>CATIWC010002287.1:0-282541 GCA_948472305.1 Vicia faba | reverse complement strand
GGTTAAAAAATACAAAATATATACATTTTTATTTTTATTAATATTTAACATTAAAAATACCTTTTTTACAAATATACTTCTCTTTTATTTATTTTTTGTACATAATTAATAAATATTATACATATTAAATAATTAATACCTTTTATTTAATAAATTAGGGTTTTGCCCTAAAATACATAAAAATACAAAAAAATTAATTCTTTTTATTTTGTTTATTTGACATATAAAAACACTTTTTTCATACATATAAAAAACATTTTTTTTGTATCTTGCATATTTATTCCCTTTTTATTTAATTTGTGCAATTAAATACCTTGTAAATTCTCAAATTTTGATGTAATAGTTAGGATTTAATTTCTTGCTAAAAAATCCCCATTTGAACATTTGTACCCCCCTTCCCATATATTTTGTTGTAATAATTTAGGAATTTTATTTTTCACACTTTAATGCTTTCTAATAATGCCATGCTAGAATTAGGGTTTGTATGCAAATCAATTAACCAAAAATAGTTTGACCTAATTTCAAGATAAACAAGCATGAAAATGGACAAACACTAATCACACTTGCACCCCTAGGGTATTCCACTTGTTGCCTTCAATAATGGGCCATATTGCATGTTAGGTCTCTTTGGGCAAAACAAAACAATCAAATGATCATAGTCCCTCAACGACGCTTTCGAAAGTTGCCTAAAAAATGATCAAGTCCATCCAAAGAAAATTGCCCAAAGATACTTGGCACCATTGCAGTTATGGTCTAAACGATGACCCGCGCCCGTCCCTTTCACATCCTAACACAAGATTGTCCACCAAATGCAATGGTGGAACAAAATTGTTAAAAGGGTTAAAAACATAGGAGAAATCTTTGAGAAATTTAGGAGTAGACAAACTCTTAGTTACTTGAATCAAATTTGCAAAAACAAAACACTTGCCTATTTTTCAAACCACACATCACTACACTTTCAAAACAACTTTCAAAAAACATTGAAAACCTTTTCAAAAGACATACACTTTTGTATACATCCCAACATGGATCATTACAAAGGTTGCCACCACATTGGCCTCTTTTCAAAACATTTTCAAAACCCACACACAAAGCACCATTTCAAACAATTGAAAATCAAGGCAAGTTGATCTAAGCAAGTAACTAAGAGCCCATGGATAACCATGGATAGAAAGGGTGCTAATACCTTCCCTTTCTATAATCTACTCCCCGAACCCAAGAAAACATCTCAAAGGTTTTTGGTGTGCTTTTTAACCTTTCCTTAGGATAAAATAAAAAGTCAGTGGCGACTCTTGCTCAACCGAAACATTTGCGAATAAAAACGCAAAACCATAGTCAGTTCTCCCACCGTATCACAGAACTGGCGACTCTGCTGGGGAAAATTTTAAAAGTGGAGTAACCTTAAGGCTTAGATCACCCTCTTGCATGACTAATTGTTTGAATTTATAGCTTTATATCTTGGCTCTCTTGTTTGGGTTTACAATCCTACACCCGGATTTTGAGAAATATTCATAGATAGCAATACGTTGTGGAAACTGTGCGGGGTATACCGACACGGTCGAAGCAATAGCTATATTAGTGCGACATATTTGTGAGTACCGGTAACCCTTGAGTTCAATCAAGGAGAGTACGGGGCCGCTGAGTGATGTCACTAAGCACTAATGACCTAGAACCTTACTTGACCATCTTAGCCTTTTATTAGGGGTAGTGAGATGACCGGCTTTGGTGCAGTCCGAAGTTTGTAGATACTCGATACTACACTCATTGAGGGTTGTTTTCTTGGAATATTTTGGTCGCTAGTTAAGTGGCTAAACCAAAACAATGAACAATGAAAACAATCCAGTGATATTGAGCTCCTTAGAACCCGGTTACTATTTATAGGACAGGTTTTTAAGCCAACTACACTCAAGAGGGTACTTACCTATGAAACCCCATGCAAGCCTGAAACTAGGGTTTGGTGTGATTTGCTTGTACATATGTTTGTGCATACATCATGAACATCATAAAGCATCATATGAATTTACTAACCACTTCAAGGGTTTAGATTTTCATCTTTGTTCTTGTTTTGTAGGTCATGGAAATTCTTCGAAGAAAAACCATTCAAGTCAACCTTGTGAGAATCCCTCCTCAACTCAAGGAGCTCACATCAAGAATTCTGGAAAGCTCTCCCTTCAGTGAAAGACATGGTAGACTGCTCAGCTTAGTCAACACCAACATTGAAGAGGACATGATGAAAGTGCTATTCCAGTTCTTTGACCCTCTTCATCACTGTTTCACTTTCCCCGACTACCAGTTGGTGCCCACTTTGGAGGAGTTTTACTCCTGAGAATTCCTATCCTTAATCAACTACCTTTCAACGGTACGGAAAAGGAACCAAAGCCTGAAGATGTTGCTCGAGCATTACATCTACAGCCTTCTGACATCAAGGGGCATTGGGAAACTAGAAGCGGCGTCAAAGGGTTCTTAGCAAAATTCTTGTTTGAAAAGGCACAAGAATGTTGGAATTCATTGGACCTACAAGCCTTTGAAGAAATTGTGGCACTCCTTATCTATGGTTTGGTCTTGTTCCCAAATCCTGACCAGCTCGTAGATGTCAACGCCGTCAAAATCTTCTTGTCCAGAAATCCAGTACCAACATTGCTTGGGGACATTCTTCACTCATTTTACACTCGAACAATGAGAAAGAGGGGTGTTCTCATGTGCTGTACTCCTCTCCTTGCAAGGTGGTTTATTTCGCACCTTCCACAATTTGTCTTGAAGAATGACCAAGGCTCAAGGTGGTCCCAACGGTTGATGACTCTTACTCACTCTGATGTACATTGGTGTTCTCGGTCCAGCGAAAATGTCATCATCGTCGATCGTTGTGGAGAGTTTCCTAATGTTCCTTTACTTGGGATCAGAGGAGGTATCACCTACAACCCTTGCCTAGCTTTGAGGCAATTTGGATATGCACGAAGAGATGGCCCTCACGACATGTTGATTCCTGACCTAGTTTTTGACTTCGACAACGATGCGCAAGGACTTCGCCAAAGATTCATCAGAGCTTGGAGGATGCCCAACAAGGTTGACAGCAAGACACTGGGACACAAGAACTCCATCCCTCTTGAGCCTTATCTCAAGTGGGTACGAGCCCGAGCCCAGAGTCTAATGATGCCTTATCCTCATGTTCTCCCTATGATTAAAGAGCCCGTTAAGGAAGGAGAGGTTCCCTACACCATCCTACATCCTGACATGCCTACATCGTGGGAGGAGATGCAGAAGAGTTGGATCCAACTCAAGGAGGAACGAAACACTTTTGAAGCCAGCTTCTACGCCAGCGAGAAGAAGGTTCTAGAGCTCACCCGCCGACTCCATGAGCAAGAGACCCTCAACACCTACATCGCACCAAAGAGGATGCGCAATGTCTTTTTACCTTGAGAAGTTGTTTTTGTAATATTTGGCCCATGAGGCATTTATGTACTAACAAATTTCTTCTTATTAATATGACGTGCGTTCTCTTTTGTTTGCAACAATTTTGAATATTCTAAATCCTTGAATGCATTGCATACATAAGCATACCATTCATCATGTGCATAAGCAGGTCTCTTCACCAGGTTTCCTTATCTGTCTGCTGTTTATTTCAGTAGGATGGATCTCGAGCAAACAGTAAAGGACTTGCAAGCTCAGAATGCACAATTTCAACAACTCCTGATGACCTTGGCTAAGGGTCAGGAGGATTTAAAGACCCTACTGGGGAATAAAGACCCAGTGAAAAAGAAGAAAAAGAGACTCGGGGTGGCTACTTTAGGGAGAAGGTTTGAAGGAGAGGCCCGGAGAGTGCTTGAATTCCCCCTACTTCTGAGGAGGGAACCAGTAAAGGGAATGCGACTGCGGTACCTTCCGAGTCTGATATGGGAGAAGAGGAGGCCGAAGAGGATGAAGACTACTCTGATCAACAATACCCTCCGGCTGATGATAAATACAAAGGTTTAGAAGACAGGTTGGCAGCCATGAAGCTACAGAGAGTTCCGGGTTTGGATTTCGAAGACTTGGGTTTGGTTGTTGGGATTGTGATTCCCCTAAAGTTCAAAGTGCCGGTGTTTGTGAGGTATGACGGGTTGTCCTGTCCAAAAATGCATCTCAGGTCCTACGTAAGAAAGATCCAACCTTACACGGTAGATAAGAACCTTTGGATCCATTTCTTTCAAGACAGCCTTTCTGGGGCTCAACTGGAGTGGTTCTATCAACTAGAGGGAACCAGTGTCCGAAACTGGGAAGACTTGGCCACCGCCTTTTACAAACAATATCAGTACAATTCTGACCTTGCTCCCATGCGTACCCAACTTCAGGGTATGTCACTGGGAACGGGCGAAGGATTCAAAGAATACGCGCAAAAATGGAGAGATTTGGCTGGCAGGGTGCAGCCTCCTTTGACTGACCGCGAACTGGTTGACATGTTTCTAGAGACCTTGTCTGGTCCATTTTTCAATCATCTAATTGGTAACTCCTCCGCTGGGTTTACGGATTTGATCTTAACAGGCGAAAGAATAGAAGCTGGCATCAAGTCAGGGAAGATTCAGAAAAGTGCCTCCGCAAGCACTGAGAAAAAGCCTTTCAAGAAGGAGGCTAGTGCCGTCTATGGTCCTAGAAGACAAGTTAAGCCCAAACACCGCCAAGCCATCAATGCCTTGGTGATTTCAAAACCTGTTGCTGCTCCTCAGCAGTACAATCAACAAAGGGGTGAGAGGCCCAAGAGGCAATACACTCGGTTGAGTATGACCTTGTCACAAATCTTACCGCAACTATTATCAACCAACTTGGTGACCATCAAAGAGGCTCCGAAGGTCGTGAATACTGCATCTCCTAAGTATAACCCAAATGCCCGTTGTGCTTATCATTCTGATAGCCCCGGGCATACTACTGACGATTGTTGGGCCCTGAGAAATAAAGTTCAAGACCTTATCGACGCGAAGGAAATTCAGTTTGAGGTGCCTGAGAGGCCAAATGTTGTAACTGCTCCTATGCCCCAGCATAGAGTAAATGCCGTCGAGGAAGATTTGTATGCTGTTTCGGTGAATGATGTTGCTACCCCTCTTTTGACTGTTAAGAGGAACCTACTGCTGGCCGGTTTATTTCCGGGTTGTAGCAAGGGTTGCCTCTTGTGTGCTGTTATCCCTACCGGTTATCCGTTGCTGAAATCAGGCATCCAAAGCCTGATGGATAACAAAGAAATTCTGTTCAAGAAAACTGCTGTTCCGTTTGTTTCCGCTGAAGAAGTATTTGTCGTCACAATTTTCAACAATCCTACCAAGGCTCTCCCGAGGAAGCCAGTCTAAATTATGTCTGTTGCACCCATTGTTATTACTGTTCCGGGGCCTCTCCCCTATGAATCCGACAAGGCTGTCCCATGGCATTATGGGGCAGATGTGTATGTGCTTGGAGTGAAGCAGGAGTTCAACACCAGTACCAGTATCAGTAACATCACTGGTCCCGCCAAGATTACTCGCAGTGGCAGGCTCTTCTCGCATGACATTGCACCGCCAGTTATCCGAAAACCTCTTATCATCACACCCGCAAGTTTGCATGTTCCAAATCAAGTTCCTGTGTCTACTACTGCCGCTGAGTCCTCTGATGCTCGAGGCAAAGGAGTTGCTACCGATTTGCCTACCCGGACGGAGGCACCAAAAAAGACCGCTGTTGAAGCCTCCCAACAAGAGATGGAGGAAATCCTTAAAATCATTAAAAAGAGTGACTTCAATGTCGTTGAACAGCTGGGGCATACCCCCTGCAAAATCTCTATGCTATCATTGCTGCTGTGCTCAGAGGCCCACGCCAAGGCCCTGATTTCATTTCTGAAAACGGCCCATGTGCCACAAGAGAACTCTGCAGATCAGTTCACTGACTGTGTGGCTAATTTGACAGCTGACAATGGCTTGGGTTTCTCAGATGCAGACCTTACCGTCAAAGGAAAAAATCACAATGATCCCCTGCACGTCTCTATAGAATGCAGGGGCACTATTCTCACACACGTATTGGTGGAAATCGGTTCTTCCCTGAATGTTTTTCCCAAGAAGGCCTTAGATCGGTTGGATTGTGAGGGCCTGGAATTGAAACCTAGTAACATCATTGTTAGAGCCTTCGACGGTTCTAAGAGGATGGTGCACGGTGAGGTAGACATTCCTATTCGTGTGGGTTCCCAAGTCTTTGACTCAACATTCTATGTAATGGATATTCGTCCATCTTATTCCTGCTTGTTGGGTCGACCCTGGATTCACAAGGCTGGGGCGGTAACATCCACTTTACACCAGAAGCTCAAATACCCTGTCAAAGGGAAGATTGTTACTGTGCAGGGTGATGAGGAATACATGGTAAGTCATCTGAATTCATTCCGGTATATCGAGATGGACGGGGAGTTTATTGAAACCCCCTTTCAACATTTTGAGGAGGTACCCCCGACATTGGCATCAGCTGAGGCAGTGGTTGAAGAAGACTTTCCGTTAAAGATGGCTTCCCTGAAGGATGCCCGGGCTGTAATTGAGAAAGGAAAGTGCGCAAATTGGGGTCAACTTCCTGACTTCACTCAAAAGACCGACAAGTTTGGGCTGGGCTTCACTGCAGAGGCTCAGAGGGCTGTTCGCAAAGAGAGGATCAGAAAGGCTCCGGTGTTCATCACCAACCCGAGGGTGAATGCTATCGAGGAGGACGTAGAGGAAGCAGAATTTGACAGTTGGATCTATCCAACAACCAACAACGGACCAAGCAACTGGACGACAAAAGATTTTACACCTATTACATTTGTCACGCAGTAATTAAGTCTTTTATTTTCAATTTGTAACAAACAATATGTTGAAACTTTTATTAGGCTCGGTGTCCTACCCGGGGCACCGTGGCTCCATTTGTGAGGGCTTTTGTATGACATTTCCATATATCATTAATCAAAACATTGGACATTTGTTGCATTTCAAATCTTGTGCTCTTTTTCTTTCTGTGTTATATATTGCAAAACAACTATATTTACACACACTCACTTATACAGGTTTCAATCCACTCTGGATCTCACTGGTAACAGCTCTGCTACTGCCAGTTATGACATCGAAAATCCGATCAACTTGGCCGAAGACGAAGGTGAAGATGATTGCGAAGTGCCTGGTGAACTCGCAAGACTGCTACTCCAGGAAGAGAGGGCCATTCAGCCGCATGAAGAGCCGGTGGAAACAGTGAACCTGGGTACCGAGACGGATAGAAAAGAAGTCAAGATTGGTGCCAATCTAGAGCTTAGCGTGAAGCAACGATTGATCCAGATGCTGCATGACTACATGGAGATCTTTGCTTGGTCTTACGAAGACATGCCTGGTTTGGATGCCGACATTGTAGTTCATCACCTGTCTACCAAGGAAGACTGCCCTCCGGTAAAGCAAAAGGTCCGCCGTATGCGTCCAGAGATGTCCGAAAAGATCAAAGCTGAGGTTATGAAGCAATTCGATGCCGGATTTCTAGCAGTGACTTCTTATCCTCAATGGGTGGCCAACGTGGTTCCAGTGCCAAAGAAAGATGGTAAAGTCAGAATGTGTGTTGACTACAGGGATTTGAACAGGGCCAGCCCTAAAGATGATTTCCCTCTGCCTCACATCGACGTTCTTGTTGACAATACTGCTCAACATAAGGTGTTCTCCTTCATGGATGGTTTTTCAGGGTATAATCAGATCAAGATGGCTCCTGAAGATATGGAAAAGACTACCTTTGTGACTCAGTGGGGCACCTTCTGCTACAAGGTCATGCCATTCGGGTTGAAAAATGCTGGGGCAACCTACCAACGTGCCATGGTTGCTTTATTTCATGATATGATCCACCATGAGATTGAAGTGTATGTCGATGATATGATTGCAAGGTCTCAAACTGAGGAGGAACACCTTGACCATCTGCGGAAGCTGTTTGACCGACTGAAGTTGTACAAGCTGAGGTTGAACCCAAACAAATGCACCTTTGGGGTGAGGTCTGGAAAGTTGTTAGGTTTCATTATAAGCGACAAGGGTATTCAAGTGGACCCTGCCAATGTGAAAGCCATACAAGAGATGCCGACTCCCAAGACAGAGAAAGAAGTCAGAGGCTTTCTGGGACGACTGAATTATATTGCCTGATTCATCTCACATCTAACTGCTACCTGTGAGCCAATCTTCAAATTGCTGAAGAAAGATCAAGTAGTACGTTGGAACGATGAATGTCAGGCCGCTTTCGAAAAGATAAAGGAATATCTCCAAGAACCACCCATTCTTATGCCTCTAGTGGAAGGGAGACCTCTAATACTATACTTGACAGTGCTTGACAACTCAATGGGGTGTGTGCTGGGGCAGCATGACGAGTCTAGCCGAAAAGAGCACACTATTTATTACCTGAGCAAAAAGTTTACCGACTGTGAGTCTCGGTACTCACTGCTCGAGAAAACTTGCTGCGCTCTGGTATGGGCTGCTCGTCGGCTGAGATAGTATATGTTGACTCACACTACTTTGTTGATTTCAAAGATGGATCCCATCAAGTACATATTCGAAAAGCCTGCTCTGTCTGGAAGAATAGCAAGATGGCAAATGATCTTAACAGAATATGATATCCAGTACGCAACTCAAAAAGCAATCAAGGGAAGTGTATTGGCAGACCATTTGGCACACCAACCTGTGGACGATTACCAATCATTGAACTTTGAATTTCCAGACGAAGATATCATGGTAGTAACTGATTGTGAAGTACCTGGACCAGATGAAGGACCTGAGGAAGGATCCCGATGGTCTATGCATTTCGACAGAGCCTCGAACACTTTGGGTAACGGCTTCGATGCTGTAATCATATCCCCCAAAGGAACTCATACTCCGCTCACCGCCCGGCTGTGTTTCAATTGCACCAACAACATGGCAGAATATGAGGCATGTATCATGGGTCTTCAAGCTGCAATCGACTTAAGGATCAAGTTTCTAAGTGTCTTCGGAGATTCCGCTCTCGTGATCAATCAGATCAAAGGCGAGTGGGATACGAAACACCCAAATCTTATTCCTTACAAGGAGTATGTGTTGACTTTGCTTCCCCACTTTGAAGAGATAACTTTTGAGCACTTCCCAAGAGAGGAGAATCAGTTAGCGGACGCACTAGCTACGATGTCTTCAATGTTCAAAGTCAAATGGGACAATGAGGCTCCCCGGATCATTATCTGGAAGTTGGACAAACCTGCATACTGTTGCGATCTTGAGGCCGAAGAGGTAATCGAGAAACCCTGGTATCATGAGGTGAAGAGATATTTGGAAGCTCAGGAATACCCCGAAGGCGCATCGGTCAATAACAAGAAGTTCATGAGGAGGTTTGCTGCAAAATTCTTCCTTAGCAACGACATTCTCTACAAACGAAATCATGATTCAACTCTATTGCGTTGTGTGGACAAGACTGAAGCAGAAAAGATCATGGCAGAGCTGCATGAAGGTACATTCGGAACACATTCCAGTGGACATACCATGGCAAAGAAAATCCTTCGGGCATGATATTTCTGGTCCACAATGGAAGCCAACTGTTACCAACATTCTCGAACTTGTCATAAATGCCAGATCTATGCTGATAAGGTGCATATCCCTCCGGTTCCTCTGGACGTCCTGACGGCACCTTGGCCTTTTGCAATGTGGGGCATTGATATGATCGGCGAGATCCGACCGACGGCATCCAATGGGCATCGCTTCATCTTGGTAGCAATTGATTACTTCACAAAGTGGGTAGAGGCAGCTTCCTACGCCACCGTAACCAAGAGCGTCGTGGCACGTTTCATTCGGCATAACCTGATCTGTCGGTACGGCGTCCCAGAAAGGATCATTACGGACAATGGTACCAATCTTAACAACAAGATGATCACTGAGATCTGCGAGCAATTCAAGATACAGCACCACAACTCTTCTCCTTACCGACCGAAGATGAATGGGGCTGTAGAAGCAGCAAATAAGAATATCAAAAAGATTGTGCAGAAGATGACAGTGACCTACAAAGATTGGCACGAGATGTTACCATTTGCTCTTCATGGGTACCGTACCTCAGCAAGGACGTCAACCGGGGCAACACCCTTTTCCTTGGTCTATGGCATGGAGGCAGTCTTGCCGATTGAAGTCCAGATACCCTCTCTCCGGATAATGAAGGATGCAGATCTGAGCGAAGATGACTGGATCCAGACGCGACTTGATCAATTAAACCTAATTGACGAAAAGAGACTCACCGCTATCTGTCATGGTCAAACGTATCAAAAACGGATGATCAGGGCATTTAACAAGAAAGTCAGACCACAAGAGTATCAAGTTGGGGACCTGGTAATCAAACGCATCATCCTTCCTCAAAGTGATCCCCGGGGCAAATGGACCCCTACGTACGAAGGGCCATTTGTGGTTAAACATGTGTTCTCAGGAGGAGCCATGATTCTAACCACCATGGATGGTGACGACCTTCCTCACTCCGCCAATGCAGACATAGTAAAAAGATGCTACGCATGAATAAAAGACCCGCTAGGTTGACATACCTGGGCAAAAATAAGGTCTTCTCGGCGAACCAAAAGGGTTCGGGCAAAAATAAGGGATGAAATGAAAAAAATCTGTACACCCGGCAAGTCAAAAACCTGAAAAGGCGGCTTGGGCAAAAATGGGTATCCCGGTGGACTGAAAACCCGAAAGGGCGGTCCAGGCAAAAGTTAGGGATAAAGCGTAACACTATGTCTCATTGGATCACCTTGCATCCAGAATTCGGCATCAACTATCTGGCTCAGACTTCGGCATCGATCAATCAGCTTCATCTTCAACTAAGCAGCAAAGTGATGAGACGCTTGAAGACATAAAGGCGATAGTAGAGTTGGAACCCAATGGGAATATTATGCACATAGCTGTTTTGTTTCCTTTTCAAAATTGTATAAACTTTATGTTATTTGGCGGCGTTCTCTTACTAGGACGTCGGCCTCTTGTACAAAAAACGCCTATTTACAGGCAAATTTCAAAATCAATACAAGTTCACTTTTCCAAACAAATTGCCAATTGTTTTTTCCCTTTTCTGTTTTGTCTTGCGAAGAACGTCCAATGTTCATTTTTGATATATGCATTTGACATTAAATTGCTAATTCATAAATACTTGCATATGAAACAAAAGACTAATTACGGGTGACATCAGAAGTGGGGGCAATTTAGAGTTGTCCATCCAGTCTAGTTGCTTTGTCCGCCAAGGTACCAAGGTAGATTCAACTGAAGAATGTGACTAAGTTACCTCAACTCCCCACAGAGTAAGACAAGAATCAGCAATACTCTCCTTAGGAAGAGTTAGTCTATCATCAGCCCTACAATAGGCACCCTGTTCCCCTAGCAAGTCAGCAATACTCTCCCCCAGCAGAGTTAGCCTACGGCCAGCCTAAAGGAAGTTGTGTATCCCCAGAAGATATCAACATTCCCCAGCGGAGTATAGGCATTCATCAATAAGCATCCCCGGCAGTCTTGATCTAAGATTGTTCCCTGGCGGAATACAGACACCCCAGTGGAACCATTCCCCAGTACAGTCTGAAAGGTTTCCCAAGGAAAGTGGAAATCCATATTCCCCAGCAGGTCTTGAAGCTTATCCCCAGTAGATTCTGGAAGCTTATCCCCTGCAGAGTACGGACGTCTCTCCCGAGCTTTATTCAAAGTTATTCCTCACAAGGGCTTATAACTGGGTTATCCTCAGCTAATTACCACGGAAGATCGCCCTCGACGAAGTTCTTCCTATCCCCAGCGGAGTTCATCAAAGTTCCCCAACATAACTTATCAACAGAATCCCCAGTGGAGTTTATCATTATTATCCCCAGCGGAGTCCATCACTGAAATCCTCAGCGGAGCTCTCGTCAAAACTTCAGCGAAGTATCTCTTCCCACGGAGCAATTACCCCTCAAAGTAATCTCTCCAACAAGTTTATTCCCAACGGAGTCATCTTCTCCTACCGGTGTATTCTTGCAAACATCATCCCTAGCGGAAGCAAAGAACTTTACTCTTCAACGTCAGCCCAGGATTTAATTCCCCGGCCGGTCATCAAGGATTTATTTTCCTAGACGAAAATACATTCATAAACATTTCACATTTCATACATCTTGCTTACATACATGATAAAGTGCATACAACACTATCTCATTTTGAACATCATGACATCATGCATGTCATACATCATGACATTGCATACAACTGATGTTTTGCCTTTTCAGGGAAAAAATAACCCAAAAGACAACTACTTTCAACTGTCACAATTCCAGATTCGATTCCTGTATCTAGCCAGGGCACATCTGTGAGTGATCAATTTCCAGATTCGATTCCTGTATCCAGCCAGGACACGTCTGAAGAGTTTGAAGATTCGATTCCTGTATCCAGCCAGGGCATATCTATCAACTATCACAATTCCGGATTCGATTCCTGTATCTAGCCAGGGCAGATCTGAAGAGTTTGAAGATTCGATTCCTATATCCAGCCAGGGCATATCTGTAGACGACTATTTCCAGATTCGATTCCTGTATCCAGCCAGGGCATATCTGAAGAGTTTGAAGATTCGATTCCTGTATCCAGCCAGGGCATATCTATCAACTGTCACCATTCCAGATTCGATTCCTGTATTCAGCCAGGGCATATCTGTAGACGACAATTCCAGATTCAATACCTGTATCCAGCCAGGGCATATCTGTGAGCAACCGATTGTAGACTCGACACCTGTATCTAGCCAGGGCATGTCTGCATGAAGAGATTGAAGATCAACACCTGTAACAAGCCAGGAAAACATCTGTCTTTCTCAAAGAACACAAGTTCTCGCTAAGGAATCTCTTATGCGATCAACACTTCCAAATGGCATCTATAAGCCCATTCCCGACAAGGTTCTGTCACGCCTTCAGATGGCATCTATAAGCCCATCTCCCTATCCACCATCTCTCCAAATGGCATCCATAAGCCCATTCCCGACATCACATTTGCTGATACTCCAACATGCGAGTGCAAATTTCCGGGCACTCTAGTGTCCAATCTCCTTTTACCCCCGAGTCACGAAAGACAAACTTGCCAATCTAACTCTTCAGGTTCAAGAAAATTGAACAGGGGCAACTTTTGTACCCCAAAATTTTCCCTCCCATTTCCTCAACATTTTCTCATCACAAGACCCTTGGAGCTCAAGATTCAGTTAGGGTTTCCTCTGCTCAAGACTTCTCCTTGCACTGTTGACCCAAAGTAGGGTTTGTGTTTGCACAAAGATATTTTGACCTAAAATGCCTAAGATGACTTCCATGCTTCATGTTTGACTCCCAAGTTTATCCATACCAAGGTTCAAGCCTTGATTCCAAACTTTGCCCAGTCAATTGGACAGTTGACCTAGAAATCAGCTGTATTGGGGAAAAAGTCAACTATGGCCAATTGACAGTCAAATCTCATGAAAATTGACCCACATCAACATTATGAATTCACATGGACCATTTGATCAAGTTTGGATCACAATTCCACAAGAAATTTGATCAGATCACCAAAAGGGCAAAATGGTCATTTTTAGGGTTTTGACTGCACAAAGGCAATTTTTGACTGTTTGACCTAGCCAATGGCAAACCAAGCTCACATATGGACTCAAGGACCCCATGGAATTGTCTTGACATACTCAACAAGTTCAAAAGATCCCAAATGCACAAGATTGACAGTTGAATTTCCCAGTCAATTGATCAATTTTGACTGTATACTGAAAAGTCAAACTTTGACTTTTTTGGTCAAAATCAAGTGTCAAGATTCATTTTTCATCAAAACATGCCAAATCATGAAACTTTTTCACCAAGAAATCAAGAATTGCAAATTAGGGTTTGAAATGAAGATTTTTCATAACTTAGAATTTTTCTAAGTTATGAAAAACCCTAATTTTTTCCTAACTTTGTCTCACTTTCTCTCCAAGATTCATTTGGATTCAAGGAAAAGTCAAAACATGAAAGTTGTAGTCCATTGCAAAATCTACAACTTTGATTCACAAAGTTTTCCCAAAAGAAGCTTGTAGCTCAAGTTACAATTTATGGAACAAGGGTACCAAACCATTCTTAAACTTAGAGAAATTTGACCTATTTTAGGCAGGATTTTTGCCTAACTTCAAGACCATTTTTCACATACTTCCACTTGGAATTTCAATTTGCATTTCAAAGATGGATTGTATTACACATTCCAAGCTTTCCAAAATGTCCAAGAACTCATCAAACAACCTCATGGTTAGGGAGAATCGAATTTGGCAAGTTAGGAAAAACTCACTTTTGATTTGGCCAATTTACATGTTCATACATTTGTGCCATTTTGAATTCAGCTTGCTTTCCTTGATTACAGGTCCTATATCCCATTTGCACTCAATAATTTAATGCTAACTCATTGTGCCAAGGCCTTGTTTTACGTGTTTAAGCATTACATGGACGATTAAGCCATTTTTAGATAAAGCATTTTTGCCATTTTTGAAAAGTAGAACTTTATGTCAAATGCAAATCCAAGCAAGTACAATGCAAATCCTTTTGGCACAAGTTATTAGACTAATTACAATAATCAAGACTAAGTTGTGCAGCACATTAGGGGGGCCTCTATCAGTCTAAAACTCAAGTGGACATTTTCTTGCTTAAGTGTGAAGAAACATAGCATAACAAGACACAACTCTCATTCCTGTAAACTAGAGCTTAAGAAAAGTTATCAAACACTTTCTAATCATCAAACCTGAGCTAGAACACGAGCCAACCATCTCCAACACCATCTCAAACACAGAATCACCCTCAAACTGCCAAAACAGGGGACCTGCTGTAGATTGAGTTCCATAACTCATTCCATTCGTGCATTCTTGCTAAAAACACTTCAAACACATCCCACAACATCCCTTGAAGCTATTCCAAACCTCAAACATGACCTGTAACACTCCCAATCAACATCACCATTTTCATTTTTCTGTTTTGCAGGTGGAGTTCTATAGCTCGATTCAGCTAGTTTCAAAGCAAACTAAAGGTTAGAGAAGCATCCCTGAACTTCAAGCAAGCTATTCCAATCATCACCTTGCACTGAAAGTACCTCCATTGCCAGATACGATTCAAGTTGAACAGGTAAGTTCATGAACTCGTATCTCTCTATCCAGGCATTGTTAGCTTTAGGTTTGTGAAGAAAATATGTCACATTCATAGCCCTGAACATGCCCATGTAATTAGTTTTTATTTATGTTACGTGTGCTATGAGAATTTGATGTCTGAACTTGGAACAAAAACTAGGTCAGGAATTGGGGGAGAAGAAATTCTCTCTCATTTCTGAGAGTTAGATTGATTTCTTTATATGTCTAGAATCGTGGCTTCAAGCTCTACAGGTTTCATGTTGGAAGATTTGGCAAAAGATCAAGGAATCTGGAGATAGCAAACGCGTGTTTGTTTGAACAGAAATGCTGGAGGTTGAAGATGACAGGGACTTTGGGCTGGGCCTGTTTCACTTTCCTATTTGCACCCTTTTGTTACTTTTGAACCCCCTTGGCCCATTGTGCTTATTTTAATCATTTTTTTACTTTTGCTTTTTATTCCTGACTTATTTATTTTTCCTCATAATATTAAAAATATAAAAAATATTTTTCACACCATTTTTATATTTATTAGGTATTTATTTGTTTAAATTGATGTTTTGTACATAAATAAATACCTAGATATACTTTTATTTAAAAAATACTAAAAAATAATGCAAACACATTTATTTTCTAATTTTTATTTTATTTTATCTTCTGAAAATATTTTATACAAAATATACCTTTTTTATAAATATTAAATATTTTTATTTTGTACATATTTAATATTTAGTAAATAATACAAATATATATATATATATATTTATTAGTATATTTAGGTTAAAAAATACAAAATATGTACATTTTTATTTTTATTAATATTTAACATTAAAAATACCTTTTTTACAAATATACTTCTCTTTTATTTATTTTTTGTACATAATTAATAAATATTATACATATTAAATAATTAATACCTTTTATTTAATAAATTAGGGTTTTGCCCTAAAATACATAAAAATACAAAAAAATTAATTTTTTTTATTTTTTTTATTTGACATATAAAAACACTTTTTTCATACATATAAAAAACATTTTTTTTGTATCTTGCATATTTATTCCCTTTTTATTTAATTTGTGCAATTAAATACCTTGTAAATTCTCAAATTTTGATGTAATAGTTAGGATTTAATTTCTTGCTAAAAAATCCCCATTTGAACATTTGTACCCCCCTTCCCATATATTTTGTTGTAATAATTTAGGAATTTTATTTTTCGCACTTTAATGCTTTCTAATAATGCCATGCTAGAATTAGGGTTTGTATGCAAATCAATTAACCAAAAATAGTTTGACCTAATTTCAAGATAAACAAGCATGAAAATGGACAAACACTAATCACACTTGCACCCCTAGGGTATTCCACTTGTTGCCTTCAATAATGGGCCATATTGCATGTTAGGTCTCTTTGGGCAAAACAAAACAATCAAATGATCATAGTCCCTCGACGATGCTCTCGAAAGTTGCCTAAAAAATGATCAAGTCCCTCCAAAGAAAATTGCCCAAAGATACTTGGCACCATTGCAATTATGGTCTAAACGATGACCCGCGCCCGTCCCTTTCACATCCTAATACAAGATTGTCCACCAAATGCATTGGTGGAACAAAATTGTTAAAAGGGTTAAAAACATAGGAGAAATCTTTGAGAAATTTAGGAGTATACAAACTCTTAGTTACTTGAATCAAATTTGCAAAAACAAAACACTTGCCTATTTTTCAAACCACACATCACTACACTTTCAAAACAACTTTCAAAAAACATTGAAAACCTTTTCAAAATACATACACTTTTGTATACATCCCAACATGGATCATTACAAAGGTTGCCACCACATTGGCCTCTTTTCAAAACATTTTCAAAACCCACACACAAAGCACCATTTCAAATAATTGAAAATCAAGGCAAGTTGATCTAAGAAAGTAACTAAGAGCCCATGGATAACCATGGATAGAAAGGGTGTTAATACCTTCCCTTTCTATAATCTACTCCCCGAACCCAAGAAAACATCTCAAAGGTTTTTGCTGTGCTTTTTAACCTTTCCTTAGGATAAAATAAAAAGTCGGTGGCGACTCTTGCTCAACCGAAACATTTGCGAATAAAAACGCAAAACCATAGTCAGTTCTCCCACCGTATCAAAGTTGGGAAGGCTTGTATATATAGTGTGTAATGTGTATCAAACAATATTATGGTCATTGAAGCCTTGCATTCATGTTTGAGATTTCCTCCATAACCAACTTTGAACCATTTTCCATATTTGTGAAATTTTGAATTTTTATGCCCATAATAGGCCATGCACGAATTTGGAATGTGTTTTAAGGTGTATTAAAGCTAATCCCCACAAAATATATCCCTCCATTAATTTCTTGGATTTTTATTTGAATTTAAAAGATTTAAAATGAATTAAATCAAATAAAATTAAATAAAAATGGAAAAATTAATTTTAAATCTTTAAATAAATTGTGGGACACGTGGGAGGCATGGCCAAGCTGAAACAAGTAGAAAACGTGGGCCCCTTTTGTCAAAAATGAAGTTTCAAGGATAATTGACTTTGGCCATTTCACAAAACTTTCCCAACTTCTCCAATGCACATCTTACTCAATTTTGAAGCTATGAACATGTTCTTGGACATTTTGGAAAGGTCTTGAAGTCCTCTAACCAATGTCTTTGGTCCCATGTCTTTTTCATTTACCAATCTCAAGTTATGGTCTTTGACTTAAAATGCCTTTTTGTTGACTTTTGAAAATGACCTATAATGTTGAAATTGATAACTTTTTGTAAGAGCATTTCTTGGACTTGAAATGTGAAGATGAGTTGTAGGAAATGTCTTCCCCTTCAAGATGAGCAATGGATGGGATTTTTCTGATGAACCATGAAAAAGTTATGCCTTGGTCAAGTTACAGTTGACTTTTCAACTGTCCAAAAATAGAAACTTTTGCATCTTGATGATTTTTGAGCCATTCTTGTGAAATCATGATCAAGACTTGATCAAATGATGATTGTGGCTTCAAAATAAGATATTGACCAAAAATTTTGATTTTTGACTGCCAAATGACCATTTTGCCCCTACAGTTGACTGTGGAGCAATTAGGGCTTTTGACTGTGCAACTTGACCTTGTGAGCCTTGAAACTTGTCATGTAGGTGCTTGACAATGTGTATGAGCATATGGGACTTGATTGAGCCCTTGAAAACCTCAGCTTCCTTGTGAGAACCAAAACCCTAGTTTGACTGGCTTTAGTAGAGTGGTTAACTGTGTAGCCCTTGAGTAGACTTTGAACCCTTTGAGGAAAAACTTTGAAGATTATGGGAGGGAAAATTTTGGGGTACAACAGTTTCCCCTGTTCAATCTTCTTAGACCTGAGGATGTAGATTGGCTTATGTGCCTTTCGTGATCCGAGGGTGGAAGATGATTGAACACTAGAGTGCCCAGAAATTTGCACTCACATAGTAGAGTATCAGCAGTGTGATGTCGGGAATGGGCTTACAGATGCCATTTGGAGGGATGATGGATGGGAGGATGGGCTTAAAGATGCCATCTGAAAGTGTGACAGAACCTTGTCGGGAATGGGCTTATAGATGCCATTTGGAAAGATGGTGGATAGGTGAATCTGAATAAGAAATAGAATAGCTTCCGTGTCTGGAGCATATCTAGTCTGTGTCTAATTGCTGACGTCTGAATAAATGGTAGAATGACCGCCGTGTCTGGGGTATATCCATACTGCATGAGTAACAGAATGTCATCCGAATCTGGATCGTATCTGGACTGAACGATAGAATAGCATCCGGGATGGAGCATCTCTAAGTTGTCTTTAGAAGTTTGAATCTGAATAAGCAATAGAATAGCGTCCAGATCTGGAGCATTTCTAGGCTATATCTGAAAGGAAATCTGAATAAGTATCAGAACGTCGCCATACCTGGGTCACATCTGAACTATCTCTAGAAGGAGTATTGAATAAGCAAAAGAACAGCATCCATATCTGGAGCATTCCCAAGCTATCTCTGAAAGGAAATCTGGAATAAGTATCAGAACGTCGCCATGCCTGGGTCACATCTGAACTTTATCTAGAAGGAGTCTTGAATAAGCAAAAGAATAACATCCATATCCGGAGCATTTCCAAGCTATCTCTGAAAGGAAATCTGGAATAAGTATTAGAACGTCGCCATGCCTGGGTCACATCTGAACTATATCTAGAAGGAGTCTTGAATAAGCAAAAGAACAACATCCATATTCGGAGCATTTCCAAGCTATCTCTGAAAGGAAATCTGGAATAAGTATCAGAACGTCGCCATGCCTGGGTCACATCTGAACTATATCTAGAAGGAGTCTTGAATAAGCAAAAGAAAAGCATCCATATCTGGAGCATTTCCAAGCTATCTCTGAAAGGAAATCTGGAATGAGTATCAGAACGTCGCCATGCCTGGGTCACATCTGAACTATATCTAGAAGGAGTCTTGAATAAGCAAAAGAACAGCATCCATATCTGGAGCATTTCCAAGCTATCTCTGAAAGGAAGTCTGGAATGAGTATCAGAACGTCGCCATGCCTGGGTCACATCTGAACTATATCTAGAAGGAGTCTTGAATAAGCAAAAGAACAACATCCATATCTGGAGCATTTCCAAGCTATCTCTGAAAGGAAATCTGGAATAAGTATCAGAACGTCGCCATGCCTGGGTCACATCTGAACTATATCTAGAAGGAATCTCTGAATAAACAATTGAATAGCATCCGTGGTTGGAGCATCTCTAAGTTATCTCTGAAAAGAAGCCCTGAATAAGAAACTCTGACTAAGCAACAGAATAGCGTCCATCTCTGGAGCATTTCCCAGCTATATCTGAAAGGGAACTCTTGAATAAGCAAAAGAATAACATCCATCTTTGGAGCATTTCTAAGCCATCTCTGGAGAGAAATCTGGAATAAACAATAGAATAGAATATGTGGTTGGTGCATCTCTAAGTTATCTTTAGGAGTTTGAATCTGAATAAGCAATAGAATAACGTCCGGGTCAGGAGCATCTCTAAGCCATCTCTGAAAAGAACTCTGAATAAGCAAAAGAATAGCGTCCATATCTGGAGCATTTCCCAGCTATATCTAAAAGGAAACTCTTGAATAAGCAAAAGAATAACATCCATCTCTGGAGCATTTCTAAGCTATCTCTGCAAGGAAACTCTTGAATAAGCAAAAGAATAACATCCATCTCTGGAGCATTTCTAAGCTATCTCTGAAGAGAAAATCTGAATAAGCAAAAGAACAACATCCATCTCTGGAGCATTTCTAAGCTATCTCTGAAGAGAAAATCTGAATAAGCAAAAGAACAACATCCATCTCTGGAGCATTTCCCAGCTATCTCTTTAATCTCTTTAATGTAGATATGCCCTGGCTAGATACAGGTATCGAATCCACAATCAATCGCTCACAGATATGCCCTGGCTAGATACAGGTATCGAATCTGGAATTGCGACAGTTGATAGTAATCGTCTTTGGATTGACCTTTTTCCTGAAAAGGCAAAACATCAGTTGTATGCAATGTCATGATGTATGAACTGCATGATTTTAAGATGTTCTCAAAAATAAATGAGATTTGTGTTTATGATGCGTATATGCATGCGTCATGGTGTATGATAATGTAATGTTTATGAATGTATTTTCGCCTAGGAAAATAAATCCTTGACGAATGCCGGGAGCTTGTTGAATCCTGGGCTGATATGGAAGAGTAGAGTTCTTCATTTCCGCTGGGGATGACGGTTGCAAGAACAAACCGGTAGGAGAAGATGACTCCGTTGGGGGATGAACTTGTTGGAGAGATACTCTGCGGGGAATTACTCTGTGGGAGAGAGATACTTCGCTGAGGTTTTGATGAGAACTCCACTGGGGATTCCTGTTGATAAGCTTTGTTGAGGATTTGATGAACTCCACTGGAGGGAGGAAGAACTTCGCCGAGGAAGATCTTTCCGTGGCAATTAGCTAAGGATAACCCAGTTATACCCCGGTGGGGAATAACCTTTGAATAAAGCCGGGGAGACGCCTTCGTGCTCTGCGGGGGATAAGCTTCCAGAATCTACTGGGGATAAGCTTCCAGAATCTACTGGGGAGATTGATTCAACTCTCCTGGGGAAACTTCTTGGACTGTACTGAGGAAGTGACTCCACTGGGGTGTCTGGTATTTCGCCGGGGAACAATCTAAGATCAAGACTGCCGGGGATGCTTGCTTGGGAACATCTGTATACTCCGTTGGGGAATGTTGAGATCTTCTGGGGATACCCATCTTCCTTAAGGCTGACAGTAGGCTAACTCTGCTTAGGGAGAGTGTCGCTGACTTGCTAGAGATATTGTGCCTTTTTAGGGCTGATGGGAGACCAACTCTGCTCGGGGGAGAGTATTGTTGAACCTTGTTTTACTCCCCGGGAGTGGAGGCCTCTTGGTTATGTTCTTCATCCGAACCTACCTTGGTACCTTGGTTGACAGAGCAACTAGATCGCTTGGACAACTCATTATTGCCCCTGTTTCTGACGTGAGAGAAGAAGATACCTTGTGAGGTGTTAGACAACTGCCGATTCGAAAAATCTTCTTCTGGTAGGCAAGTGACGGGATGACGGGACATAGTCGTACGCTTTTGATCCCTAACTTTTGCCTGGACCGCCCTTTCGGGTTTTCAGTCCACCGGGATACCGTTTTTTGCCCAAGCCGCCTTTTTAGGTTTTCGACTTACCGGGTGTACAAATTTTTCATTTCATCCCTTATTTTGTCCGAACCCTTTTGGTTCGCCGGGAAGCCCTTATTTTTTCCTAGGTGCGTCGACCTAGCGGGTCTTTGATTATGCGTAGTATTTTTTTTGACTATGTCCGTGCTCTCAGGATGGAGGGAGGTGCCCCTGTCAGTAGTGTTGTGTTGCCCTACTACCAGAAGATCTTTGTTTGATCGTCCAATGCCCCAAGTGATCCAAATGGAGATCTGCCCCTGGCTATTTGGCATTTTGAGAGATTCTCCGAATCTTGACTTAACTTCCCCAGATGATGGATAATGATCATGCCATGCCCCTTGATTGGAGGTGCTTTCGTTCATTAGACATTCGTCGTGCGAATTTCTATGCTGTTCAAACAAATAGTCACATGTGCAAGCAATGTTATTTTAAAAATGCAAAGCTTATGTCTGTCTTGAAGTTTTTGAAAATGTATATTTTTTTTTCCAGTAAAACAAGCAAATTTTGTAAAATGTGATGTCAACTCGTTATTTTACCGCAAGCCCTAAGGAGTCAGGATACCTTTGTAACAATATGCTTTCGAACTAACCCATGCTTCAGCTAGGACTTTTAAGGGTTATAACGTGGCCTGGTTCACGGTTTAAGAAACAAAGGATAAAGGCTCAATTTTTATTTGCACCCACCCGTTCTTGGTGATGTTCTTCGAACCTAAACTCAACTAATCGTTCGTTAGACCTTGTTTGAATCCTTGCTCTGATATTTCGGTGATGGTTCGGATATTGATAGTTTATTTTGACCAGACAGTCATTTCCTTTTTGTTGAGGGTTTGTAGGACCTCTTGCTTTTTTGATTTCGTTATCCCTATTTTTGCCTGAACTGTTTCTTTTGTGATTACAGTCAGCGGGATGCCCCAGTTTTGTAAGTCTCCTTCATAGGTTTTGACTTATTGGGCTTTAGTTTTTTTTGGTAATGGCTGCCTGTCCTTACGATTATTCGGAACCATCACTGTCTTTTGTTTTGTAAGGACTCCTTTGATGCTGTTCGTTGTGCACCTGGATCAACTGAGAAGATTACCCTGCCCCAGGTTATGATTAAGGGTTTTAATTTTCAAAAAGAAAAAACTCCGACTTCTTTGGCTCAAAGGGGTTGACGAAGGATTATCATCCTTATAACTCCAGTGTTTAGGAATTGAAGCAATGCCTGTACCTCATCAGTGGGGTCAGTTCAAAAGCATACTGTAGATTGTGGTATCGTTTTCGTCATCCTCCCTCAAGAGGCTTAGAATTATTAACTGAGAGTTGGACATCACAAAAAATATGAAAGCAATTTGAATATAATTAAAATAATTGGATTAATTCAAAAACAGACATATGCAGTGCATTAGTGAAATAAAAGAGTTTGCTATGACATTAATTGTTTGTATAAGAAAAAAATTACAACTCGGAAATTCAAATAAACAAAAGCCTTCAATGATTGGGCAAAGGAGCATTGATTATGTTTGGAGTCTCTGACGCTTCAAACTGAATCTCTCCGGCGTCGATCATGTCTTGAATCTTGTTCTTCAAAGGCCAGCAGTTGTCCGTAGTATGACCCGGGCTATCGGAGTGGTATGCGCACTTCTCATTAGGATGGTAGTTGGGAGCAGAGGTGTTTGGATTCCTGAGAGGAGCCCTCAAAGGAATCAGCCCTGCCTTCAACATTTGTTGTAGCACTTGATCCAGTGACATGTTGATCTTAGCAAACTGTCTCTTGGGTGCGACCTCCTTACGTTGCTGCCCCTGTCCTTGTTGAGCAGGCCTAGGATTAAAGATCTGGGTTGCCCCTACATGTTGATCATGGAGACCCTTTTTACTATGCACAGTGTGATACGGTGGGAGAACTGACTATGAGTTTTATGTTTGTTTTCGCAAATGTTTCGGTTGAGCAAGAGTCGCCACCGACTTTTTATTTTATCCTAAGGAAAGGTTAAAAAGCACAGCAAAAACCTTTTGAGATGTTTTCTTGGGTTCGGGGAGTAGATTATAGAAAGGGAAGGTATTAGCACCCTTTCTATCCATGGTTATCCATGGGCTCTTAGTTACTTGCTTAGATCACTTGCCTTTGATTTTCAAAGGTTTGAAATGGTGCTTGTGTGTGTGGGTTTGAAAATATTTTGAAAAGAAGCCATTGTGGTGGAAACCTTTGTAATGATTCATGTTGGGATGTATACAAAGATGTATGTCTTTTGAAAAGCTTTTCATTTGTTTTTTGAAAGTTTGTTTTGAAAGTGTTGTGAAGTGTGGTTTTAGAAAATAGGCAAGTGTTTTGTTTTTGCAAGTTTGATTCAAGCAACTAAGAGGTTATCTACTCCTAAATTTCTCAAGGTTTATTGCTATGTTTTAACCCTTTTAACAAGTTTGTTCCACCATTGTATTTGGTGGACAATCTCATGTTAGGATGTGAAAGGGACGGGCGCGGGTCATCGTTTAGACCATAATTGCAATGGTGTCAAGTATCTTTGGGTAATTTTTCTTTAAGGGACTTGATCATTTGTTTAAGCAACATTTTGAAAGCGTCATCGAGGGACTATGATCATTTGATTTGTGTTTGTTTTGCCCAAAGAGACCTAACATGCAATATGGCCCAATTTTGAAAGGCAACAAGTGGAATACCCTAGGGGGTGCAAGTGTGATTTGTGTGTCCATTTTCATGCTTGTTTATCTTGAAATTAGGTCAAAACTATTTTCGTTGTTTTTTCGCATACAAACCCTAATTCTAACATGGTATAATTAGAAAGCAATAAAGTGCGAAAATAAATTTACTAAGCTATTACAAAACCATATATGGGAAGGGGGTACAAATGTTCAAATGGGGATTTTGACAAGGAATTTAAACCTAAACTATTACATCAATATTGAATTATTTACAAGATAATTTAATTGCATAAATTAAATAAAATAAATATGCAAGATGCAAAAATGTCTTTTTTTTTGGTAGGTATGGAAAAAGTATTTTTTATATGTCAAAATAAACAAAAAAAAGGAAAGTATTATTTTTTTTGAGTTTTTCATGTTTAGGGTTAAACCCTAATTCTATTAAATAAAATGTATTATTTATTCAATATATACAATATTTATTATTTATATACAAAAATACAATAAAAATGAAGTATATTTGTAAAAATGTATTTTTAGTGTTAAATATTAATAAAATAAAAATATGTATATTTTTGGTATTTTTATCCTAAGTGTACTAATGTATATGTATTTATTTATATTATTTACGAAAATATATTAAATATGCACAAAATAAAAATAATTAATTTTTATAAAAAAAAGTATATTTCATATAAAATATTTTCAGAAGATAAAAATAAAAATAAAAATGGAAAATAAAATGGTTTGCATTATTTTTAGTATTTTTAAATAAAAGAGGCTTATTTATTTATTTGTGAATAAAACTAAACTAACCAATAAATACCTAATAAAATCAAAAATGGTGTAAAAAATTATTTTTATATTTTTTATATTGTGAGGAAAAATAAATGAGTCAAACCAAAAAAGGAAAAGTCAAAAAACATTAAATATAAACCAAATGGGCTCAGGGGGTTCAGAAGCAATTGTTTGGTGCAAATAAGAAAAATATTCCAGGCCCAGCCCAGAACCAGTCATCTTCAACCTCAGAACAAAATTGTTCAAGCAAGCACGCGTTTCCTATCTCCCAATTCCTGGACTTTTAAGCAAAACTTTCAACATGAAAAGTGTGGAGCATGAGAAGACGAATCCAGGGATATAAAAAACTTGACTTAACTCTCTAAGATGAGGGAGAATTTCTTCTCTCCTAATTCCTGACCTAACTTTTCATCAATGTTCAGACTCAAAATTCTTGCAGCACACATAATATAAATGAAATCTAATCATATGGGCATGTTCAGGGCTATGATTGTGACATGTTTCCTTCACAAACCTAAAGCTAACAATGCCTATACTGAGAGATAGAACTTCATGAACATACCTGTTCAGTTGGAATCGTGCCTTGCAATGGGGGAGTTTTCAGAGCAAGATGATGACTTGTACAGCTTCCTTGAAGTGTGAGGATGCTATTCCAAGTCCTACTTTGTCCTGAAACTTCTTGAATCGTGCTAGAGAACTTCAACTGCAAAACAAGAAAATGAAAATGGTGGAACTGGTTAGAGGAATTACAGGTCGTGTTTTAGATTTTGGTTAGCTTGCATTGATGGTAGGGAAGGTGTGTGAAGAGCTTTTAGCAAGAAAGCATGACAGGGATGAGAGTTGGAACTCAATCTGCAGAGGTCACTCTGTTTTGGCAGTTTGATGGTGGTTCTGAGTTTGTGAAGGTATTAGAGGGGAAAGGCTCGTGCTTTAGCTTAGGATCAATGTTTGGAATGTGTTTGATATCTTTTTCTAAGGCTTTGTTGACTGATATGGAAGTTGGTATATCATATGCAATGTTACTTGAACTTTAAGCAAGCAAAGGCCACTTGATGTTTCTAGCCTGTACAGGCCCTCACACTATGCTGCACACATTGGTCTTGATCAGTGCAATATGTCTCATAACTTGTGCCAAGAAGATTTTGTCTGTACCACTTGGATTTGCAAAATGGACATAAAGTTCTACTTTTTCAAAATGGAAATAATGCTTTTTCTAATTAAGGGTTAATTCTCCATGTAATGTCCAAATGCATAGAACAACATCTTGGCACAATGGTTTTGCATTGAATTATTGAGTGAGAATGGGATTAGAGGCCTGCAATGTAGCTTAAGCATGCTGAATTCAAAATGGCACCAATGTATGAACATGTCTTGGCCAAGAACAAAAGTGACTTTTTCCCATTTTGCAAAATTCGATTCTCCCTAACCATGAGGTTGTTTGAGAAGTTATTGGACATTTTGGAAAGCTTGGAATGTGTACTACAATCCACCTTTGAAATTCAAATTGAAATTCCAAGTGGAAGTGTATGGAAAATGGCCTTGAAGTTAGGTAAAAAACTTGTCCAAAATAGGTCAAATTTTCACTAAGTTAAGAATGGTTTGGCACCCTTGTTCCAAAAATTGTAACTTGAGATACAAGCCTCATTTGGGAAAACTTTGTGAATAAAAGTTGTAGATTATGTAACAAGCTACAACTTTCATGTTTTGACTTTTGTTTGAATCCAAATGAATCTTGGTGAGAAAGTGGGGCAAAGTTGGGAAAAAATTAGGGTTTTCCATAACTTAGAAAAAATTCTAAGTTATGAAAAATTTCCATTTCAAACCCTAATTTGCATTTCTTGATTTCTTGGTGAACAAGTTTCATGATTTGGCATGTTTTGATGAAAAATGAATCTTGACTTTTGATTTTGACCAAAAAGTCAAAGTTTGACTTTTCAGTATACAGTCAAAATTGATCAATTGACTGGGAAATTCAACTATCAATCTTGTGTATTTGGGATCCTTTGAACTTGTTGAGCATGTCAAGATAATTCCATGGGGTCCTTGAATCCATATGTGAGCTTGGTTTGCCATTGGCTAGGTCAAACAGTCAAAAATTGCCTTTGTGCAGTCAAAACCCTAAAAATGACCATTTTGCCCTTTTGATGATCTGATCAAATTTCTTATGGAATTGTGATCCAAACTTGGTCAAATGGTCCATGTGAGTTCATAATGTTGATGTGGGTCAATTTTCATGAGATTTGACTGTCAATTGGCTACAGTTGACTTTTTCCCCAATACAGTTGATTTCTAGGTCAACTGTCCAATTGACTGGGCAAAATTTGGAATCAAGACATGAAACTTGGTATGGGTAAACTTGGGAGTCCAACATGAAGCATAGAAGTCATCTTAGGCATTTTGGGTCAAAATATCCTTGTGCAATCACAAACCCTAATTTGGGTCAACAGTGCAAGGAGAAGTCTTAAGCAGAGGAAACCCTAACTGGATCTTGATCTCCAAGGGCTTTGTGATGAGAAAATGTTGAGGAAATGGGAGGGAAAATTTTGGGGTACAACAGTTTCCCCTGTTCAATATTCTTGAACCTGAAGAGTTAGATTGGCAAGTTTTGCCTTTCGTGACTCGAGGGTAAAAGGAGATTGGACACTAGAGTACCCGGAAATTTTCACTCGCATGTTGGAGTATCAACAATGTGATGTCGGGAATGGGCTTACAGATTCCATTTGGAGAGATGGTGGGTAGGGAGATGGGCTTATAGATGCCATCTGGAAGTGTTGATCGCATAAGAGATTCCTTAGCGAGAACTTGTGTGTTTGAGACAGATGTTTTCCTGGCTTGTTACAGGTGTTTGATCTTCAATCTCCTCATGCAGATATGCCCTGGCTAGATACAGGTATCGAATCTGCAATCGGTTGTTCACAGATGTGCCCTGGCTGGATACAGGAGTCGAATCCGGAAATAGTCATCAATAGATACACCCTGGCTGGATACAGGAATCGAATCTTCGAACTCTTCAGACGTGCCCTGGCTAGATACAGGAATCGAGTCTGGAAATGTGGTCAACAGATATGCCCTGGCTGGATACAGGAATCGAATCTGGAAATGTTGTAGTTGATAGATGTGCCCTGGCTGGATACAGGAATCGAATCTTCAAACTCTTCAGACGTGCCCTGGCTAGATACAGGAATCGAGTCTGGAAACTGATCACTCTCAGATGTGCCCTGGCTAGATACAGGTATCGAATCTGGAATTGTGACAGTTGAAGGTAGTTGTCTTTGGGATTGTCTTTTTCCCTGAAAAGGCAAAAACATAAGTTGTATGCAATGTCATGATGTATGATATGCATGATGTCATGACGTTCAACATGAGATAGTGTTGTATGCATTTTATCATGTATGTAAGCAAGATGTATGAAAATGTGAAATGTTTATGAATGTAATTTCGTCTTAGGAAAAAAATCCTTGACGACCGGCCGAGGAATTGCTCTGTGGAAGAGATACTTTGCTGAAGTTTGATGAGAGGCCTGCTGAGGACTTCAATGATGGATTCCGCTGGGGATAATGATGATAAACTCCGCTGAGGAACACCAAAGATAAACTCCGCTGGGGAATAAGAAGAACTTTGCCGGGGACTGAAGGAACTTTGCCGAGGGAGATTTTCCGTGGCAATTAGCTGAGGATAACCCAGTTATAAGCCCTTGTGAGGAATAACTCTGAATAAATCCCGGGAGAGACGTCCGTATTCTGCAGGGAACAAGCTTCCAGAATCTACTGGGGATAAGCTTTAAGACCTGCTGGGGAATGTTGTGCCTTTTCATGATCGACGGGGGACCAACTCTGCTTGGGGAAAGTATTGCTGAATCTTGTCTTACTCTGCAGGGAGTTGAGATGATTTGGTCACATTCTTCAGTCGAATCTACCTTGGTACCTTGGCGGACAAAGCAACCATACTGCATCAGACAACTTCACATTGCCCCTGTTTCTGATGTCACCTGTAATTAATCTTTTGTTTCATATGTAAATATTTATGAATAAGCAATTTAATGTCAAATGCATATATCAAAAATGAACATTGGACGTTCTTCGCAAGATAAAACAGAAAAAGGAAAAAACAATGGCAATTTGTATGGACAAGAGAATTTATATTGATTTGAATTTTGCCTGTGAATAGGCGTTTTTGTACAAGAGGCTGACATCCTAGTAAGAGAATGCCGCCGAATAACATAGAATTTTACAATTTTGAAAAGGAAACAAAACAGCTATGTGAACAATCCCACTGGGTTCCAACTCTGCTATCGCCTTTATGTCTTCAAGCGTCTCATCACTTTGCTGCCTAATTGAAGATGAAGCTGATTGGTCGATGCCGAAATCTGAGCCAGATAGTTGATGCCGAATCCTGGATGCGAAGTGATCCAATGAGACATAGTGTTACGCTTTATCCCTAACTTTTGCCTGGACCGCCCTTTCGGGTTTTCAGTCCACCGGGATACCCATTTTTGCCTAAGCCGCCTTTTCAGGTTTTCGACTTGCCGGGTGTACAGATTTTTTTTCATTTTCATCCCTTATTTTTGCCCGAACCCTTTTGGTTCACCGGGAAGCCCTTTATTTTTGCCTAGGTATGTCAACCTAGCGGGTCTTTTATTCATGCGTAGTATCTTTTTACTATGTCTGCATTGGCGGGATGAGGAAGGTCGTCACCATCCATGGTGGTCAGGATCATGGCTCCTCCTGAGAACACATGTTTAACCACAAATGGCCCTTCGTAAGTAGGGGTCCATTTTCCCCGGGGATCACTTTGAGGAAGGATGATGCGTTTGATTACCAGGTCCCCAACTTGATACTCTTGTGGTCTGACTTTCTTGTTAAATGCTCTGATCATCCGTTTTTGATACGTCTGACCATGACAGATAGCGGTGAGCCTCTTTTCGTCAATCAGGTTTAATTGATCAAGTCGAGTCTGGATCCAGTCATCTTCATTCAAGTCTGCATCCTTCATTATTCGGAGAGAGGGTATTTGGACTTCAATCGGCAAGACTGCCTCCATGCCATAGACCAAGGAGAAAGGAGTTGCCCCGGTTGACGTTCTTGCTGAGGTACGATACCCATGAAGAGCAAATGGTAACATCTCGTGCCAATCTTTATAGGTCACTGTCATCTTCTGCACAATTTTCTTAATATTCTTATTAGCTGCCTCTACAGCCCCATTCATCTTCGGCCGATAAGGAGAGGAGTTATGGTGCTGTATTTTGAATTGTTCGCAGAGTTCAGTGATCATCTTGTTATTGAGATTGGTACCATTGTCCGTAATGATTCTTTCCGGGAAGCCGTATCGACAGATCAGATTATGTCGGATGAAACGTGCCACGACGCTCTTGGTTACCGTTGCATAGGAAGCTGCCTCAACCCACTTCGTGAAGTAATCGATTGCCACCAAGATGAAGCGATGCCCGTTGGATGCCGTCGGTCGGATCTCCCCGATCATATCAATGCCCCACATTGCAAAAGGCCAAGGTGCCGTCAGGATGTTCAGAGGAACCGGAGGAATATGCACCTTGTCAGCATAGATCTGGCATTTATGACAAGTTCGAGAGTGTTGGTAACAATCGGCTTCCATTGTGGACCAGAAATACCCTGCCCTAAGGATTTTCTTAGCCATAGTGTTTCCACTGGAATGTGTCCCAAATGTACCTTCATGCAGTTCTATCATGATCTTCTCTGCTTCAGCCTTATCCACACAACGCAGTAGAGTTGAATCATGATTCCGTTTGTAGAGAATGTCATTGCTGAGGAAGAATTTTGCCGCAAACCTTCTCATGAACTTCTTGTCATTGACAGATGCACCTTCAGGGTATTCCTGAGCTTCCAAATACCTCTTCACCTCATGATACCAGGGTTTTTCAGTCACCTTCTCGGCCTCGAGATCGCAGCAGTATGCTGGTTCGTCCAACTTCCAGATAATGATCCGGGGAGCCTCATTGTCCCATTTAACTTTGAACATTGAAGACATCGTAGCTAGTGCGTCCGTTAGCTGATTCTCCTCTCTTGGGAAGTGCTCAAAAGTTATCTCTTCAAAGTGGGGAAGCAAGGTTGACACATACTCCTTGTAAGGAATAAGATTTGGGTGTTTCGTATCCCACTCGCCTGTGATCTGATTGATCACGAGAGCGGAATCTCCGAAGACACTCAGAAATTTGATCCTTAAATCGATTGCAGCTTGTAGACCCATGATACATGCCTCATATTCTGCCATGTTGTTGGTGCAGTTGAAACACAATCGGGCGGTGAGTGGAGTATGAGTTCCTTTGGGAGATATGATTACAGCGCCGACACCGTTACCCAAAGCATTGGAGGCTCCGTCAAAATGCATAGACCATCGGGATCCTTCCTCGGGTCCTTCATCCGGTCCAGGTACTTCATAGTCAGTTACCACCATGATGTCTTCGTCCGGAAAATCAAAGTTCAATGATTAGTAATCGTCCACAGGTTGGTGTGCCAAATGATCTGCCAGTACACTTCCTTTGATTGCTTTCTGAGTTGTATACTGGATATCATATTCTGTTAAGATCATTTGCCATCTTGCTATTCTCCCAGACAGAGCAGGCTTTTCAAATATGTACTTGATGGGATCCATCTTTGAAATCAATAGAGTAGTGTGAGTCAACATATACTGTCTCAGCCGGCGAGCAGCCCATACTAGAGCGCAACAAGTTTTCTCAAGCAGTGAGTAACGAGACTCACAGTCGGTAAACTTTTTGCTCAAGTAATAAATAGCGTGCTCTTTTCGGCCGAACTCGTCATGCTGTCCCAGCACACATCCCATTGAATTGTCAAGTACTGTCAAGTACAATATCAGAGGTCTTCCTTCCACTGGTGGCATAAGAATGGGTGGCTCTTGGAGATATTCCTTTATCTTTTCAAAGGCAGCCTGACATTCATCGTTCCATCGTACTACTTGATCTTTCTTCAGTAATTTGAAGATTGGCTCACAAGTAGCAGTTAGATGTGAGATGAATCGGGCAATGTAATTTAGTCGTCCCAGGAAGCCTCTGACTTCTTTCTCTGTCTTTGGAGTAGGCATCTCTTATATGGCTTTTACCTTGGCAGGATCCACCTGAATACCCTTATCACTTACAATGAAACCTAGCAATTTTCCGGACCTCACCCCAAAGGTGCATTTGTTGGGATTCAACCTCAGCTTGTATAACTTGAGACGGTCAAACAGCTTCCTCAGATGGTCAAGGTGCTCCTCCTCAGTTTGGGACCTTGCAATCATGTCATCAACGTATACCTCAATCTCATGATGGATCATATCATGAAATAAAGCAACCATGGCACGTTGATAGGTTGCCCCAACATTTTTCAACCCGAATGGCATGACCTTGTAGCAGAAAGTGCCCCACTGAGTCACAAAGGTAGTCTTCTCCATATCTTCAGGAGCCATCTTGATCTGATTATACCCTGAAAACCCATCCATGAAGGAGAACACCTTATGTTGAGCAGTATTGTCGACAAGAACGTCGATGTGAGGTAAGGGGAAATCATCCTTGGGGCTGGCCCTGTTCAAATCCCTGTAGTCGACACACATTCTGACCTTACCGTCCTTCTTCGGCACCGGTACCACATTGGCAGCCTATTGAGGATAAGAAGTTACTGCTAGGAAGCCGGCATCGAATTGCTTCATAACCTCAGCCTTGATCTTTTCAGACATCTCTGGGCGCATGCGGCGAACCTTTTGCTTTACCGGAGGGCAGTCTTCCTTAGTTGGCAGGTGATGAACTACAATGTCGGCATCCAAACCAGGCATATCTTCGTATGACCAAGCAAAGATCTCCATGTAATCATGTAGCATCTGGATCAATCGTTGCTTCACGTTGACCTCTAGATTAGCCCCAATCTTGACCTCTTTCCTATCTGTCTCAGTACCCAGGTTAACTGTTTCCACCGGCTCTTCATGTGGTTGAATAGCCCTCTCTTCTTGGAGTAGCAGTCTTGCGAGTTCACCAGGCACTTCGCAATCATCTTCACCTTCGTCTTCGGCCAAGTTGATCGGATTCTCGAAGTCATAACTGGTGGTAGCAGAGCTGTTACCAGTGAGATCCAGAGTGGATTGAAACCTGTATAAGTGAGTGTGTGTAAATATAGCTGTTTTGCAATATATAACACAGAAAGAAAAAAGAGCACAAGATTCGAAATGCAACAAATGTCCAATGTTTTGATTGATGATATATGGAAATGTCATACAAAAATCCCTCACAAATGGAGCTACGATGCCCCGGGTAGGACACCGAGCCAATAAAGTTTTAACATATTGTTTGTTACAAATTGAAAATCAAAAGAGTTAATTACTGCGTGACAAATGTGATAGGTGTAAAATCCTTTGCCGTCCAGTTGCTTGGTCCGTTGCTGGTGGTTGGATAGATCCAACTGTCAAACTCTGCTTCCTCTACATCCTCCTCGATAGCATTCACTCTTGGACTGGTGATAAACACTGGAGCCTTTCTGATCTTTTCCTTGCGCACAACCCTCTGAAGCTCTGCAGTAAAGCCCAGCCCAAACTTGTCATTCTTTTGAGTGAAGTCAGGAAGCTGACCCCAGTATGTACAATTGCCTTTCTCGATTACAGCCCGGGCATCCTTCAAGGATGCCATCTTCAACGGAAAGTCTTCTTTAACCACTGCTTCAGTCGATGCCAACACTGGAGGTACTTCCTCAAAATGCTGAAAGGGGGTTTCAATAAACTCCCCGTCCATCTCGATATACCGGAATGAATTCAAGTGACTAACCATGTATTCCTCCTCACCCTGCACAGTAACAATCTTCCCTTTGATAGGGTATTTGAGCTTTTGGTGTAGAGTGGATGTTACTGCCCCAGCCTTGTGAATCCAGGGTCGACCCAACAAGCAGGAGTAAGATGGACGAATGTCCATTACATAGAACGTTGAGTCGAAAACTTGGGAACCCACACGAATAGGAATGTCTACTTCACCGTGCACCATCCTCTTAGAACCGTCGAAGGCTCTAACAATGATGTTACTAGGTTTCAACTCCAGACCCTCACAATCTAAGCGATCCAATGCCTTCTTGGGCAAAACATTCAGGGAAGAGCCGGTATCCACTAACACGTGTGCGAGAGTAGTGCCCCTGCATTCTACGGAAACATGCAGGGCATCATTGTGATTTTTCCCTTTGGCGGTAAGGTCAGCATCTGAGAACCCCAAGCCATTGTCAGCCGTCTAATTAGCCACACAGTCGGTGAATTGATCCGCGGAGGTCTCTTGCGGCACATGGGCCGTTTTCAGAAATGAAATCAGGGCTTTTGCATGGGCCTCTGAGCATAGCAGCAATGATAGCATAGAGATTTTGGAGGGGGTATGCCCCAACTGTTCAACAACATTAAAGTCACTCTTTTTGATGATTTTAAGGATTTCCTCCATTTCTTGTTGGGAGGCTTCCACAGCAGTCTTCTTTGATGCCTCCATCCTAGCAAGCAAATCGGTAACAACTTCTTTGCCCCGAGTATCAGAGGACTCGGCGGCAGTAGTAGACACAGGAACTTGATTCGGAATATGCACACTTGCGGGTGTGATGGTGAGAGGTTTTCGGACAACTGGCGGTGCAATGTCAGGCGAGAAGAGCCTGTCACTGCGAGTAATCTTGGCGGGACCAGTGATGTTACTGATACTGGTATTGGTGTTGAACTCCTGCTTCACCCCAAGCACATACACGTCGGCCCCATAATGCCATGGGACCGCTTTATCAGACTCATAGGGGAGAGGCCCCGGAACAGTAATAGTAATGGGTGCAACAGACATAATTTGAACTGGTTTCTTCATGGGAGCTTTGGCAGGATTGTAAATTGTGACAACAGATATTTCTTCAACAAAGACAAACGGAACAGCAGTTTTCTTGAACAAAATTTCCTTGCTATCCATCAGGCTTTGGATGCCTGATTTCAGCAGTGGACAACCGGTAGGGATAACAGCACACAGGAGGTAACCCTTGCTACAACCCGGAAATAAACCGGCTAGTAGTAAGTTCATCTTAACAGTCAAAAGAGGGGTAGCAACGTCATTCACCGAAACAACATACAACTCTTCCTCAATGGCATTTACTCTATGCTGGGGCATAGGAGCAGTTACAACATTTGGTCTCTTAGGCGCCTCAAACTGAATTTCCTTCGCGTCGATAAGATCTTGCACTTTATTTCTCAAGGCCCAGCAATCATCAGTAGTGTGCCCGGGACTATCAGAATGATAAGCACACCGGGCATTTGGGTTATACTTAGGAGATGCAGTGTTCACGACCTTTGGCGCTTCTTTGATGGTCACCAAGTTGGTTGATAACAGTTGCGGTAAAATTTGTGACAAGGTCATACTCAGTCGAGTATACTGCCTCTTGGGCCTTTCGCCTCTTTGTTGATTGTACTGCTGAGGAGCAGCAACGGGCTTTGAAATGACCAAAGCATTGACGGCTTGGCGACTTTCTGGCTTGACTTGTCTTCTAGGACCATAGACGGCGCTTGCTTCTTTCTTGAAAGGCCTCTTCTCAGTACTTGGGGAGGCAGCTTTTTGTATCTTTCCTGACCTGATGCCAGCTTCAATTCTTTCTCCTGTTAGAATCAAATCCGTAAACCCAGCGGAGGAGTTACCAACCAAATGATTGAAAAATGGACCAGACAAAGTCCCTAGAAACATATCAACCAACTCACGATCAGTTAATGGAGGCTGCACCCTGCCAGCCAAATCTCTCCATTTTTGTGCATATTCTTTGAACCCTTCGCCCGTTCCTAGAGACATACCCTGAAGTTGGGTACGCGTAGGAGCGAGATCAGAATTGTATTGATATTGTCTGTAGAATGCGGTTGCCAAATCTTCCCAGTGTCGGATGCTAGTTCCATCTAGTTGGTAGAACCACTCAAGCTGCGACCCCGAAAGACTATCTTGGAAGAAGTGAATCCAAAGGTTCTTATCTGCCGTGTAAGGTTGGATCTTCCTTACGTACGACCTTAGATGTAGCTTTGGACAGGAGGCCCCATCGTATTTGGCAAAGGCAGGCGCCTTAAACTTGTGTGGAATTACTACCCCAGAAGATAACCCCAAATCTCTGAAATCCAGCCCCGACACATTCTGAATCTCCATGGCGCTCAAGCGGTCCTCCAATTGCTTGTACCTGTCAGCAGCAGGTGGGTATTGTTCGTCGTTGTAGTCCATCTCGTTGTCAGAGACTGCAGGACTAGGAGCTCCTCCCCCTTGGGGACTGTTTTTCTCAGCAGAAGAAGTAGTTGGTTCAGCTTCATTATGGAGTGTGTTCCCAAATCTGCGTCCAGTGTTGAATAACGTAGTCCTCTTTTTCTTTTTCTTCTTCAGGAGTAGAGTCTTCAATTCTTGCTGACCTTGGGCCAGGCTCAGGACCATTTCTTGAAACTGGGCACTTTGGGCCAGAAGGGCCTTGATTGCTTGCTCACTGGATGAGTCTGGATTCATGATGACTGTTCAAAATAAACAGCGAAGGAGATTAAGCAACCTGTGAAATAGGGTACCTGCTATGCATATGGTGCAATGAGATGCGTATGTTCTATGTTTTCAAAGACAAACAAGATTCAACTTTGTAGATAAAAAGGGAAACACACTTCATTAGATTAAAATTTTAATTGTTCAACAACTTGCCCTTAGGCATTACAGGAATGAAAAATACTGGAAAGGAAATAAAAGCTATAAAAGGAAATATCTAAAGCCCATCAGTGCTCCCATGGCCTCCTTTTCTCAGTGTTGATGTAGTTGTTTAGGACCTGCTCTTCCTCCAATTGCTTAGTCAGCCTCTGGATCTTCCGTTCCTGCTCGTTGAACTTTTCCCGATAGAAATCCCGTTCTTCCTTTAGCTGCGCCCAAGATCTCTTCATTGTGTCAAAATCAATATTTATCCGAGGAGGGAGGACAGTTGGAGGAACCCCATCTTCATCAGGAGATTCAAGAATGATAGGTATGACAGCTTCGTACGGCATACCTAACCTCTGAGCACGGATGCGGACCCATTTGCAATAGGGTTCCAATGGTAGAGAAGTCTTTGGTCCCAACTCATGTGGGTCGGCTTTGTGAATTCTGTCCCAAGCTTTAATGAATCAATGGCGTAGTTTGTCACTGTCTGCCTGAAACTCAAAATGGAAGTGAGGAACCAACATTTCATGAGGCCCAACTCCTCTGGCTCTTCCAAACTGACAGAGAGCTAAGCATGGATTGTAAGAGATTCCTCCTCGGATACCAATCAAAGGGACATTAGGGTATTCTCCGCAACGATCAATAACAATTACCTCATCCAAACCTCTGAGAGTCCAAGTGATGTCATTATCAGTGAGAGCCATTAACCTCCGAGCCCAACCCTTTCCTTCTTCATTCTTCAGCACGAACTTAGGAAGGTGCGAAATAAACCACCTCACTAGAAAAGGAGTACAACACCATGGAGTTCCCCGTTTTCGGGCGGTACGAGCATAGAGTTGTTGCAAGATATCACCCAAAAGAGTGGGTACAGGGTTCCGAGACATGAAGATCCTTATGGCATGGATACTGATGAAGGTGTCAGGATTGGGAAACAATACCAGACCATAGATCAAAAGAGCCAGAATATCCTCGTACGCCTTGAAGTCCAAGTCATTCCAGAGATCATTAGCCTTGCCAACCAAAAATTTGACCAAAAAGCCCTTGACTCCACTTCTAGTTTCCCAGTTAGCCAATACCTCTTCTTTGGTCAAGGGGAGAATTGCAGCAATCTCTTCAGGCCTAGGAGTCTTTTCCAAACCAGTGAAAGGAATTTGCTCTAAGACAGGGATCCCAAGCAAATAGGAGAATTCTTCCAGGGTAGGAACCAGCTGGAAGTCTTGAAAGGTGAGACAATGATACAGGGGGTCATAAAACTGGGTCAGAACACTTATCAGTTGTTGGTCCCATTTTGCAGTGATCAAGCCAAGGAGAGAACCATGCCTGTTGATGAAGGAAGAAGTGTTTGGAATCCTACCAACCAAATCCTTGAGAAAAGTTGGTGGTTGAACAAAGTTGAGCCGGATAGTATTCCTACGCACGGGCATCATGATGTCCTACAAAACAGAGCAAAGATGAAACCTTTTTTGTCTTTGAAATGGGTTAGTACTTTATACAGGATGCATGCAATGGTATGATGGCATGATGCTATGATGAAGCACACCACAAGTATTCACACAGGCAAACATGATAAGGCACACAAGTCATACAAGACAACCCTTAGGTTTCAGGCCATCATGAAGTTTGGGTATTACCCTCTTTTGGTTTCGTTGGTTAAAACCTGTCCTATCAAAAGTAATCGAGTTCTAGAGGATCTCAAATCATTGACTACCCTCAATCGGTCATAAATCCAGCATCGCAATCTTTTCTTGCAGCCAGAACCATCGCGAGAGTTTAGCCTCAATGAGTGTAGCATACTGCTACTGTCCTAATGGCCAAGTTTGGTCAATTTAGGGTTCTAAGGTTGGTTGGTGTTTAATGACTCCTTTGAAGACCTATATTCTCCTCATTGCAACACAAGGGATATAGGTACAGACCAAGGTGCCACACCAACGTAGCCACTGCTTCACCCATGTCGGTCTACGCCGGACAGGTCCCTCACAGATTATGCTACCTAAAAAGGGTATTCCCCAGATCCAGGTTAGGATCTATGAAACTCCGATGCAAAGCCCACAAATATAAAAGCAAACAAAGCAAACAATTGAAAACAAAGGTGATCTAAGCCCTAAGGTTACTCCACTTTTAAATTTTTCCCCAGCAGAGACGCCCGTTCTGTGATACGGTGGGAGAAATGACTATGAGTTTTGCGTTTGTTTTCGCAAATGTTTCGGTTGAGCAAGAGTCGCCACCGACTTTTTATTTTATCCTAAGGAAAGGTTAAAAAGCACAGCAAAAACCTTTTGAGATGTTTTCTTGTGTTCGGGGAGTAGATTATAGAAAGGGAATGTATTAGCACCCTTTCTATCCATGGTTATCCATGGGCTCTTAGTTACTTGCTTAGATCACTTGCCTTTGATTTTCAATGGTTTGAAATGGTGCTTGTGTATGTGGGTTTGAAAATATTTTGAAAAGAAGCCATTGTGGTGGCAACCTTTGTAATGATCCATGTTGGGATGTATACAAAGATGTATGTCTTTTGAAAAGGTTTTCATTTGTTTTTTGAAAGTTTGTTTTGAAAGTGTTGTGAAGTGTGGTTTTAGAAAATAGGCAAGTGTTTTGTTTTTGCAAGTTTGATTCAAGCAACTAAGAGGTTATTTACTCCTAAATTTTTCAAGGTTTATTGCTATGTTTTAACCCTTTTAACAAGTTTGTTCCACCATTGTATTTGGTGGACAATCTCATGTTAGGATGTGAAAGGGACGGGCGCGGGTCATCGTTTAGACCATAATTGCAATGGTGTCAAGTATCTTTGGGTAATTTTTCTTTAAGGGACTTGATCATTTGTTTAAGCAACATTTTGAAAGCATCATCGAGGGACTATGATCATTTGATTTGTGTTTGTTTTGCCCAAAGAGACCTAACATGCAATATGGCCCAATTTTGAAAGGCAACAAATGGAATATCCTAGGGGGTGCAAGTGTGATTTGTGTGTCCATTTTCATGCTTGTTTATCTTGAAATTAGGTCAAAACTATTTTCGTTGTTTTTTCGCATACAAACCCTAATTCTAACATGGTATAATTAGAAAGCAATAAAGTGCGAAAATAAATTTACTAAGCTATTACAAAACATATATGGGAATGGGGTATAAATGTTCAAATGGGGATTTTGACAAGGAATTTAAACCTAAACTATTACATCAATATTGAATTATTTACAAGATAATTTAATTGCATAAATTAAATAAAATAAATATGCAAGATGCAAAAATGTTTTTTTTGGTAGGTATGGAAAAAGTATTTTTTATATGTCAAAATAAACAAAAAAAGGAAAGTATTATTTTTTTTGAGTTTTTCATGTTTAGGGTTAAACCCTAATTCTATTAAATAAAATGTATTATTTATTCAATATATACAATATTTATTATTTATATACAAAAATAAAATAAAAATGAAGTATATTTGTAAAAATGTATTTTTAGTGTTAAATATTAATAAAATAAAAATATGTATATTTTTGGTATTTTTATCCTAAGTGTACTAATGTATATGTATTTATTTATATTATTTACGAAAATATATTAAACATGCACAAAATAAAAATATTTAGTTTTTATAAAAATAAGTATATTTCATATAAAATATTTTCAGAAGATAAAAATAAAAATAAAAATGGAAAATAAAATGGTTTGCATTATTTTTAGTATTTTTAAATAAAAGAGGCTTATTTATTTATTTGTGAATAAAACTAAACTAACCAATAAATAACTAATAAAATCAAAAATGGTGTAAAAAATTATTTTTATATTTTTTATATTGTGAGGAAAAATAAATGAGTCAAACCAAAAAAGGAAAAGTCAAAAAACATTAAAAATAAACCAAATGGGCTCAGGGGGTTCAGAAGCAATTGTATGGTGCAAATAAGAAAAATATTCCAGGCTCAGCCCAGAACCAGTCATCTTCAACCTCATAACAAAATTGTTCAAGCAAGCACGCGTTTCCTATCTCCCAATTCCTGGACTTTTAAGCAAAACTTTCAACATAAAAAGTGTAGAGCATGAGAAGACGAATCCAGGGATATAAAAAACTTGACTTAACTCTCTAAGATGAGGGAGAATTTCTTCTCCCCCAATTCCTGACCTAACTTTTCATCAATGTTCAGACTCAAAATTCTTGCAGCACACATAATATAAATGAAATCTAATCATATGGGCATGTTCAGGGCTATGATTGTGACATGTTTCCTTCACAAACCTAAAGCTAACAATGCCTATACTGAGAGATAGAACTTCATGAACATACCTGTTCAGTTGGAATCGTGCCTTGCAATGGGGGAGTTTTCAGAGCAAGATGATGACTTGTACAGCTTCCTTGAAGTGTGAGGATGCTATTCCAAGTCCTACTTTATCCTGAAACTTCTTGAATCGTGCTAGAGAACTTCAACTGCAAAACAAGAAAATGAAAATGGTGGAACTGGTTAGAGGAATTACAGGTCGTGTTTTAGATTTTGGTTAGCTTGCATTGATGGTAGGGAAGGTGTGTGAAGAGCTTTTAGCAAGAAAGCATGACAGGGATGAGAGTTGGAACTCAATCTGCAGAGGTCACTCTGTTTTGGTAGTTTGATGGTGGTTCTGAGTTTGTGAAGGTATTGGAGGGGAAAGGCTCGTGCTTTAGCTTAGGATCAATGTTTGGAATGTGTTTGATATCTTTTTCTAAGGCTTTGTTGACTGATATGGAAGTTGGTATATCATATGCAATGTTACTTGAACTTTAAGCAAGCAAAGGCCACTTGATGTTTCTAGCCTGTACATGCCCTCACACTATGCTGCACACATTGGTCTTGATCAGTGCAATATGTCTCATAACTTGTGCCAAGAAGATTTTGACTGTACCACTTGGATTTGCAAAATGGACATAAAGTTCTACTTTTTCAAAATGGAAATAATGCTTTTTCTAATTAAGGGTTAATTCTCCATGTAATGTCCAAATGCATAGAACAACATCTTGGCACAATGGTTTTGCATTGAATTATTGAGTGAGAATGGGATTAGAGGCCTGCAATGTAGCTTAAGCATGCTGAATTCAAAATGGCACCAACGTATGAACATGTCTTGGCCAAGAACAAAAGTGACTTTTTCCCATTTTGCAAAATTCGATTCTCCCTAACCATGAGGTTGTTTGAGAAGTTATTGGACATTTTGGAAAGCTTGGAATGTGTACTACAATCCACCTTTGAAATTCAAATTGAAATTCCAAGTGGAAGTGTATGGAAAATGGCCTTGAAGTTAGGTAAAAAACTTGTCCAAAATAGGTCAAATTTTCACTAAGTTAAGAATGGTTTGGCACCCTTGTTCCAAAAATTGTAACTTGAGATACAAGCCTCATTTGGGAAAACTTTGTGAATCAAAGTTGTAGATTATGTAACAAGCTACAACTTTCATGTTTTGACTTTTGTTTGAATCCAAATGAATCTTGGTGAGAAAGTGGGGCAAAGTTGGGAAAAAATTAGGGTTTTCCATAACTTAGAAAAAATTCTAAGTTATGAAAAATTTCCATTTCAAACCCTAATTTGCATTTCTTGATTTCTTGGTGAACAAGTTTCATGATTTGGCATGTTTTGATGAAAAATGAATCTTGACTTTTGATTTTGACCAAAAAGTCAAAGTTTGACTTTTCAGTATACAGTCAAAATTGATCAATTGACTGGGAAATTCAACTATCAATCTTGTGTATTTGGGATCCTTTGAACTTGTTGAGCATGTCAAGATAATTCCATGGGGTCCTTGAATCCATATGTGAGCTTGGTTTGCCATTGGCTAGGTCAAACAGTCAAAAATTGCCTTTGTGCAGTCAAAACCCTAAAAATGACCATTTTGCCCTTTTGATGATCTGATCAAATTTCTTGTGGAATTGTGATCCAAACTTGGTCAAATGGTCCATGTGAGTTCATAATGTTGATGTGGGTCAATTTTCATGAGATTTGACTGTCAATTGGCTACAGTTGACTTTTTCCCCAATACAGTTGATTTCTAGGTCAACTGTCCAATTGACTGGGCAAAATTTGGAATCAAGACTTGAAACTTGGTATGGGTAAACTTGGGAGTCCAACATGAAGCATAGAAGTCATCTTAGGCATTTTGGGTCAAAATATCCTTGTGCAATCACAAACCCTAATTTGGGTCAACGGTGCAAGGAGAAGTCTTGAGCAGAGGAAACCCTAACTGGATCTTGATCTCCAAGGGCTTTGTGATGAGAAAATGTTGAGGAAATGGGAGGGCAAATTTTGGGGTACAACACACAGCATTGGACTCCTTCTTCCCACTGTAAGGCTTTTTATGAGTATCAGAAGGTGTAGCTTCTTGAATCTTTCCAGCCTTGATACCAGCTTCAATCCTCTCCCCGGTTAAGATCAAATCTGTGAACCCGGCAGAATAATTCCCAATCAGATGGTTGAAGAAAGGACCAGACAGGGTCCCCAAGAACATGTCAACGAGTTCACGGTCAGTCAAAGGTGGCTGCACCCTTCCAGCCAGGTCTCTCCACCTTTGCGCATATTCCTTAAAACCTTCACCTGTCTCCAGTGACATACCCTGGAGTTGGGTACGCGTAGGAGCGAGGTCGGCATTATACTGATACTGCTTATAAAAAGCAGTAGCCAAGTCCTCCCAGTTACGAATAGTGGTTCCATCCAGCTGATAGAACCATTCGAGTTGAGTCCCTGAAAGACTCTCCTGGAAGAAATGGATCCATAGATTCTTGTCTGCCGTGTAGGGCTGGATCTTCGTTGCGTATGAACGAAGGTGCAGCTTAGGACAGGAAGCCCCGTCGTACTTTGCAAAGTCAGGTTCCTTGAACTTGTGAGGGATCACCACCCCAGAAGATAAGCCTAGGTCTCCGAAGTCCAACCCGGGCACCTGTTGAATCTCCATGGCATTTAACCTGTCCTCCAACTGTTTATACCGGTCCTCAGCAGGAGGGTACTGTTCATCGTTGAAGTCTGTCTAGGTGTCAGAGACCACAGGACTAGAAACCCTTCTCTCTTGGTGACTGCCTTCCCCAACAGATGGAGTAGTCCGCTCAGCTTCATTCTGCAGTGTATTCCCAGATCTGCGTCTAGGGTTGAACAAAACAGTCCTCTTCTTCTTTTTCTTCAAAAGCAGAGTCTTCAATTCCTGTTGTCCTTGGGCTAAGCTCATGACCAACTCTTGGAACTGGGCGTTCTGGGCCTGCAGGGCCTTGATAGCTTTCTCATTGGATGATTCAGGATTCATGATGACTGCTGAAATAAACAGCGAAGAAGGTAAGCGACCTGTAACAAGGGTACTTGTAATGCAATGATATGTATGATATGTATGCAATGTTTTCAAGGATCTCGCGAGGTAAACAGAGAAACTTGTTAGAATTTGAATTTGGGTAGCTTGATTGAAGGAACTTCATGTTGTTGAGAGTCCTTCTTCAAGAGTCAAGGCTCACCATATCGAGTGGGTCATAGCCCCTGACTCAAGTCATTAACCTTGGCTAGAGGAAAATAAATCCCCTTTGCCCCTTGCTAGACATTTGATTCATCATGACCTGCATCAAAAGCCCTTAAGATCCTTGAAATGGATTAGTCCTTATGTAGGATGTATGCAATGGTATGATGGTATGATGTTATGCTGTGGAGCAATGTAGGTAAACCCTGTTATGAGTCCAAATTAAGGACTATAAACAAAACCTGCAAGAAACTTAACTGTCAGATAACAAGTATGCAAGTAGTCAAGTTTTGAAGGCACACAAGTCACACAAAGAGCCCTTAGATTTTAGGCCAGCATGACGTTTGGGGTACTACCCTCTTGAAGTTGGTGGGCTCAAACATGTCCTATCAAAGTAATCGGGTTCTAAGGAGCTCAATATCATTGGATTGTTTTCTTTGTTCATCGTTTTGGTTTAGCCACTGAACTGGTGATCAAAATATCCCAAGAAAACAACCCTCAACTGAGTGTAGCATCGAGTATCAACCAACTTCGGACTGCACCAAAGTAGTTATCTCACTACCCTAAAGAGGCCAAGATGGTTCAATTAAGGTTCCTAAGGTCAGTTGATGCTTCACGACACCACGCGGCGGCCCCGTACTCTCCTTGACTGGACTCAAGGGTTACCGGTACTCACCAAAGTGCCACATCAACGTAGCAGACTGCTTCAATCGTGTCGGTATACCCCACACAGTTCCCTCACAGCCTTGTCGCTACTTTCTAAGAAGGTATCCCCCAGATCCGAGTTAGGATCTATAAAACTCCCAAGACAGGCCCAATAATTTAAAGCACACAAATCAGGCAATTGAAAACATAAGTCTGAGCTATCCTAAGGTACACCTCACTTTAAAGTTTCCCCAGCAGAGTCGCCAGTTCTGTGATCGGTGGGAATAGAACTGACTGTTTTTAGCTGGTTTCGCGAAATGTCGCGGAAGCAAGAGTCGCCACCGTCTTTTATGTTCTCCAACAAGGAAAGGACAAAAGCACAGCAAAATTCCTTATGAGATAGTTTCTCGGTTCGGGAGGTAGATTTATAGAAAGGGAAGGTGTTAGCACCCTTTCTATCCATGGTTATCCATGGGCTCTTAGATACTTGCTCTTATGTTTTCAAAATATTTGCTTTTCAAAATGTGAGTGGGTTTGAAAAAGTTTCTTTGAAAGATTTCTGAATGACTCTTGTATCAGTCCTCAAGAGTGTTTGAAAAATTTGTTTTGAAAGATTTTGAAAGTGTCAGTGTGAAAAGATTTTTGATTTGGTTTTTTAGAGAGCAAGTATCCATGAGTCATCTACCTACCCTAAGGAATTAAGCTGTGTAGAAGTCCTTAAGGTAGTGCCATCCCACCATTGAGAGGTAGGTAGCACTACCGTTGGAGGTGTTCGGGTTAATTCGAGTGTAGGGACAGTGTGGTCACCGAAGCAATAGTATGACACCTTAGAATCTACCCTTATGTCCTTGATCCTTTTTTAATCCGAGGCAATCGTTTTCGAGGCAACTGTTCCGAGGCAACTGTTTCGAGGCAACTGGATCATAGACATAAGGACCGCTAAGACGTCCTATACTTGACGGCCACGTTTCGAAGGCAACGAGTGAGGCGTACCCTAGAAGTGGTGTGTGCATTGTGTGTTGTATTCATGTTATGTTTGTCTTTGTAATTAGTGAGCTACGAGTTGTTTTTATTTACATACATTCTTTCATGCAAGTTTAGCAGTTAAGGGGTGCAGAAAGTAAATTGCGGAAAAATAAATCCTACACTATTACAAGGCGCGGGTCTATACATCGCCAAAAATTACAAAGACCCGTTTGTTAGTAAATAAGTACGGAAACTAAATAAAGCGATAAACCTATTTAACTATTACATTCTTGAAGGCAATTACATAATAATCAAATAAAGTAAATGCGCGCGAATAAAATAATCGGGAACGTCTTAAGGGTGTTGACCCTTTTTAGAAAAGAAATTGATTTTTTGTCTTTTTGTCAATTAAATGCAATTAATTAAATAATTAAACTAATTAATTAAAAGAAAATATATTTTTGTGTTTTTTATGTTTTTTATGAAATAAAATAAAAAGAAACAAAATTAAGTCAACCTAATTCTAAATTATTTTAATTATTAAAAGAAAAGTCAAAATTGCCTAATTAAACTATTTCAATTAATGTTTATTTACAAAATAATATAATAATAATAATAATGATGTTAGTTCTATTTTTTTGATTTTTATGAAAATATGTTAATTATGCTAATTATTAAAAAAATAAAATAAGGCAAATAATTAAAAGAAAAGAAAATGACAAAACAAAATAAAATAAGAAAAAAGTAAATAAACCCAAGGGGGGTGAGATGGCCTTCGTGGAGGTTTTCTGAAGTAATTCTGGCCCAACAACAAGAAGCCTTATTTGACTTTTTTCGGCTGCCTACGCATGTGCTGACTCCAGAGCATAGTACTCTTGCGTTCTGGGCCTTTAGATCTGCCTCCAATGACACTTGGCTTGTTGGATGGGTGAGGCTTATGGTGGAAACTACTTGAGAAAAGCGCGGTATGAGCCTCAGGACTTGGCAAAAGTTGCTTTAGCTTCAGGGTGTGGCAAGGAATAGAACCACGTGCTTGTTTTGATCTGAAGATGCTCGCAACTATGTTTTAGAACTCTCACTTTTTGAATAATTTTTGGTTTTGCTCTTGGCCGTTTCTGCACACACTCTTTTTTTGAATGAGGTTGGGAAGGCTTGTATATATAGTGTGTAATGTGTATCAAACAATATTATGGTCATTGAAGCCTTGCATTCATGTTTGAGATTTCCTCCATAACCAACTTTGAACCATTTTCCATATTTGTGAAATTTTGAATTTTTATGCCCATAATAGGCCATGCACGAATTTGGAATGTGTTTTAAGGTGTATCAAAGCTAATCAACACAAAATATATCCCTCCATTAATTTCTTGGATTTTTATTTGAATTTAAAAGATTTAAAATGAATTAAATCAAATAAAATTAAATAAAAATGGAAAAATTAATTTTAAATCTTGAAATAAATTATGGGACACGTGGGAGGCATGGCCAAGCTGAAACAAGTGGAAAAAGTGGGGCCCTTTTGTCAAAAATGAAGTTTCAAGGATAATTGACTTTGGCCATTTCACAAAAATTTCCCAACTTCTCCAATGCACATCTTACTCAATTTTGAAGCTATGAACATGTTCTTGGAAATTTTGGAAAGGTCTTGAAGTCCTCTAACCAATGTATTTGGTCCCATGTCATTTTGATTTACCAATCTCAAGTTATGGTCTTTGACTTAAAATGCCTTTTTGTTGACTTTTGAAAATGACCTATAATGTTGAAATTGATAACCTTTCGTGAGAGCATTTCTTGGACTTGGAATGTGAAGATGAGTTGTAGGAAATGTCTTCCCCTTCAAGATGAGCATTGGATGGGATTTTTCTGATGAACCATGAAAAAGTTATGCCTTGGACAAGTTACAGTTGACTTTTCAACTGTCCAAAAATAGAAACTTTTGCATCTTGATGATTTTTGAGCCATTCTTGTGAAATCATGATCAAGACTTGATCAAATGATGATTGTGGCTTAAAAATAAGATATTGACCAAAAATTTTGACTTTTGACTGCCAAATGACCATTTTGCCCCTACAGTTGACTGTGGAGCAATTAGGGCTTTTGATTGTGCAACTTGACCTTGTGAGCCTTGAAACTTGACATGTAGGTGCTTGACAATGTGTATGAGCATATGGGACTTGATTGAGCCCTTGAAAACCTCAGCTTCCTTGTGAGAACCAAAACCCTAGTTTGACTGGCTTTAGGAGAGTGGTTGACTGTAGCCCTTGAGTAGACTTTGAACCCTTTGAGGCAAAACTTTGAAGATTATGGGAGGGCAAATTTTGGGGTACAACAGTAACATAATACAAAAGTACACAGTACGAAAAGCTTTATGCCACTACCTCTCCACTAACTTGAAGTGTGGAAGAGATAAGGACGTAGTAGTACTATTTGTAACGACTCTTTTTCAAATAGCCAACGACTCTATTTTTCTTGGCTATATAAGAAAAATAATCGTATGTTTAAACTGTTGATGAGCTTGTTGTAGGTTGCTTGGCTGGTTGCTAAAAGCTGCAAGTTGCAAGTCATAAGTTGTTTATGTTCAATGTTAAAAAGAAAAGCTATCAATATTAGAACACAACCAAAAAGCTACCATCCACTATAACAACAACAAGAATTCTACAAGATGTTATTTAGATCACCAATCATATACATCTTGGAAGAATCATGAAAAAGCAAGGAGTTGTTGCTCGTATCTTGCTTAATGAAGAAAGAAGATAAAGATGAATAATTATTCAAGATGTCTTTCAAATCATTAATCATATACATCTTGATAGAATTATGAAGAAGCAAGGAGTTGTTGCTTATAGCTTGCTCAACAAAGAAGATGAAGAAAAAAAGACTACTAGATGCTGCACATAACTTAGATTGTATTCATCTTTGTTAAAATATGTAAAACACAAGAGTTGTTTCTCAGATTGTGTTATTTCTTAAAATCTTCATGTAAACTATTTGTACACAAGAGTTGTTGCTCATAATTGTGTCAAATAATATATACTTAAATTAGGTGTAATTTGCTTGATAAGAAGCACTCATGTAATCTCTAGAAAAACAATTTTGTTTAGAATTGGTTGGTTCCTCAAGTGATCGAGTGAAGATCAGAAGGATTGAGAAGACTTTGTCTGTGGCCGTCATAGATGAAATCCCAGTAGTGGATTCTATTAGGTCAATGGTAGTCATGTCTCAAAGGGGACTGGGTGAAGGTCAGCCTTCTGAGATCACTGGTGGATATCATTGGAAGGAAGTCCTGATAGAAGATTTTGGATAATCGGATTTTATTGGGTCAATAAACGTTATATCTGGTTTAGATCCCTGAACGCGTCATTGGATGTTAGTCACTGGCGGTTGCATGTGCAATTGTAATCTGATTGGTTATAGTGGATTAAGTCCTTCATATCAAGGAGAAATCACCTCGAAAGGGTGAACTCGACTAGCTTGGGGACTTCTTAAGTGAACCAGTATATATCGTGTGTTCTTTACTTTTGCTTATGCTTTAGAGTTTATGTTCTCTGAACATAAATAACAATCAGAAGCATTAATCAACGGATAATGCTTAGAAATGAAAGTTTTCAAAGAAAGGAAAACCTAATTCAAACCCCCCTTTCTTGCGTTTTCTTCACACATTCAATTGGTATCAGAGCCTGGTTCTATTATTGATGGATATAAAACACCTAATAGTGTCACATAAAGATCCAGATGCTTTATGAATAAATACTCTAAGGTGATAGTTATTCAATTTTCAACTACTGTCTAAATCCACAAAATTAAAGAACAGGCTAACATGAAAAGATTCATCAGATAAGAAGTTATATATGTTAAATACTTTTGATTAAGTTCCTTGAGAAGTATGAGATGTTTTCAAGAAACGAATTAGTCCACTCTTGACTTTCTCATAAGATCTCATTAGGAATATTTTCAGAAGATGAAAGATTGTTTTCTTATGATACAAATGAACGTCATGATAAAACCATCTATTCAAGCATAAAGAAGATCTTATGCAGAAGATCTAATCATTGTTTCTGTCTAAAGAGGCTTTGTAGAAGACCAGACATTGATGAGAAAATAACGCTCATTGATTCATCTGAAGTATGATCAAAGACTAACTCTAAACAAGTTAGCTCAGCATTGCAAGAATAAGATCAACAATCAAAATCATCAAAGTTTGATGATATTTGTATTAGAACAAATTTTGCAATTTGTTCAAGAAATCAAAATTCATAAGACAAAAGGAAATGATAGTTACTTTTGTCAAGCACATAGCTTCTCAGAAGTTCATGAAATATTGACCTTCTAAATAATAAGCTTCTGTTTAAAGAAAGCTCGACAAGAAGATGGATGATAAAGTATCAGAATATTTGTGCTCTGAGGACTCTCTCAAGAAGTCATACGGGTAATTCTAAACAAAAGATTGAAGAAATCATCTGAAGAGAAGACTATGATTCTACTTCTCATATTAGACATTAGAATTTAGAAGAAGGTTACTCTTCTCAAATCAGAAAACTAAGAATACTCAAAGAAATAAGAGGAATCAATATGAATATAATTCAGAACCTCTGAAAGGTTGCTCTGAAAAAAGGATAAGAAGAAAGAAGTAAATCGGAAGTTGTATTTAAGAGAAAGCTAGAGTTAAAAACAGATGGAAAATCTTCAAAAACATGACAAGTTGATCAGAAGCTCTATCAAGAACAAGCTAAAATCAAAACCAGAATGTAGAGCACTCAGATAAAAGAATCACGGTAAAGAATTCATAATCTCAAAGGTATGTTTTCTTTTATCTATAATTTATTAGAACTTATGATAAAAATACCTTTACAGGTTAGAAGATGTTTTTAATAGAAGCATTCCAAATGTTAGTGCAACTCCAAGTTCTGAATTTTCTGGTTAAGTGAAAATATCATAATCTGGAATATTCTCTCTTCCAATAGAAATTTTTTTAATCAATTCGTTAGACAATGTGAACTCGTAAGTTCTCTTAAGGATGTGCTGAATACTTTATGTATGATGTTTGTGATGATAGTTTCTCATTCAAGCAACTATGTTCAACGTTTTTCTATTTCTATTCCAGTCTGTCATCTCCAAATTCTAATTCACTCAAAGTCCTTATTTAGGACCTGTATGGTACTCTATCTTTATAAAGAGTGATTCACTCCATTCCTTTTCCCTGAAATTCTTGTCATGTATCAGTAATCTATGTCACCCTTGCAGATTAGTACAACCTCTTTAACTATTATATATATATATATATATATATATATATATATATATATATATATATATATATATATATATATATATATATATATATATATATATATATATATATATATATATATATATATATATATATATATATATATATATATATATATATATATATATATATATATATATATATATATATATATATATATATATATATATATATATATATATATATATCAACAGTGATTTATCATATTTATATTTTCTTCTCATAAACTAATTCCTATCAAGATTCATCCTCTCATCTGATTCATCAAGCCTCAACAAACCTTTCTTGGAAATAAAGATTGCTTATTAAAATCTAAGTGCGATATTTTCATTAGCTAGGAAAATATGACTTGTTTCTTCAAGAGTATGATTATTTTTCATATCATTTGTTTAGTTTTTTTTTTAATTTAAAAACATGTATCTGTTGAAGTGTCTTAATCAATGATGTTTTTATTTTGTGTTAAATTGTTGTTTGTTAACTATGCACTATCATGTTATGACATGTAGCAAGATCATATACTCGCTTATACGTATCTGAGAAATAGGTCTAAAAATCTTTGGCGTATGTCATTTACCTTTCCCACCGATTAAAGGGTGCCTATTTTCGTTTAAAATTCTCTTCATAAATAAGATTAATTGCTCTTTGTCCTTCCCAATATATCTAGGTTCTCTAGTCTTCACCTAGATAATAATAGCCTATCTAATGGATTTCAGACCTAGGTTCTCTATCAGTTTCTATAAATAGTTGATGTCTCCTTTTCACTGTTCATCATTCTCAATCCAAATAGAAAACCATTTAAATTTTCCTTTGCCTGATTTTACAATGTATTTTATAACTTTTCATGGAAATGAGGAAACTCTTGAAATCATTCAAGAAAAACTATCCAATCTTCCCAGACTCAAATACCATGGTTTGGACCTAATAAGAAGTATGCAAATCCAATCCTGGACAGGCTACTTTACTCTGCTTAGAGGTCTCATCTTCCTTGTCCTTGTGAAGGAATTTTGGAAGTATGCCAAAATTAGTGATGATGGTAACACTATTTTATCTGAAATCTTTAGACTTCCCATTATTGTCACCATCTCTTCCATTGTAAGAGTCACTGGGTGTGTCTCATCTGGAGTCACCATTGATGACTATCAATCCGACCTAAGTTTTTTTGAAATATTTAGGGTTCTTCATGACAGTCCAGTACCATATGAGCCAACTAATCCTGGAACCCTTCTTCCTTCAGCCAAGAATTGGTTCAAGTTCTCCCTTTCCAACCTCCATCCCCGAGCCATAGCAAGAAGCACCCTGTCTCATGATGACAAAATTTTTGTTTTTCTCTTGATCCATCACTTCAAGATCAACCTTCCCAAAACCATATTTAATCATCTGAAACACTCCATTGAAATATCAAGAACTCAGATTCAATCATATATTCCTTATGGAAGGATATTATCTGAAATAATAATCGAAGACAGATTGTGGGAGTTGATAAAGAAAAATGGACTAGATAATGCATTGGTTGAAGAAAATTGCACTAAGATTGATACAATTCAAGATTTTGGTGATTGTAATCTTGTGTGTAATGTCTTAGAAAATTTAAGTTTTCTTCTATTTTTCTCTTTTCTCTTAATGTAATATGAAATTTTTGAATGAAATCTTCTATCTGATATAAAAGCCCTTTGACACTTGAAGTTTTCCCACATGATTATCTTTTTGATGATGTCAAAAAGGGGGGAGAATTACAAAGATTTTGATGAACCTAAAGAAATGAAAAAATTCATCATAATAATAAAATGATATAAAATATGCATTTAACCACTAACGTGTGCTTGTCTGTTAGATAATTAACTGAGGAACTCTGAACAAGTTCACTAGGAATTCTAAGACATGTCAAAATGAAAGAACTCTGTTAAAGTTCTTAAAAACTGATTATTCATATATTCGAAGATGTATACTCTATGAACATATGCTCAAGAATCAGATAGTCCCATTATTGTTCAGAAGTTGAGAACCTTCTGAAAGTTAAAGTTATTTTGATTTTGATATCATAATGTTTAGAAGATGTATAATGGCTGAGAATGTCATAATCAGCATATAAGAATCAAAGTCAGAAGAATATGTCTTCCAGAAGAACAAAGCAAATCAGAAGTTGAAGACTGTCTGAAATTCCAAAAATTAAGACTCTCAAGATCTCGATATATGATCTATTAGAACCAGGGGAGTTTTACTCAAATGGTTCATAGTTAGGATATTCGATCTTCATCAAGTCATTGACTCAGGGGGAGTATCATAAAAAGGATAAGTATTTCTTACCTATCTAATTTTACTGATTATGATTATATGTACTAAATTATGTCATCAAAATACATAGTTTTGTCATCATCAAAAAGGGGGATATTATAAAAACAAGATTTGGTTCTGCAATATTACCTATGAGTTTTAAAGATAAAAAAATGAGTATGTTTGTATAAATAATTTTGATACTCTAATATTTGTTATTGTTGAGTACTTAACAAAGAAGTTATGCTTCTGATGAATGGTGTGGCCAAGACATTAGAAGAGAACTGATTCTGCTTATGTACTACACAAGTTCTATTGAACAATTGCAAGACACTCCAGAAGGCTTTGAAGTATAAACCCTAATACTTTTCTAAAGAAATCAGTCATAAGATCTGAAGACAGAAGTTATTACTTAAGTCCAAATTCTGAAGACTCAAGCTTCTAAAGACAACATGTTCTAAGGAAATAGTTAAAAGATATGAAGACATAAGTTATCACTTAAGTCCAGATGCTGAAGACTCACGTTTCTAAAATACAGTGTGTTTCAATGAAACAAAGTTAGAAGATCTAAAGACAAGTTTTCTAGTGAAGTCCAAATGCTAAAAACTTAGTTTCTAAAAGACAACTTGTTTTAAAGAAGACAAAGTTAATAGATCTGAAGACAACGTTTCTAATTGAAGTCCAGATGCTGAAGACTTTGTGTTTCTAATAACAAGGTTCTAAAGACAATAATTCTTAAATAACCAAGTGCTAAAGACTCTAAAGACAGAAGGTCTGAAGATTCAAAAGACTTGAAGTTCTAAAGGTCCAAGGTTATCTTCAATAGGTTCTCAAGACCAAGTGCTGAAGAATCTAAAGACACATCTCTTAAGACTATGAAAACTTGAAGCTCTTCTAATTCAAAGGTTCGCTACAACGGGTTCTCACGACCAAGTGTTGAAGACTCTGAAGACGCGATTCTGAATACTCTGAAGACTTAAAGTTTTAAAGACCTTATGTTACGTTCATGCTTCTAACCTCATGCTCGCAGAAGCCTCTTAAGTGCATAAGGAAATAATATAACGGTAACATAATACAATAGTACACATTACGAAAAGCTTTATGCCACTACCTCTCCACTAACTTGAAGTGTGGAAGAGATAAGGACGTAGCAGTACTATTTGTAACGACTCTTTTTCAAATAGACAACGAATCTATTTTGCTTGGCTATATAAGAAAGAGAATCGTATGTTTAAACTTTTGATGAGCTTGTTGTAGGTTGCTTGGCTGGTTGCTAAAAGCTGCAAGTTGCAAGTCATAAGTTGTTGACGTTCAATGTTAAAAAGAAAAGCTATCATTATTAGAACACAACCAAAAAGTTATCATCCACTATAACAACGATAAGAATTCTACAAGATGTTATTTAAATCACCAATCATATACATCTTGGAAGAATCATGAAAAAGCAAGGAGTTGTTGCTCGTATCTTGCTTAATGAAGAAAGAAGATAAAGATGAATAATTCTTCAAGATGTCATTCAAATCATTAATAATATAAATCTTGACAGAATTATGAAGGAGCAAGGAGTTGTTTCTCATATGTTGCTTAACAAAGAAGATGAAGACAAGAAGACTACTAGATGTTGCACTTAACTTAGATTATATTCATCTTTGTAGAAATATGTAAAACCCAAGAGTTGTTGCTCATATTGTGTTATTTCTTAAGATCTTCATGTAAACTTTTTGTACACTAGAATTGTTGCTCAGAATTGTGTCAAACAATATGTACTTAAATTAGGAGTAATCTACTTGATAAGAAGCACTCATGTAATCTCCAGAAAAACAATTTTGTTTTGAATTTGTTGGTTCCTTAAGTGATCGAGCGAATATTAGAAGGCTTGAGAATAATTTGGCTACAACCATCATAGATGAAATCCTGGTAGTGGATTATATTGAGTCAATGGTAGTCATATCTGAAAGGGGACTGAGTGAAGGTCAGCCTTTTGAGATCACTGATGGATATCAAATGAAGGAAATTCTGATAAGAGATTCTAGAGAATTGGATTTGGTTGGGTTAATATTCAGTTTGGATCCCTGAACGCGTAATTGGATGTTAGTCACTGGCGGTTGCCCGTGCAATTGTAATCAGATTGGTTATAATGGGTTAAGTCCTTGAGATCAAGTCGAAATCACCTCAGAAGGGTGGACTGGACTAGCTTGGGAACTTCTCTAGTGAACCAGGATACATCGCGTGTTCTTTACTTTTGCTTATGCTTTAGATTTTATGTTTTCTGAACTTAATTAGAAGCATTACTTAGAAGTAACAACCAGAAGCATTGTTCAACGAATAATTCTTAAAAGCGAAAGTTTTCAAATAAAGGAAAGCCCAATTCAAACCCTTTTTTCTTGCGTTTTCTTCACACCTTCAGCCACCTCCATCTGTTTGCATAACTTTGATCTTCTTCTCACTCTTGTTTTAGACTGAATCATCGATAAACAAAAAAATATTTATTTCCAACAATGGTGTGTTCTTTCTAATGGTCCACATACATTTGAATGTTTCACTTCGAGCATGCAGGATGATCTCATTGGCATAGTTGAAACGAAAGAATTTCTGGATTACTTTTCGACTAAATAACCTTCACAAAGTTTGTATGGTATCTCAAGACTTGGGATAGAAGATACCATATCTTGAGTAATTAGGTGATTGAGTGGTCAAAAATTCAAATGTCCAAACCTCAAATTCCACAATCAACTATCCTTGTGGTCGACAATAATTTTCAAAACATTGAACTTCTGTCGAGCTAATCATAGTCTTAAATTTCATGTTCTTCGACAACGGAGATTTTAAGACCAAATTGTTCTTGGTATTGAACAATTTCAAAGCTCCATCTTTCATAACAACTGAGAAACCTTTTTCGACCAATTGTCTAACACTTAGCAGGCTGCACTTCATTCCAGGTACATATAGCAAATATGTAATCATAGCTTTCCCTTCATTACTTATTTGAAAAACCATGTTGCCAATACCTTCTGCTTGCAATGAACTATTATCAGCAAGTTTAACCTTTCTCTTCTTCGAATCATCGAAATATGCCAACCACTTCTTTTGACCAGTTATGTGATTCGAGCAACCTGAGTCGAGGAACCAGATCTTTAATTAGACATGATTATCTGCAACTGCATCCAAAACCACCATACTACCTTCACAATCATCTAAACCTTGACGTGCAAGGTTCGTCGCTTCGTCTTTGCCCGTCGATCCCTTGTCTTTTATGTACCAATAATTCTTTGCTAGATGACCCCATTTTTCACAGTTATAGCACTGCACACCTTTTTTATCTTCTTTATCCTTTCAATATTTTCCTCCTCCTCTTTTTGAGGATTCATAAGCTTCTTCTTCGACCTGATGCTTGTGAAGGTTCGAGCAAGACTTCTTTCCCTGAGTCTTGTTAACTTTACTTTAAAACTTTTTGGAACCACCATTATTTTTCCATGATAGAGCTTGCATTGCCTATATCAAGTCATAAATGCATTCCTTTCGACAATCCTCATCTTATACGCCTCCAACGAACCAACCAAATCTTTCACTTTTATGGTTTCAAGATTGATGGATTTATGAATAGCTATAGTTTGTAACTTGACAACCTTGACTTTTTCACCTCTTTCGTAATACTTTACCAAAATATCCCATGCCTCCTTCAGTGTTTCAACATGAGAAATCATGTTGAAGTTAGCAGTATCGACCGTTGTTTGAATGCAATAAGAAACTTTTCAATCTTTCTTCTTCACTTTGTTGTGGGCTTTTTTATGTTCGTTAGTTGAATTTGCAACCAACGCAGGAACATCGTCGGTAATCACTTCTATGGTTTCATGAAAACCAAACAAGGATTGCATCTATTTTTTCCACCGGATCCAATTCTTTTCGTCAAGCATTGGAAGAGAATTTGGAATATCCTTATTACTATCCATCTTCACCGCGGTTGATTTACTTTCCCTAGAAACACGATCTATGACATAAAATTCTTGAAAAATCAATCAAGAACAATAATCAGAAGCTCTGGATACCAATTTGTTTGTGTGTGAGGCCCTTTTAGTGAGGAGAGAATAGAGAGATAATAATGAAATGAGGATTTGAATATTAAATTGTACAAATAATGATACACACTATGACTATTTGTATACAACCCTAATTGGGCTTGGGCTACAGAACTTGGAATATATTTAAGTATTAAATCTAATCAAATCTAATATAATATTTCAACTATGGGCAGGAGTATGAGGTGGTCGTCTTGATCTATTTGTTATATTTAAGCTGTTTTCTATCATTTGTAAGGAGGCTCCTCGTTTTCAAAAACGAGAAATTTAGAGAAACAAAGAGTGATTCTTATGGTTTTTAATCCTAAAATTTGAGTGATCTTTATTTATAATCCAAGGACTATAAAACATAATTAAACACTTTGGGATAAGTGATTCGTGTATTTAGAGTTAGTAGATAATACTTGATGTTACAAGAGGGGGGCTGAGAAAGTATTATAAAAGTATGTTTTCTGATGTATTTTAAAATTAGGATAAGTACTCTATTTATAAGAGAAAATTTATCTCAAAAAGGATAAAGATCAATGGACCCTTAAATGATTTAATCGATTAGGTCCTAGGATTAATCAATTAGTAGATTTAAAAATAATATAACCTTAATTTCCAAAAATGAAACCCAACAATGGCTATGTGTCTTAATCGATTAAGTGTGTTGTTAATCAATTGAGAAGACTTCTACCTTGCCTTGATCCATTATATTAAGTCCCTAATCAATTAGGCCATATATAAATGATTTCTAAATGATTAGGAACAGTCTTGCTCAATCTCTCGGGTATCTTGATGGTTCATTTATAGGTTTTAAGGTGTTTTAGAAAATTCAGAGTGGTTTAAAACATGTTTAGGTGAGTTGTACATTGCCTTAGTAATTTAAGAATTACTCTGATATCTTTACAATACTAACCACTAAGGCAAGGATCAGACGAGCTTTCACACTTCATCTCTTTCATAATCTTTGAAACCTCAAGATTCCTTGTTTGATTCATCACTAATTCAACACTTCACCCAGGGTTTGACTTATTCAGACTGATGAGATTTGATAAATTTTCTTGATAGGCACCATTATAAGAGATTACTTGACCAGAGATCATCTAGGACTCCATGAATGTAGTTTCACATTAGATGTTGAATTTATTGATTTTGAATTGATATCTTAAACTCACAAACAAAATAATATTATTTTGATTGAACATCTTTGATCATTACTTAAGATGAAGTCATCATTACTTCACATGAAGATTTCACATCATAGTATTGTCATCATCCAAATCTTCATGAACACCTAAGGTTGCATATAGTTATACATGCAAGCACATATATCTACATGCATAACTCTCGTCTGTTAGAACATAATTTGATTCTACAACCCTTGTAAGAGTTATGATGATAACAAACACTCAAAGAACAATTATGCTCCCTAAATTTGTATTTTGTTTTGCAGAGAAGTTCTGATGGAAGAAGAATAGAAGATGAGTTAAATGGCTATTTCAACTATGCTTCTATACATCTCTCAAAGAAGTTCTAATGCTGCAAATAGGACTCCGTGTTTCTAATCCACAAAGCTCTGGAAAGAAGCAACGGTAGCTTTCATCTTCTGAAGCAAGCATGTTCTGAAGCGTTACAATTTAATTATTTCCATTTCAAAAGTAACGACTAAAAGGGAACAAGGATCTCTGTTTTTGGAAACTCTTTAATTATCATTGATCTATATTCCAAAAGCTCCTACATGCTTCTCCTATTTAAACAAAGTTTGAAGGAGAAATCATTCACGATTTTTCACGCACAACAAAGTAGTAATCTTCATCATCTTCAAATGTCCTAAATTTAAATTGTGTAAAACATCACTTGTGATACTGTTTTATTAGAAAACATTTTTGTACACCCTCTTAAACATTGTTTAGTGTATTTCCTTGAGAAAACTGGATTGTGGTTTAAACTCAAGAAGGCTTTGACGATTGTCATAGTAGCTGTGTAATCAAGTTTGATTAGTGGATTAAGACCACGTTGAGAGAGGCGAAATCACCTTGGCGGGTGGACTGGAGTAGTTTGAGTTCAAATGAACCATGATAACCAACCTGTTCTTTTATTTAAGTTTTAAAAACCCCAATTCAAACCCCCCTTCTTGTGTTTTTTCATTCTTCAATTGGTATCAGAGCGCCTGGTTCTGAGTTCAAGCATTTAACCGCGTCAGAAAAAGATCCAAGCAAGAAAAACACTATGGTGCGACCAAGTCAGTACATCGGAATTGACTACCATGATGAGAAAGACAGAATCAGCAAAAAACCTCCTATTTTTTATGGTGAGAACTTTGATTACTGGAAAGACAGAGTCGAAAGTTTCTTTCTGGCTCATGATGCTAATCTCTGGGACATGGTGACTGATGGGTACATACACCCTGTTGATGAAAGAGGTCAGAAGATTGACAGAAAAAGAATGTCATATCATCAAAAGAGAGATTTCAGAAATCATCACAAGGCTAAAAATATTCTCTTAAGTGCTATCTCATACACAGAGTATGAGAATATCACAAACAGAGAATCGGCAAAACACCTGTTTGATTCTTTGAGAATGACGCATAAAGGTAACATGCAAGTCAAATAAACCAAAGCTCTTGTGCTCATTCAGAAGTATGAAGCCTTCAAAATGGAAGAACATGAAACCATTGAAACAATGTTCTCAAGGTTTCAAATTCTGGTGGCTGGGTTAAAAGTACTGGAAAAAGGGTACTCAACTGCTGACCATGTAAAGAAGATTATCAGAAGTTTACCCAAGAAATGGAGACCCATGGTCACAACTCTTAAACTGGACAAAGATATAAACAAAATCTCTCTCAAAAAACTTGTTAGCTTCCTGAGAAGTCATGAGATAGAGTTAGAAGAAGATGATCCTCAGAAGCAAGGTAAGTCTTTAGCTCTTAAATCTAACAAAAAATATGAATTGAAAGTTTTGTAGGAAAAAGAAGAAAACTCTAGTGGATCCTCATCAGAATAAGACGAAATCTCTCTTCTCTCCAGAAGAGTCAATCAGCTATGGAAGCACGGGAAAAGGAAGTTCATAAATTCTAGAAGAATAGGAAATCATTTTGAACCATCTTTTAGATACAGAAAGTCAAGCAACAAAGACATTATCTGCTACAAATGCAATGAACAAGGGCATTAAAAAAGTGACTGTCCAAATCTTCAAAAAGAGAAACCTAAAAAGAAGTTCTTTAAAGAAAAGAAGAAAAGCCCCATGGCAACATGGGACGACTCAGACTCTTCTGAAGCTGAAACAGAATCAAAAGATGAAAGAGCCAACATAGCCCTAATGGCCAACATATCAGAAGATACTGGATCATCTGGATCAGAATCAGACTTAGAGGCAGAAGAGGTATTCTCTAACTTCTCTAGATCTCAATTAGAAGAGAGTCTGTCAGAAATTATTGAAAGAAATCAGAAACTTCGAGTCATAAACAAGAACCTGAAAAGGGATCTAGTTTCTGACTTTGAAGAAACTAAGAAGCTGATATCAGAAAACTCTGAGCTGAAAGAAACAATTTCTAAACTAAAAAAATAATTTACAAAATGCCTAGAATGAAACTATCTCAGAAGTTCCTAGTAACTCTGATAAGATCATAAAGGAATATGATTAAAGCTTTCAAAAATTTCTTTCTAAAAACATAGATAGAAGCAAGATGGCTTCAATGATCTATGGAGTTAGCAGAAATGGCAGAAAAGGAATATGATACAAGGAAAAAGTATCTCAACCTAAGAAAGTTAAAGATATGGTCATTAAACGCACACCTGTATATTCTCACTTCACCTATGGGCACACACGTGACATAAAATATACTAGTAATGTTTTTTCTGCTAAACCAAACTTCAAACAAAATTTTGGTAATTCTAACAAACAAGGACCCAAAAATATATGGGTACCTAAGGATAAAATTATCTATGTTGCATATATCTTTAACAACAAGACTGAAACACCAATCTTGATACCAGGACTCTGGATGCTCTTGACATATAACATGAAGAAAGTATATGTTCCAAATCCTGGAGCTTAAAGCTGGAGGCTACGTAGGTTTCAGAGGCAATCAGAAAGGGAAAATTATTAGCTCTGGAACTATTGGTAACGGTATGCTTCCCTCTATAACTAATGTTCTGTTAGATGATAGATTAATGCATAACTTGTTATCCATAAGTAAATTAAGTGATAATGGTTATGATATAATCTTCAATCAAAAGTCCTATAGAGCAGTTAGTCAGAAATATGGATTTGTCCTCTTTAATGGAAAGAGAAAGAACAACATTTAAAAAATAAAACTTTCTGAACTAAAAAGTCAGAATATAAAATGCCTATTGTATGTTAACGATGAGCAATGGGTCTGGAATAGAAGATTAGGGCATGTTAGTATGAGAATAATATCTCAGATTAACAAACTCAATCTGGTCAGAGGACTTCCTAACCTGAAGTTCAGCTCATATGCTTTGTGTGAAGCATGTCAGAAAGGCAAGTTTGCAAAACCTTCTTAAAAAATCAAAAATGTTATTTCTACCTCTAGACAATTAGAACTTCTGCATATATACTTATTTGGACCAGTGAAAACTGCATCCATTGGTGGCAAGAAGTATGGATTAGGGATTGTTGATAATTATAGCAGATGGACATGGGTAAAGTTCTTAAGACACAAGGATGAGTCACACTTTGTATTCTTTTCCTTCTGTAACCAAGTCCAGAACGAAAAAGATCTTAGAATTGTTAAAGTCAGAAGTGATCATGGTGGAGAATTTGAAAACAAAAAAAATTAAACTATTTTTTAATGATAATGGCATCTATCATGATTTCTCTTGTCCTATAACTCCTCAACAAAATGGATTTGTAGAACGAAAGAACAGAACTTTACAAGAAATAGCCAGAACCATGATCAAAGAGACTAACATTGCTAAGAGCTTCTGGGCAGAAGAAATTAACACAGTGTGCCACATTCAAAATAGAATCTCCATAAGACCCATTCTGGATAAGACTCCATATGAATTGTGGAAGAACAGAAAGCCCTACATTTCTTATTTTCATCCATTTGGATGTACCTGTTTTATTCTGAACACTAAAGAACATCTGAACAAGTTTGACTCTAAAGCACAAAAGTGTCTCATGTTATGATACTCGGAATGCTCAAGAGGCTATATAGTATATAACACAGAAACACGAATTGTAGAAGAGTCCATCAGTGTCAGATATGATGATAATCTTGGCTCTCAAAAGTCAAAGCAAGATAAATATTTTGCAGATATAGAAGTCCAATTTACAGGTAATAAAGACATTGCATCAGAAGTTTCTCACAAAGAATCACAATCATCTCCGGAAGAAGATGTCACAAACATCACAACAACATCTGAAGAGCCTCTCCAGAAAATACAATCCAGAAGCAGCTTAGCTCATCCGAAAAACAAAATTCAAGGAAAGAAAGAAGACCCAATCATAATAAGATCTACATTCAAAAACTCTGAAGAATCTAACATGGGATTAGTGTCTCTTATTGAGCCAACTTCCATTGACGAAGCCCTTCTAGACAATGATTGGATACTTGCAATGCATGAAGAATTAAACCAATTCACCAGAAACGATGTGTGGGATATGGTTCCTAAACCAAAAGGGTTAAACATCATTGGAACCAAATGGGTATTCAGAAACAAACAGAATGAACAAGGAGAAGTCGTCAAAAACAAAGCACGGCCAGTGGCACAAGGTTATAGTCAGCAAGAGGGGGTAGACTATACAAAAACCTTTGCTCCAGTCTCCAGGTTAGAATCTATCAGACTCTTAATTTCTTTTGTTGTAAATAATGGCATCACTCTTTATCAGATGGATGTCAAAAGTGAATTTTTAAATGGTTACATTGATGAAGAAGTTTAAGTGCATCAACCCCCTGGTTTTGAAAATTCAAAACATCTAGAATATGTCTACAAACTTAAAGAAATCACTATATGGTCTGAAACAAGCTCCCAGAGCTTGGTATGAAAGATTAAGTAGTTTTCTCTTAGAAAATGACTTTACCATAGGGAAGGTGGACACTACTTTATTCTGTAAACTATTTGAAAATGACATTCTAGTTTGTCATATTTACGTAAATGATATTATTTTTGGATCTACTAAAACTTCTCTGAGAAGAGAATTTGCTAAGTCTATGCAGGCAAAGTTTGAAATGAGCTTGATGGGAGAACCCAAGTTCTTTCTGGGCATCCAGATCAATCAAACTCCAGAAGGAACATTGTGATACGGTGGCAGAACCGACAGTTAATACTGGTTTGCGTTTTTTGTTCGCAAAATATCGCCATAAGCAAGAGTCGCCACCGAATTTTATTTTATCCAATCAGGAAAAGGAAAAAGAACAGAAAAAACCTTTTTCGAGATATTTCTGAGTACGGGGCTTAGATTATAGAAAGGGAAGGTGTTAGCACCCTTTCTATCCATGGTTTTCCGTGGGCTCTTAGGTACTTGCTCATTTTAAAATTGCTTGTGTGTGCTTGCTTTGAAAAGTTTTGTTTTACTTCGTTTTAACCCTTGTTTCTGTCCTCAAGAGTGTTACGAAGTTGTTTTTGAAAACTTTGTTTGGAAAGTTTTTGTGTGAAAAAAGTTTGTTCGTTTGAGAAAGCACTTAAGAACTAATCTACCTACTCGAAAAAGACTGTTCATTTTCCTTTAGACAATGCTATCCCATTATTGAGAAATAGGTAGCACCATCGTTGGAGTTTTAAAGGGACGTTTGAAGGGACGAAATGGTCTCTGAAGGCAACAATTAAGGATACCTTAGAATTTCGAAGGGACTATCATCATAAGATAAATTTGTAGGCAACTCGAGGAACAAGTAGGGACTATGATCTTTATGACGACTTTGAATCGCGGGCCATTGCTAAGATATCCCTACGTTCGAGGGACACGACCATTATTTCCGAGGCAACCAAGTGAGGCAAACCCTAGGAGTGAGCATGTGCGAGTGTTTGATTTCAGTTATTTAATCTTTGCACAATTAAGGTGATCTACTGTTTTAATTTTATTTGTCTTTTGCATGCAAGCCTATTATCCATACATCTAGACAGTTCATAGTTGCAGAAATTAAAAGCGGGAAAGTAAATCTACGCCATTACAAGGCTTCGGGGAGGGGGTTACATGACCAAAAACCGGGGATTAAACAGTAAATAATATGCGGTAAACCCTAATTAAAAACTATTACAAACCCGAAGAAAATACAATAATTGGAAAATAAAATATTGCGCGCGAGAATTAAGTATGGGAATCAAAGTTTAAATTCTAAAAATCTAATCAATTAAAGTGAAAATATTTTCTTGTATTTTATTATTGAGAAAAATATTTGAAATCTTAACCTAAATCTAATTAATTTAAAAAATATTTTTTGGTATTTTATTGAGAAAATTAAATATTTGTGGATTAAACCTAATTTGTCTAATTAATTTTAATCATGAAAACAATCAAGTCAATATCATTAAATTAATTATTTTCCAAAAAAAAACTAATTTTAATAAAAAAACCTAATTCTACATTTTTGTGGTTTTCTTGATTTTATAATTAAATAAAATGATTTTTTTTGTTGTTTTGTAAAAAGAAATTAATCAAATAAAACAAAAGAAAATAAAGAAAGAAAGTAATTAGGCCTGTGGTGAAAGCAGATTAGGGGGTGTAGAATGGAATTGTTAAGCCCAGAATTACATGCCCATTTACCCATGTGGGGATTCAGTGCAGCTGGCCTTCAGGAGGTCCACCACGCGCCTGCATGCTTGAGGCGTTAGATCTGACCAAGACATGATATGATGGCGTGGATTTGAGGATGCGTGATGGCCCTTTTGAAGGTGAGGCTCGCTGGATCTGGGACAAAGAAATTAGAAGATATGAAAACGTGAGATTCTGGGATCGAATCCAGAACCCTTTGCTTCAGCGCCTGCGCCTTTGCCATTTGTGCTGGGATGGTTAGTTGTAAATATAATAACATAAATAAAATATAAAGGAAATAAAGTGGTCTTTCCCCTACGCGTGTGTGATTCAAATCACCCAATGGGATTTTGCCACCTAATTGTCTTCTTCCCCATAACTATTGTTTTTTGCCACACTTTTACCTACAGTCATTTCCGTCACTAAAAGCTATAGTGACAGATTTTGTTCGTAGCCATAAACTTGTAAAATTCAAAAACACAGCACAAGCAGAATAAATTCAAACCAAAGACATGAATCAATTGCAAATCATCTTCTAAGCATGATAGTACCCCTGATTTTGTCCAATTTTGCTTCTATATGGAATTCCCAATTTGGGACCTCAAAACCCTTACAATGGCATCATGCCATTCCTGCACTTAAACTTCAATCAAACCAATCAAAAACATTGCAAATATGATAGCAAGCATGGATATATGATCAAAACATGTTTATGATGGATAAATTATTGAAACGAATCTTGAAAAAAGATGCAAACCGTGGCACTGTGAGGCGTGATTTCTGAAGGTTTTAAGGCTGGAGGACGATTGGAATAGCTTCAAGAAATGTCAAAGAACGGATTGCTGGCTTGAAATTACTGGAATCAGTCTATGGAGGAATATGTGATCAGCATTTTTTTTGACAAAAAATTGAAGTTGACCTCCTTGTTTTCATGACCCAAAAACCCCCCTTATGCTTTGGAAATGTTGTGTATATATCATAGAATGATTTAGGTCAACAAAAACTGATCACATCTTTGCAAATTATAGAGATTTGATTTCATTCTTTGCCTTGTATGATTTGTTTCTAAAATAGATCAAATTAAGATCTTTTCCAATCAATTAGCTCTTGCACGAATTTTTTGATTTTCTAGCTGTTCATGGACTCATAATATGCTCATAAAATCAAATCTTTGATTTTATATGATTATTCTACTATTTAAATTGATTTATTTTGATTTAAATGGATAAAAAAATCAAATTAAATAATAAAATAATAAAATAATAGGTGGATAATCTCAGTGGTCGTGGGACATCTTAGGAACAAGTTTCAAACAAGAAAACATGGGCCCATTTGGAAAAAAATTCATTTTGATCAATGTTGACTTCATGCACATTTCCAAAAATTGGTCAACTTTGACAATACACATCTCTCTCATTTTTAACCCTAAGAAGGTGTTCTTGGACTTTTTAGAAAGCTTAAGATGTCCCCTAAACAACCCATTTAGTTTCCTCTCAATTGGGTCTTCCATGTTCATGTAAGAAGCTTTGACCCAAAAGGTGTTTTTGTTGACTTTTCAAAAGGACCTATAATGTAGAAATTCATATCTTTTGATGAGTGCATATTTTGAACTTGTGGGATGAAGATGATTTTTATGGAATTGAATCCTATTCAAAATGAGCCTTGGATGGAAAATTTATAATAAAGCATGAAGAAGTTATGCATGGTCAAAGTTTGGTTGACTTTTCCTAAGAAACCCTAATTTAGCAACTTTTGGGTTTTGAGGAATCATGATCAACCCTTGATCAAATGATGGATATCTCTTCAAAATGTTGATGTTGACCAAAAATCTTGAAGTTTGACTATATGTGGGCCACATTTGACTTTTGACCTAGTATATTTTATTTTTAGGCATCTGAGCCATTGACTGAGCAAACTTCTTGTGTAAGGCCTGAAACTTGTCAGGGATGATCTTGATAACATATTGGGACCATGGAAGGAATTTGGGACCTTTGGAGTTCCCATCTTGATGAGAAGTGAAACCCTAGTTTGAAGCTTGTTGCCTTATGAGGAGGATTTGTCTGGTCAAACCTTAGTCATCCTTGAGCAATTGAGGACCTCTAGAGGCATGTCTTGAGTGAAATGACAGGGAAAAGTTTGGGTTACAACGGCTTCCCCTATTCAATCTTCTTAAACCTAAGGATGTAGATTGACTTGTCTGCCTTTTGTAATCTGAAGGTGGAAGATGATTGAACACTAGAGTGCCCAGAAATTTGCACTCGTCTGAGATGGTGCTGGACTGTGTAGGTAGTATCGGGAATGGGCTTACAGATGCCATTTGGAGGAGATGACAGAAGGTCACCGGAGATGGTCTTAAAGATTCCATCCGGAAGATATGGGGGAGAATCGTCGGAGATGGGCTTAAGGATGCCATCTAGAGGATGTTGATTTCCCAAGATATTCCTTTGATGAGAATTCATGTTCCTGTCGTTAAGGAGGAATCTGCTGAGGAATGTTGATCTCTTTCTTGGGAGAAATAGAATTTTAGCAGCTTCAGTTATCTGTTACTCTACTGGGGAATCATCTCTTAGTCGAGGAGGTGAAAGTGAACTGTTATCTGGTCGTGCTCTAGGCTTTACAATGATTTGTTAAGGATAATAAGACTAACTGCTATCTGGTCGTGCTCCAGGTTTTACAATGACTTATTGGGAGATGAGATTAAACTTGCTATCTGGTCGTTCTCCAGGATTTTCAATCTCAAAAACTATTATCTGGTCGTGCTCCAGGCTTCAGAAGGAATTAAGTGGTTATTCGGTCACATCCGAGTTTCAACTTGAATTTAAGGCATCATAGTAATTGGTCGAGTAAACTGCTATCTGGTCAAATTCCAAGCTCCGCAGTACCTCATACTGTTATCTGGTCGTGTTGCAGGTTTCACAGTGTCTCTTGCCGCTATTTGGTCGTGCTCCAGACTTCACAGTGTCTTATACCGTTATCTGGTCGATTCTAGGTTTCGGTAATTTGGAGAAATTAAGATATTATCCGGTCGATTTTCGGGCTTCATAGCTTGACTTTGAGATATACCACTTGTTTCACCCCAAAATTTTCCCTCTCACTTATCAAGAATTTTCTCACAAGATCTCATTGGGCTCAAGACTGCACTAGGGTTTAATCAGCTCAAGACACCTCCTTATGCACTGATGACCAAAATCAGGGTTTGAGTTTGCACAAGAATTTTTGGACTATCAATGTTTCATATGACTTTCATGGACCATTATGGACCCCCAAGATTACTCATTTCAAGTTTCAAGCCTTGGATCACACTTTTGATCAGTCAATTGAACAATTGACCTAAAAATCAATTGTATTGGGGGAAAAGTCAACCATGGCCAATTTACGGCCAAACTTCATAATTTTTTATCCACATCAACATCTTAGACTCATATGTATCATTTGATCAAGTTTGGACCATAATTCCTCAAGAAATTTGATCAAATCATCAAAAGGGCAAAATGGTCAAAATTAGGGTTTTGACTGAGAAAGGGCAATTTCTGATTTTTGACCTAGAAAATTATCAATTGGTTTGAATCATGATTTCAAGAGTTCAATTGCATCATTTTGACCTAATGACACAGTTCAAAACATTGCAAGTCCATTGAATTAACAGGATGAATTTTACAGTCAACTGATCAAAAGTCAACTGTATACTGAAAAGTTAAACTTTGACTTTTTGGTCAAATTCAAGTGCCAATATAATGATTCATCAAAACATGTCAAAATATAAAACTTGTTCATCAAGAAATCAAGAATTCAAGATTTCATCTTGAAATGTTAAAATTTCTTAACTTAGAAATTTTTCTAAGTATGAAAATTTTCTTATTTTTTCATAACTTTAAGCCAAATTTTCACCATGATGCAAGATGATTCAAAGGAAACTTCCAACATAAAAGTTGTAGATCTCCATGAAATATACAAATTTTCTTCACACAACTTCTTCCAAAAGTTATTGGATCTCAAGTTATAATTTTATGAAGACATGTCCATGAAACTAAAAATACTTAGTGAAATTTTGAGTATTTTAGTCAGGATTTTAACCTAACTTCATGGAAACTTTTCACCTAATTCCAAATTGATTCTTCAAAAATGTCCAACATGAAATTTTTAGATGATGTTCCAAGATTCTCAAAATGTCTAAGAACTTTAAGATATCATTTTTGAGCTAGGAGATTCGAAGACTTGAAGTTGGCATGATAAACTTGAATTATAAGTCATTTTTGTGATGAACTCATAATCAAATCTCATAACCTTATCATTCAATCTCACTTTTCAGGCCATGTTGCTTCTAAATATCTCCATAATTAAGTAATTACACAGACCCTAAGTGTATTACACAAGGATTTGATGTTTTGTCCAAGTCTTGATACCATTTATGTTTGAAATTGCAAAAAGTAACATATCCATTCTTGTAAAGCAAGCTTTTTCACAATGTCAACCCTTTCTTGAGCCTCTCAATGACTCCATCTGCACACACTCAACCTAGCAACTCAAAAGAATCATGTTTAAAGTGATTCAACCACTCTACATAGCTTATACCATACATTGGGATTTTGGTTTTCCACTTTGCTTCAAAAACAAGCAACAATGCCATAACATGTGATCTTGGTAATCTGGCCATCTAAAGTCTCCAAACTTTTTCCTATATATCAAGACACTCTTATGCAAATGAGGGGACGACTTTATAAGCCCTTAAACCCTCTCATATACTCTCAAACCCAAATTGGCCAAAAATTACCATTTTTAAGCTTTTGAAACCTTAACTTTTCACTCTTGCAACTATTGTCCAAACAAATCATCCAAACACTTCATATATATATATATATCATATAGAAACTATCCATACCCTTGTTTCCTCACTGTAACATCATTTTCATCATCCACCATTTTCAAAATCCACCATTGTAACTTGACTTGAGTAGACTAATCCAGACACTTTCAAGGCAAAGTAAAAGTTGCAACATACTCACTAAGGTTCCAGGAAGCTAAAGCAATCATCATATTTCTCCTGGAAGTCGTGTAGAGGCCATTGAATTTTTGCATCAAGAGGAAGCAATATTCTCATATAATATTATGCAAGCGCATGGTTGACAAGGAAACATGCCTGGCCTAGTGGTATTATTTTGAGCCAACAACATGAATGTCTTGAGTTCAAGCCTTGGCAGAACCAAAAATCTTATTTTTATCACTTGACTCATTTTACATTTTTAACAAACTTCAACAATTTATTTAACCCATCAAGTTAACTCCTTTTGAACTAATTTTTTGCACACTACTATTTTATTACGTCTATTTTATAAATATATAAAAATATCACCAAAAATATTTTTATTTTCATTATTCGTGATTTATTCAAAGTAGCATCTTTTAGTTTTTATTTATTTATTAAAAACAAAAAAAAAACATTTTTCTTAACAAATTTCTTTTCTTGATTAAATTAATTTTTAACTTAGTTTTTGCTTTGAATTTATTTTCTAATTAAATCAAATTAGAATTTATGGATTTTAATTAATTAAATTCTTTCCTTTTATTAGTTTAATTAAATCAAGAATTTTCATAAACAAAAAAACCTAAAAATGCTTTCTTGATTAATTTTATTTATTTTAAACTAGGGTTTAATTTTACTTATTTTAATTAATTATTTTTTTTAGATAATTAGGTTAAAACCATTTTCTTCAAAATCTAAACAAAAATCATTTCTTTTCCATTATCTCCTTGTTTATTTATTCAATTATTGTACATTTATTCAATATGGTTGTAATAGTTAATTAGGTTTAATTTTCTTGCAATCCCCATTTGTTAATTTGTACACCCCTCCCCTAATGATGTAATAGCGTAGTAATTTTACTTTTCACAATTTATCGCTTTATATAAATGCTAGTAATTAGGGCTTGTATGGAAATATAAAATCAACAAGTAGCAAACCCTAATCAAAGACTAAACAAAGCATGAAAATCAATACACTTGCACACAAGCACCCCTAGGGTAAAATCCACTTGGTTACCTTACAAAAATGACCATATTATGCATGTGAGGTATCTTAGCAAAAAACAAGCCAAAATACAAGATCATAGTCCCTCGATGACGCTATCTATGTTGCCTTTTCAAGACGATCTTAGTCCCTAAAGAAAAATGCTAAGATACCTTGCAACATTGCTAATCATGGTTATACGATGACCCACGCCCGTCCCGTTTACATCCAAAGATAGAGTTACTTACCAAATCAATGGTAAGATAACAATGTCAAAGGAAAGAGGAAATGAACATGAAAGACTTTTGAGTAGGTAGAATGCCCCTAGTTACTTTCTCACTTTCAAAACAAAATATCCTTGCTATTTTCAAATTAAACACCTACACTTTCAAAACATCTTACAAACTTGAAAACATTTTCAAAAGATCAACATCTTTGTATACATTCTTACGAACGAGAATCATTACAAAGTTTGCCTAAACAATGGCCTCTTTACAAAATACTTTCAAAAACCACACAAAGCACAATTTCAAACAAAAGAAAGTGATCTAGCAATTAACTAAGAACCCATGGAAAACCATGGATGAAAAGGGTGCTAATACCTTCCCTTTTCATAATCTACCCCTGAACTCAAGAAACAATCTCAAAGGTCTTTCCTGTGCTTTTTCACCTTTCCTTTTGGATAAAAGAAAAGTCGGTGGCGTCTCTTGCTAACCGCAACATTTGTGATCAAACGCAAAACCTTCAAGTCAGTTCTCCCACTGTATCACACCATTATCTGGTCGATTCCAGGCTTCGTAGTATTTTGTACTATTATCTGGTCGTGTGCCAGGCTTCAATAATTAAGATATTATCCGGTCGATTTCCGGGATTCATAGCTTGAATTTGAGATATACCACTATCTGGTCGATTCCAGGCTTCAACAATTTGGAGAAATTAAGATATTATGCGGTCTATTTCTGGGCTTCATAACTTGAATTTGAGATATACCACTGTCTGGTCCATTCCAGGCTTCGTAGTATTTTGTACTGATTAAGATATTATCCGGTTGATTTTCGGGCTTCATAGCTTTTTAAACTTGAATAGAAATATTAGTATCGATTTGACTGAACCAGGGAAAACTTGTGAGAATTTAAACTGGGAGAGAAATCTTAGTATCGATTTGACTGATCCCGAGAGAGGTCTCGGATTAACTTTTACTGGCATAGAAATCAGGGGAATCTTAGCGGCGATTTGGTTGACCCAGATGAAAGTCTTAGAACATCTTCAACTAGAATAGAAACCTTAGTATCGGTTTTACTGAACCAGAGAAAATTTAGGAGAACTTCAACTGGGAGAGAAATCTTAGTATCAATTTGATTGATCCTGAGAGAGGTCTCTGATTAACTTTGACTGGCATAGAAATCAGGGGAATCTTAGCGGCGATTCGGCTGACCCTGACGAAAGTCTTAGAACATCTTCAACTAGAATAGAAACCTTAGTATCGGTTTGACTGAACCAGAGAAAATCTTGAAAAGTATTGGAATATCTTGAATTGGAATAGAAACCTTGGTGTCGGTTTGACTGAACCAGAGAAAGTGTTGGAATATCTTCAACTAGAATAGAAACCTTGGTGTCGGTTTGACTGAACCAGAGAGAACTTGTGAGAACTTGATTGCATCTTTCCCTGAAAGGTAAAGAGTTAGTCGTATGTAATGTCATTATGTATGAAATGTATTGAGTAATGATGTTCTCAAAATAAATGAGATTGTGCTGTATAATATGTATGCACATGCCATGATGTATGGATATGCAATGCTATTGTGATGTTCTCTAGCTGGGGAAAATAAATACTGGACTGCCGCTGGAGAGTATAAGAAGTTGAGTTCTTCATTTCCGCTGGGGATAGTGACCGAAGATGATTAGCTGGAGATTTACATCCCTTCTGCTTGAGAATATTCTACCGGGAGAGACTCTGTCCGAGAATAATCCTGCGGGGGAATGACTCTTTGGGGAAGAGAGATACTCCGTTGGAAGATCTGCTAATTTGGAGAAATAAACTCAGTTGTGGATGAACTTCCATTGCTGGAGAGAAGAGCTCTGTTGGAGATTGAGCTTCCGCTGTCAGAGAAATAAACTCTGCTCGGGAGAAAAACTTTATAAACTGTTTATGATTATAAAGCTTGGCTAGGGAACACAAATATTAGCTTTCTGAAGGAACCTGCTGGGGAAGGAATTCCTGCTTGGGGATACGGAGGTAGGACCTTGGTTGTCTTGGCTCTATGGGGAATATAAATATCACGGGCGTGTATGTGATAGTTACTTCGCTTCCAACTGTCTCTTCCCCTTGTACCATGTGGAAAAAGTACATGCAGAGATTTTGTGGATGGATCTATGTCGTTATTGTACTTGAACATGTATTTAATGAGTGTCATGATGACATCCGTCTCTGGATCGTATCTGAACTATACTTGAAACATGTGTCGAATGAGTGTCAGAATGACATCTGTCTCTAGATCGTATCTGAATTATACTTGAAACATGTGTTGAATGAGTGTCAGAATGACACCCGTCTCTGGATCGTATCTGAATTGTATCTGAAATTTGAATATGAATGAGTATCCGAATGGAATCCGTATCTGGAGCGTATCTAAACTGTATCTGAAAGCTGAATCTGAATGAGTATCAAAATGGCATACGTATCTGGAGCGTATCTGAACTGTATCTGAAAGCTGAATCTGAATGAGTATCAAAATGGCATCCTTATCTGGAGCGTATCTGAACTGTATCGAAAAGCTGAATCTGAATGAGTATCAGAATGCATTTGTATCTAGAGCGTATCTGAACTGTATCTGAAAGCTGAATCTGAATGAGTATCAGAATGGCATCCCTATCTAGAGCGTATCTGAACTGTATCTGAAAGCTGAATCTGAATGAGTATCAGAATGGCATCCGTATCTGGAGCGTATCTGAACGGTATCAGAAAGCTGAATCTGAATGAGTATCAGAATGGAATCCGTATTTGGAGCGTATCTGAACTGTATCTGAAAGCTGAATCTGAATGAGTATCAGAATGGCATCCGTATCTGGAGCGTATCTGAACTGTATCTGAAAGCTAGATCTGAATGAGTATCAGAATGGCATCCGTATATGGAGCGTATCTAAACTGTATCTGAAAGCTGAATCTGAATGAGTATCAGAATGGCATCCGTATCTGGATTGTATCTGAATCGTTTCTCGATTCTGGTGCTCTTGATGAATGCTGATCAAGGTATAAGTCTTCCACTGATAGACAAGTGACTAGACATAGTCGTACGTTTTAAATCCCTAACTTTTTCCTGGACCGCCCTTTCGGGTTTTTAGTCCATTGGGACACCTTTTTGCCCAAGCCGCCTTTTTAGGTTTTCGACTTGTCGGGTGTATAATTTTTTTTATGTATATCCCTAACTTTTTCCCGAACACTTTTGGTTCACCGAGATTCCCTTATTTTTGCCTAGGTGTGTCAACCTAGCGGGTCTTTTTTTCATGCGTAGTATTTTCCGACTATGTCCACGCTTTCAGGATGTTGAGAGTTGTCATTGTCCATAGTGTTGTGTTCTAGTATTGTCGAAAATGTTTTCTTGATGGCATATGATTCATTGTTGGAATGCGTGCATAATGCTCCAAGCGATTCAGATAGAGATCTGCCCCTGGTTATTTGGAACTTCTGGAGAGACTGCCCCATGTGTGTTTAGACATCATGTCATGCCCCTTTCTTATGGAAGACCTGTTATTGGAAGTGTCTTCCCTGATGAGGTGATTTTGTTCATTGAGAGGATATCTGTTCATTGAATAACCATTGTGCGGATTTCTCTGCGGTCAGACAATTAGTCATATGCAAACAATGGCATTTAAAGAATGCAAAACTCATGTTTGTCTTGAAATTTTTTTGAAAATCTGTTTTGTGTAGTAAAACGAAATTTGCAAGAATGTGATATCAACTCAGGATTTGTAACAAAACCTACAGGAGTCAGGATAACTTTGTAACATCATGCTCTCAAACTAACTCATGCTTCAGCTAGGACTTTTAAGGGTTATAACGTGGCCTGGTTCACGGTTCAAGAAACAAAGGATAAAGGCTCAAATTTTATTTGTACCCAACCCTCTCTTCGTGATGTTCTTCAGTCCTATGCTCAGTTAATTGCATGTTTAGATCCCCATTGAGTCTGGAATCTTTGCTCTAATACTTGGTGATGATTTAGAAATTGAACATTTATTTTGAAAAGGCAATTATTTTTGTAATCTTCTTTTGTCGAGGATTTGTAGTAACCTCTTCTTTTTTTTTCGTTATCCCTTCTTTTGCCTAAACTGTTTCTTTTGTGATTACAGTCAGCGGGATGCCCCAATTTTTCTCTTAAGTCTTCTTCATAGGCTTTTACTTAATGGGCTTTTATTTCGAGAGATAATGACTGCCTGTCTTGACGATTATACGGAGCCATCACCGTATTTTGTTTTGGAAGGACATCTCTGATGCCATTCATTGTGTATGAAGCGGCAGATTGCGACTGAATGCGCCTCTAAATTAACTGAAAAAACTACCCTGCCCCAGGTTATGATTAAGGGTTTTAATTTGTGTGAAAATAAAAACTCCTACTTCTTTGGCTCGAAGGGGTTGACTAGGGATTATCTTCCTTATAACTCCACTATTTAGGATTTGAAACAACGCATGTACATCGTCAGCAGGGTCTGTTCAAAAGCATATTGTAGAGATTGTGGTATCATTTTCGTCATCCTCCCTCTAAGGCTTAGAGTTTTTAATCGGGAGTTGAATATCACAAAAGGAAATAAGAACGCATTTTTGAAATAGTGAATACGAATGAATTGATTCAAGACAAACATGTGCAATGAATTAATGAAATAACGAGGTTTGATATGAATAAATGTTCAAACAAATAAAAATAAAATTACACATTGAAGATTCTAATGAACGAAAAGTATTCTTGTGAGAACTTGTCACTTCAGATGGTATGCCTTGGAGGAATGGCAGAAGAACTCAGCCTGGCCGTCTTGTGTGAATTCTAGCGTTCCTTCATCAATCGGGTCTTGAATTTTATTTCTCAACGCCCAACAACTGTTAGTGTCATGTCCAGGACTCTTGGAGTGGTACGCACATCTTGCATTTAGAAGATACCTTGGGGAGGCTATGTTGGGATTATGAGGAGGGTCCCTTAACATAACCAACTTGGCCTTCACCATACGTTGCAATGCTTGAGCCAATGACATGTTGATTTCGGTGAAGCGTCTTTCAGATGTATTCTTCTTATGCCGATTGCCCCGTTGTCGTTGGTGAGGTTGTGGTTGTGGTTGGGCTTGTGATGTAGTAGCAATCTGGAAAGGTCTGTTCCTGACCAAACCAACCTCTTCTCTCAATGTGGGATGATTAATGCCTTGATCCATAATTTTAACTATTTGTTTCATGGATCTACATCCATCTTGGTGAAGCTTGTTGAGGAAGGCTCTTAGCTCTTCTTATCCTCGAGCTAAGTTTTGGATAAGATCCATATGCCCCAGCATCTGGATTCTCATTGCTTCTACCTTAGCTTGTAGTTGTTCCAATTGTTCATCCTTGTTATTGTCAGGATGTTCCTTGATCAGATTTCTGACGAAGAGTGTTTTCAGGTCTTCTTTCCCCTTGGATAGATTCAGGAGAAATTCGTTGAACTGGGCATCTTGAGCTTAGAGATCTCGGTTGTCTTATTGGAGAGCCATTGCTGAAATAAACAGCGAGAACATGAGAGACCTGCTTTGAAACCTGCCTATGCAATGATATGTATTATATATGTATGCAATGTTTTCAAGGATCTCGCGAGGTAAACAAGAAAATGTCAGAAGTTGAATTTTGCAGCTTTGATTGAAGAACTTTGTATCTTTGAGAGTCCTTATATGAGAGTCAAGCTCACCATATCAAGTGGGTCATAGCCCCTGACTCAAGTTGTGGAGTTTTGATCTTCTGACGACATTGGCTAGAGGTAAATAAATCCCATTGCCCCTTGCTAGACGTCTAATTTATCATAACCTGCATCACAGGCCCTCGAGATCCTTCAAATGGTTAAGGAAATGATATGGTATGATGCTATGATGTGCATGCTATGCGTTAAGCAAAAATGTAAGGTGATGAAAATAAGTGACCCTGCAAGAAATCCAAGTTATTGGACAATGAATATAAACAAAACCTGCAAGGAACTCATGTTGTAAGGTAATAAAACTCTGCAAGTAGTTCAAGTTGAAAGCACACAAGTCACGCAAACAACCTTAGGTTTAGGCTTGCATGGGTTTTAAGGTCATGCCCTCTTGAAGTTGGATTGGTTCAACCTGTCCTATAAATAGTAACCGGGTTCTAAGGGATCTCAATATCAGTGATCTTTCCCCCAACTTCGTTCAGTAGGCAATTGACTCGCAACCAAACAAAACTCAAGATTCAAACCTCAATGAGTGTAGCATCGAGTATCTATCGACCTTGGGCATACACCAAAGCTGGCAATCTCGCTATGTTCTACTGGCCAAGTTGTGCTTTATGACACCACGCAGCGGCCCCGTACATCTCCCTGATTGACTCAAGGGTTACGGGTACCAACCAAAGTGCCACATCAATGTAGCTACTGCTTAAACCGTGTCGGTATACCCCAGCATAGCTCCCTCACAGTTTATTGCTACTTACCTAAAAGGTGTTTCCCGATTCGGGTGTAGGATCAAATAACCCAAACAGTTCCCATAAATATAAAGAAAGCAAGACAATCAAGAGAAAGCAATTAAATATGACCTAGATCCTAAGGTTTACCCCACTTTATATTTTATTCCCCGGCAGAGTCGCCAGTTCTGTGATACGGTGGAAGATTCGACATTTAATACGGGTTTGCATTTTTTGTTCGCAAAATATCGCGGTAATCAAGAGTCGCCACCGACTTTTATTTTATCTAATCAGGAAAAGGAAAAAGAACAGAAAAACCTTTTTCGAGATATTTTTTAGTACGGGGGGTAGATTATAGAAAGGGAAGGTGTTAGCACCCTTTCTATCCATGGTTTTCCATGGGCTCTTAGGTACTTGCTCATTTTGAAATTGCTTGTGTGTGCTTGCTTTGAAAAGTTTTGTTTTACTTTGTTTTAACCCTTGTTTCTGTCCTCAAGAGTGTACAAAGTTGTTTTTGAAAACTTTATTTGGAAAGTGTTTGTGTGAAAAGAGTTTGTTCGCTTGAGCAAGCACTTAAGAACTAATCTACCTACTCAAAAAAGACTGTTCGTTTTCCTTTAGACAATGTTATCCCATTATTGAGAAATAGGTAGCACCATCGTTGGAGTTTTAAAGGGACGTTCGAAGGGACGAAATGGTCTTTGAAGGCAACAAGTAAGGATACCTTAACATTTTGAAGGGACTATCGTCATAAGATCAATTTGTAGGCAACTCGAGGGACAAGTAGGGACTATGATCTTTATGATGACTTTGAATCGCGGGTCATTGCTAAGATATCCCCACGTTCGAGGGACACGACCATTATTTCCGAGGCAACCAAGTGAGGCAAACCCTAGGAGTGATCATGTGCGAGTGTTTGATTTCAGTTATTTAATCTTTGCACAATTAAGGTGATCTACTGTTTTAATTTTATTTGTCTTTTGTATGCAAGCCTATTATCCATACATTTAGGCAGTTCATAGTTGCGGAAATTAAAAGTGGAAAAGTAAATCTACGCCATTACAAGGCTTCAGGGAGGGGGTTACATGACCAAAAACCGGGGATTAAACAGTAAATAATATGCGGTAAACCCTAATTAAAAACTATTACAAACCCGAAGCAAATACAATAATTGGAAAATAAAATATTGTGCGCGAGAATTAAGTACGAGAATCAAAGTTTTAATTCTAAAAATCTAATCAATTAAAGAGAAAATATTTTTTTGTATTTTATTATTGAGAAAAATATTTGTAATCTTAACCTAAATCTAATTAATTAAAAAAAAATTTTTGGTATTTTATTGAGAAAATTAAATATTTGTGAATTAAACCTAATTTGTCTAATTAATTTTAATTATAAAAACAATCAAGTCAATATCATTAAATTAATTATTTTCCAAAAAAAACTAATTTTAATAAAAAAACCTAATTCTACATTTTTCTGGTTTTCTTGATTTTATGATTAAATAAAAAAATGATTTTTTTGTTGTTTTGTAAAAAGAAATTAATCAAATAAAACAAAAGAAAATAAAGAAAGAAAGTAATTGGGCCTGTGGTGAAAGCATATTAGGGGGTGCGGAATGGAATTGTTAAGCCCGGAATTACAGGCCGATTTTCCCACGTGGGGATTCAATGTTGCTGGCCTTCGGGAGGTCCACCACGCGCCTGCATGCTTGGGGCGTTAGATCTGGCCAAGAAATGATCTGATGGCGTGGATTTAAGGATGCATGATGGCCCTTTTGAAGGTGAGGCTCGTTGAATCTGGGACAAAGAAATTGGAAAATATGAAAACGTGAGATTTTGGGATCGAACCCAGAACCTTTTGGTTCACCGCCTGCGCCTTTTCCATCTGTGCTGGGATGGTTAGTTGTAAATATAATAACATAAATAAAATATAAAGGAAATAAAGTGGTCTTTCCCCTACGCGCGCGTGATTCAAATCACCCAATAAGATTCTGCCACCTAATTGTCTTCTTCCCCATAACTATTGTTTTTGGCCACACTTTTACCTACAGTTGTTTCCGTCATAAAAAGTTATAGTGACGGATTTTGTTCGTAGCCATAAACCTGTAAATTTCAAAAATGCAGCACAAGTAGAATAAATTCAAATCAAAGACATGGATCAATTGCAAATCATCTTCTAAGCATGATAGTACCCCTAATTTTTTTCAATTTTGCCTCTATATGGAATTCTCAATTTGGGACCTCAAAACCCTAACAATGGCATCATGCCATTCCTGCACTTAAACTTCAATCAAACCAATCAAAAACATCGCAAATATGATAGCAAGCATGGATATGTGATCAAAATATGTTTATGATGGATAAATTATTGAAACGAATCTTGAAAAAAGATGCAAACCATGGCACTGTGAGGCGTGATTTCTGAAGGTTTTAAGGCTGGAGCACGATTGGAATAGCTTCAAGAAATGTCCAGGAACGAATTGCTGACCTTGGAATTACTAGAATCAGTCTATGGAAGAATATATGATCAGCACTTTTTTTAACAAAAAATTGAAGTTGACCTCCTTGTTTTCACGACCCAAAAACCTCCCTTATGCATTGGAAATGTTGTGTATACATCATAGAATGATTTAGGTCAACAAAAACTGATCATATCTTTGCAAATTATGGAGATTTGATTTCATTTTTTGCCTTGTATGATTTGTTTCCAAAATAGACCAAATTAGAATCTTTTCCAATCAATTAGCTCTTGCACGAATTTTTTGAATTACTAGTTGTTCATTTATTCATAATATGCTCATAAAATCAAATCTTTGATTTTATTTGATTATTCTACTATTTAAATTGATTTATTTTGATTTAAATGGATAAAAAATCATAGTAAAAAATAAAAATAATAAAATAATAGGTGGATAAGCTCAGGGGTCGTGGGTCATCTTAGGAACAAGTTTCAAACAAGAAAACATGGGCCCATTTGGAAAAAAAGTTATTTTGATCAATGTTGACTTCATGCACATTTCCAAAAATTGGTCAACTTTGACAATACACATCTCTCTCATTTTTAACCCTAAGAAGGTGTTCTTTGACTTTTTAGAAAGCTTAGGATATCCCCTAAACAACCCTTTTGGTTTCATCTCAATTAAATCTTCCATGTTCATGTAAGAAGCTTTGACCCAAAAGGTATTTTTGTTGACTTTTCAAAAGGACCTATAATATAGAAATTCATATCTTTTGATGAGTGCATATTTTGAACTTGTGGTATGAAGATGAGTTGTAGGGATTTAAGCAATGCCCCAGTCAAAAGATACAAGTTCAGACATTATAGGTCCTTTCAAAAAGTCAACAAAAACACCTTTTGGGTCAAAGCTCCTTACATGAACATGGAAGATCCAATTGAAATGAAACAAAAAGGGTTGTTTAGAGGACATCCTAAGCTCTCTAAAAAGTCTAAGAACACCCTCTTAGGGTTAAAAATGAGAGAGATATGCATTGTTAAAGTTGACCAATTTTTGGAAAAGTGCATGAAGCCAATATTGACCAAACTTGATTTTTTTCCAAATGGGCCCATCTTCTCATGCTTGAAAATTGTTTCTAACATGGCCCACGACCTCTGAGCTCATTCATACATTATTTTATTATTTATACTATTTATTTTGATATTTTATCCATTAAAATACAAAATTAAATAAATAAATAAAAGAAATAATGGAAGATATGATTTGGGAATCTTTTTCTCATCAAATAAGGGACAAAATATGCCGGCATATCAAGGCAAAAACGCACAAGGCAAGAGGAAGGAAATATCTTCTTGTTTTGGAAATTTTGGATCAAATTTTCATGACATTAAAAACATGATTATATTTGATCTCATGGCTGTTTTTGTTGACATAATATGGTCTCATATATATAAACAAACATTTCCAGACCTAAGGATACGCGCAACTGCCTCTAAAATAACCCTAAAGATTTTCAAAAAAGTCAAAGAGAAGGTGCAACTTGTAGTGTATGATCCAGCCATTCTCCATCAGATCTAAGCACTCCATCACACTCCTGAAGGTCCCATGAGTCCATCCCTGTCAATCTACAGGCTTGTAACACTCCCAAACGCTCAGACCATACATCACCAGATTGGGTATTTCTCTTGAATTCAAAAGTATTGCATACTCTAATATAAATCGTTTCTATGTTCATATCCATGTTTGCACTGATGATTATGAATGTTTAGAGCCATCGCATGGTTAGTTTGACTCATGGATGGAGCTTTGCCATTGATAGGGAAAAGTTTCAGGCAAGCTTCGTATCTCCTTGTACAGGGACTTTCAGACCAAACGAACACCACCATTGTATTCGCAGCCTAGGATTTAGGGGGGGTAGGTCAAGTTTCTGGAGCAGAAACGTATTATTTTGCAGGTTCCAATTTTGATAGCGCCAGAGACGATGGTGGTCAACCACTGTGAGGGGTGGTTTGACCCTCCCTGCGCTGGCGTGGCTGGACAACATCCTTTGATTGGTTCATTCAAACTTCAGGGTCCCACTGAAGATGTGCACGCTGACAACTCAGCAATAATGTTGATTTAATATTATATTGTTTTGTTTTGATTATATTCACGAATGAACAGTGTGGTCCAGTGCCAAGAGCAAAGGGTGTTAAGGCATTGTGTGTGTGGGAGGTCAGGGGTTAGACCCTTGCCTCCTACATATTATTTTTTCTGATTTGTGCATGCAGATCCAGCGCTTCAGGCTCCAGCGTACACACCATGTGTCCTCACATCATCTCCATCAAATCCTAGTGGCTTGGTTCTAGGGCCTCCAAGCATGCAGCCCCATTATAGACCTTCCAGATACATCAGCATGGGATCTCATGCAGTAGTGGGCCAACAGATCTGGGCCCTAACAAAAATTTCAGCCAGCACCCCCCCAATTTGGTTTCTCACCCCAGGCCCATTTCTTTTTAATTTACTTTATTTTCTTTTTCTAATTAGTTTATATTTTCTTAAATTCATTTTTTTAATCATAAAATCAACAAAAATCACAAAAAATATATTTAGGTTTTTTTTATTAAAATTAATTCTTGATAATTAATACAATTAAATTTTAACTTGTTTTCTTTAATTTAAAATTAGTTAGAAATTAGGTTAAATCTCAAAACACTTTCATAAAATAACAAAAAAATGTTTTTAATAAGCCATTAGATTTTTAGGGTTTCAAGCTTATTCTCGTCTTAATTTTTGCGCGTCGTTATTTTTCGTACGAGTATTTTTTTTAATTATGTAATTATGCCCGGATTGTAATAGCCTAATTAGGGTTTTTAATTTCCGTACTCTACATTTTCAGTCAGATATAATTGTAATTTCCCTGAAGCCTTGTAATAGTTGTAGGTTTTATTTTCTGTACTAATTATATGCATGTATATAAACTGCTAGTGAATTAGGCATGTATGGTAAGAATTAATCAATTAATCAATTAATCTTAGATCACTAACATCAAGATAAAAATACCTGAAAAAGCACATTATTACACACTTGCACCCCTAGGGTATTTCCCACTTTGGTTGCCTTCAGAAATGGTCATGTCCCTCGAACGTAGGGATACCTTAGCAAAGACCCTCAGTTTAAAGTCATCATAAAGATCATAGTCCCTCAATGTCCCTCGAGTTGCCTACGAGAAATGATCTTGTCCCTCGATGTTTCCTATAGATATATGATGACAGTCCCTTCGAACTGCTAAGGTATCTCTACATGTTGCCTTCAATGACCATAAAACGTCCCTTTTGATAGTCCCTCAAACATCCAAAGATAGGGCTACCTACTCACTAATAGTAGGATAACACTGTCTAAAGGAAAGGAGGAAAATAACGCCCTTTTTCGAGTAGGTAGATAGTGTTAGGTACTTGTTCAAATCTAATTCATTTACACACCACACTTTCAAAACTCTTTTCAAAAATGCTTTATCACACTCTTGAGGACTGATACATGAGTTATCATAAAGCAAATAAACTTTTCAAAATACACAAACACGAAAGCAGTTTTCAAAAATGAGCAAGTACCTAAGAGCCCGTAGAATACTACGGATGGAAAGGGTGCTAACACCTTCCCTTTCCATAATCTACACCCCTTACTCAGAAAACTCTCGAAAGTTTTTTTCTGTTCTTTTCACCCTTCCCTTTGTTGGATAAAAGAAAAGTCGGTGGAAACTCTTGCTTACCGCACATTTGCGAATACAAAATGCAAAACCAGTATAACAGACGGTTCTGCCACCGTATCACAGATCTGGCGACTCTGCTGAGGATAAAATAAAAAGTGGGGTTTACCTTAGGGTCTAGTTCATTTTAAAATTTCTTTCTTTCTTTGCTTTGATTGCTTTACTTTTAAGGGTTTGTTAGGGTATTCTTGTATAGATCCTATACCTGGATCTGAGGCATCTTTTTAGGTAAACAACAATAGATCATGGAGATTGTACGACATAGACCGATATGGTTGAAGCGGTAGCTGTGTTGGTGTGACACTTTGGTTGGTACTGGTATCCCTTGTGTTGAATCAAGGAGAATATGGGGCCGCCGCATGGTGTTGTGAAGAACTAACGAACCTTAGAACCTTAGTTGAAAAAACTTGGACATTATAAAGTAGTGAGATAGTCGACCTCAGTGTAAAGCTTGGAATCGGTTGATACTCGATACTACACTCATTGAGATCGGACTTTCGGGATGTTTCAGCCGCAAGAAAAGATTGCTAAGCTGAAATAATACCGATAAAGAAAGATCAGTGATATTGAGACTCCTTAGAACCTGATTACTATTTCTATGACATGTTTGAAGCCAACTAAACATCAAGAGGGTACTTGCCTTAAACCCCATGCAAGCCTTTGAACCTAAGGTCTATTGTGTGCTTTTCTTGTGTGTGATTAATTTGCTTAAACATGACATCATGCATCATAAACATTCATTCTTCATTACACTAACCATTTCAAGGATTAGAGGAATTTATCTTTGTTCTGTTTTGCAGATCATGGCTTTCGCTCGTAGAAATACCATCCGAATCAGCTTTGTGAGAATACCTCTTCAACTCAAAGAGTTAACGTTAAGGGTTTCTGAGACTTCTTCGTTCACCAAGAACTATGGTCGACTTCTCAATCTGGTTACCTCAGGTTTTGATGAGAAGATGATGAGTGTGCTCTTTCAATTCTTTGACCCTGAGCACCATTGCTTCACCTTTCCAGACTATCAGTTGGTGCCCACCACGGAAGAGTTCTCTCAGATATTGGGTATACCTATTTTGGATCATTCGCCTTTCACCAGTTTAGAAGAAGCTCCAAAGCCAGATATCATTGTAGCAGCTTTGCACCTGAAACGGTCCGACATTGTATCCAACTGGGAAATAAGAAGCAGAGTTAAGGGTTTTCTAGCCAAGTTCCTAATAGAAAAGGCTCAGATGTTTTGGGATGATTTGGACTTCCATGCTTTTGAGGAGGTCTTGGCCCTTCTAATCTATGGGTTAGTACTGTTCCCTAATCTAGAATTACTCATAGATGTGAATGCTATCAAGGTCTTCCTCTCTCGCAACCCTGTGCCTACTTTACTCGGAGACATCTTGCATATCATTCACACTCATACCACGAAGAAAAGAGGGATTCTTATGTGATGTGTGCCATATATTTCGAGGTGGTTTATTTTTCACCTCCCTAAAACAATACTGAAGAATGAAGAAGGTTTGGGCTGGTCGCAAAGGATAATGTCACTTTCTCACGCGGATATTCTCTGGTATTCCCTATCTATGGGAGATATTTCTATTATTGACCGCTGCGGGGAGTTCCCAAATGTCCCACTACTCGACATTAGGGGAGGCATAACCTATAATCCTTCTCTAGCTATGCGATAATTTGGTTATGCTCGAAGAGATGGTCCTAATGAGATGCTTGTCCAGGGCATTGTGTTTAACTATGAGGATGATGTTCAAGGGTATTGTCAGAGGTTCATACGAGCTTGAGGCATGGTAAACAGATTTTACACCAAGACTTTGGGGCTGAAGACTTCCATCCCTATGGAATCTTATCTCCAATGGGTACGAGCTCGTGCTCAAAACCTTATGATGCCATATATATCCATCTTAACAGTGATTGTAGAGCCTGTGATCGGTGGATCTGGAACTGACTGTTTAACGCTGGTTCGCGAAATGTCGCGGAAGCAAGAGTCGCCACCGTCTTTTATTTTCTCCAAATGGAAAGGACAAAAGCACAGAAAAATTCCTTAAAGAGATTGCTCTCGGTTCGGGAGGTAGGTTATAGAAAGGGAAGGTGTTAGCACCCTTTCTATCCATGGTTATCCATGGGCTCTTAGATACTTGCTCATTTGTGTTTTCAAAAATGTTTTATTTGCTTTTCAATTGTGGGTTTTAAAAAGTTTCATTGAAAAATTTCAGTTCGACTCGTGCGTCAGAGTGTTTGAAAAATTGTTTTGAAAGCTTTTGAAAAGTGTTGGTGTGAAAAGATTTTTGTTTGTTTTGAAGAGAGCAAGTATCTACGAGAACCTACCTACCCTAAGGAATTCGTCTGTGTAAATGTCCTTTAAAGTAGTGCCATCCCACCATTGAGAGGTAGGTAGCACCACCGTTGGAGGTGTTTGGGTCAATTCGAGTTGGTAGGGACATGGTGATCACCAGAGCAATGGGAAGACACCTTAGAAGCTACCCTCATGCCAGGTTCCCGGATCATGAGGACTTACTAAGACGTCCTCCACTCGACGATCGCCTTTCGAGGCAAGGCAACAGTGAGGCGTACCCTAGGGGTGGTGTGTGCGATTCGTGTGTCGTTTTCATTGATATTTGTCTTGTAATGTTTATTGGTGATCTACGCTTGATTTTATTATGGCCATTCATTCTTGCATGCTTTTTGTTAACAGTTATAAGTTGCGAGGAAAAGTAAATCTAAAGCTATTACAAATGGCGCGGGTCCACATCGCCAAAATTAAACCGGACCCGATTTGACAGAAAAGTAAAGAATTTTAAAAAGAAATAAAAGTGCGAGAAGTTAAATTGTCCGAGTTACATGGCTTTGGGAGAGGTACATGATTATTTGAATGAAATAAAAATAAATATGCGAAATTAAATAAATTACGAACGAGGGCGTTGGACCCTTTTGCAAAATATTATTAATAAGGAATTAAAATTAAGAATTAAAAGAAAATGTTATTTTAGTATTTTTGTGTTTTTTAAGATTTAATAAAAAAAGAATTAATTAAAACTAAAATGAAATGTTAAACCTAGTTCTAATTATTTTTAAGTTTATTATGAGAGTATTAAAATTTAACCTAAATTAAAACTAAGTTTTTTTTCTTATGTACAATTTAACTATAAAAAATAAATAAAATAAACATTATTATTGTGAAAGAAAAATTAAAAGGAAATAAAAATTATCACTTAAACCTAATTCTATTTTTGTATTTTTGTTATTAAAAGAAATTAAAATTATATCCTAATTAAAACTAAATATTTACATGTGAAAATACTTATAAAAATAATTAAAATAAATATTATATTTTGCTCTTTTTCTGATTTTTTTGTGTATTTTATAATTTGTAAAAAAAAATAATTAATCAAATTAAAGCAATAAAATAAATAAAACAAAATATAAAGCAAAGTTGCAAACCAGGGGGGGTGGAGGTCCCCAATATGGAGGTGTGGACTTAGCAAATCTGGCCCAATGACCTTCAGAATTCGTTGACTTTCCAGGCGCCACGTGGCTCTTTTCACTAGGGTTCAGGGTGTCCATCAATTCTCCACCCTTGGATTACTGAAGCTAACCACGTGGCCGGCTGGATTTGGTGAGTGTATGGTAGTCCTCAACAGAAACGCTGCATAGGAGTTATTAATGAAAAATAATATTGAAGTTATACAGACCTGGGACTCGAACCCAGGTCTTGGACATTGCAACTCAACACCTGTGCCACTACGCAATGCCAACGCGTTTAATATATAAATAACAAATAAATAATATAAAAAGAAACGAAGGTGTTAGTGGAGAGCGCGCGAAATATTCAAACCGGCCTATCACGTTTTGACAACGAGGTCGTCTTCTTTCTTTTTCCTGAAACACAACCATGAGGCAACGGTTTTGCAAATGTTGCCTAAGACCATATACCAGAAAATAGCGATTAGATGCTTATTGAATATAAATTAGGCGCGACAATTGATTCTTCTTCGTCTCTATACGCTGAATCCAACCATGGTACTGAGGATGTCCAATTTTTCCTCTTTTAAGAATCCCTAATTTGAAGCTCTGGAAACCCTAACATTCAATCATGGTATAATCGTATATAGCGCACAAAAAAGCAATTGGATATGTTGGTTAGCATCAAAACATTATAATGAACATGAATCCATAAATAAATTTCACAAATAATGCTTAGATCATGATGTACGAATGGCAATTTTTCTCTGTACAGTTTGAGTTTGTTTTACCAATTCTTGAAGTTTGAGTTGATGTTAGGGATTGGAATCTGATCAGGGCAACCTTGGCAAGCTATTGAAACAAGAATGGAGGCTTGAATCGACCTCTAGAGTGGTTTACAGTTTTGAACTTTTGGACAAAATTTGCAAGTTTGTTAGTGGAATTGCTGCGCAGTTTTCAGTCTAGCACGATTAGGTTTGTGTTCCTGGCTTTGTAGTGAAGCTATTAGGTCAACAAAACTCAGCCAAATCCAATGCAATAATGGTTTTGAATATTTGATTTCTAAGGATCCTTTCCATATCTTTTCCAAGTGTATTTTTGTTCAATCATGCTCAAATCAAACCAAATCTTGCCATATTGGGATGTGCACGAGATATTGAGGGTAAAACATGCATGAAAAGATTTTTTAGGTCAAGTTAGGTATTTTTCATATATTTATATAATTTAAATGAATTAATATGAATAATAATTCAAATAAATAAATAAAAAATGAGAAAATACTTCCCTTTGGGCCAAGTGGTCGTGCACATGCTTAGAATGATGAATCATGGAAGAAAAATGGGCCCATTAGCAATTTTAGGTCATTTGGATCAAAGTTGACTTTTCAAAATATCCAAAAATTTCCCAACTTCCACAAGGCATAACTTGCTCAGTTTTTAAGCTTTTCACATGTTCTTTGACATTTTGGAAAGGTCTTTGAGTCCTTTAAACAATGCCTTTGGTCCCATGTCATTTTGGTTTACCAATCTCAAGTTATGGCCTTTGACTTAAAGTCCCTTTTTGTTGACTTTTGAAAATGACCTATAATGTTGAAATTGATAACTTTTTGTGAGAGAATTTCTTGGACTTGAAGTATGAATATGAGTTGTAGGAAATGTCTTTCTCTTCAAAATGAGCTTTGGATGGAATTTTTCTGATAATCCATGTGAAAGTTATGCCCTGGTCAATTTCAGTTGACTTTTTCAACTGTCCAAATATAGTAACTTTTGCATCTTGATGATTTTCTGAGCCAAATTTTGAGAATCATGATCAAGCATTGATCAAATGATGTTTGTGGCTTCAAAATGATATGTTGACCAAAAATTTGAACTTTTGACTGTCAAATGACCATTTTGCCCCTACAGTTGACTGTAGTGCAATTTAGGGTTTTGACTGTGCAATTTTGAGCCGAATGCCTTGAAACTTTCTATGAGGATACTTGACTATCTTTGTAAGCATATGAGACTTGATTGGGCCTTTGAAAACTTCATTTTCTTGATCAGAACCCAAACCCTAATTTTGACTGTATAGGAGATAGTTGGACTGTGCAACCCTTGGGGAATTTTGTGACTTGGCTTGGCAATTTCTTGAAGAATATGGGAGGGCAAATTTTGGGGTACAACAGTTGCCCCTGTTCAATCTTCTTAAACCTTAGGATGCAGATTGGCTGACGTGCCTTTCGTAATCCGAAGGTGGAAGATGATTGAACACTAGAGTGCCCAGAAATTTGCGCTCACATAGTAGCAGTGATGGCGGAATGGGCTTATAGATGCCATTTAGAGGTTGCTGGATAGGGTGATGGACTTATAGATGCCATCTGGATGTTGATTGCGTAGGAGATTCCTTAGCGAGTACCTGCATACCTGCAAAAGAAACAAATGAATACCTGACACGTTGCAGGAGCTGATTTTAGATGCTTGGTATAGATGTGTCCTGACTGGTTACAGGAGCTGGATCTGGAGCTTCAAAAGATGATGAATGAACCAGGTATGGTTACTGCTTTAGCATGAATGGTAAGAGAACCTTGGGTGATTTTAACTTCAACAACGCTCGTTGAGAAAATCTTGGTGGGAAATACCATCTTCGCAGGATCGGAACGAGAACCAAAGACCATTATAATCTGAAAGGGAATCACCTCACTCGCTGTCGGAGAGGGGAATCATAGGAAAAGGAATTGTCACCTCACACACCGTCGGAGAGGGAACCATACGAGACTATCACCTCACACTCATCATCGGAGAGGGAAACATCTGAAAAAGGACTTACCACCTCACACACCGTCGGAGAGGGAACCATAGGAGACTATCACCTCACACTCATCGTCGGAGAGGGAAACATCTGAAAAGGACTTACTACCTCACACACCGTTGGAGAGGGAACCATAGGAGACTATCACCTCACACTCATCATCAAAGAGGGAAACATCTGAAAAGGAAATCTGGAAGCAGCATCAGAACGTCACCATATCTGGTTTACATCTGAAACTATATCTGGAAGGAAATCTGGAAGCAGCATCAGAACGTCACCATATCTGGTTTACATCTGAAACTATATCTAGAAGGAACTCTGGAAGCAGTATCAGAACGTCGCCATATCTGGGTCATATCTGAAACTATATCTAGAAGGAATTCTGGAAGCAGCATCAGAACGTCACCATATCATGGGTCATATCTAAAACTATATCTAGAAAGAAATCTGGAAGCAGCATCAGAACGTCACCATATCTGGTTTACATCTGAAACTATATCTAGAAGGAAATCTGGAAGCAGTATCAGAACGTCACCATATCTGGGTCATATCTGAAACTATATCTAGAAGGATATCTGGAAGCAGCATCAGAACGTCACCATATCTGGGTCATATCCGAAACTATATCTAGAAGGAATTCTGGAAGCAGCGTCAGAACGTCACCATATCTGGGTTACATCTGAGACTATATCTAGAAGGAAATCTGGAAGCAGCATCAGAACGTCACCATATCTGGGTCATATCCGAAACTATATCTAGAAAGAAATCCGGAAGCAGCATCAGAACGTCACCATATCTGGGTTACATCTGAGACTATATCTAGAAGGAAATCTGGAAGCAGCATCAGAACGTCACCATATCATGGGTCATATCTGAAACTATATCTAGAAAGAAATCTAGAAGCAGCATCAGAACGTCACCATATCTGGTTTACATCTGAAACTATATCTAGAAGGAAATCTGGAAGCAGTATCAGAACGTCGCCATATCATGGGTCATATCTGAAACTATATCCAGAAAGAATTGCGATAGTTGATAGTAATCATTTTTGTATTGATCTTTTTCCTGAAAAGGCAAAACATAATTGTATGCAAAATCATGATGCATGAATTGTATGTCTTCAAAATTAATGAGATTCGTGTAGTATGATGCATATGCATGCTATAATGTATGAAGATGTGATGTTTATGAATGTGTTTTTGTCTAAGAAAATAAATCCTTGACGGGTGCCGGGAAGTCACTCCTGGGCTGATGTTGAAGAATAGATTTTGCTTCCGCTGGGGATGATAGATGCAAGTATACCGGTAGGAGAAGATAACTCCGTTGCGGAATAAAACTTGGCAAATGGAAGATTCTGCGGAGAGAAAGAACTCTAGCGACCATGCTGGGGAGTGATACTCTGTGGGGATAGGGATGCCTTGCTGAAGTTGATAACTTGCTGGGGATGCCCTTGTTGTTGGAAATGCTGATGGACTTCGCTGGGGTAGGAAGACTTCGTCGAGGACGCTCTTTCCGTGGCTTTTGGCTGAGGATAACCCAGTTATATCCTGTTAAGGAAATAACTCTTTGAATCAAGCCGGACGACGCGTTCGTGTTTTGCGAGGGGATAAGCTTCCAAAATCAGCTGGGGATAAGCTTCTGCTTGGGGAGATGGATTCCAACTTTCCTGGGGAAGCTGGATTGGACTCTCCTGGGGAAGCATTGAACTGTATTGGTTATGTTCTTCAACGAACCTACCTTGATACCTTGGAGGAAAGAACAATCAGATTGCTCAGACCACCCATTATTGCCCCTGTCTCTATGGGGGAGAGGGAGACCTGTGAGGTGCTGATATCTGTTGATGGACAAACCTTCTTCTGGTAGGCAGGTGGCAAGATGACAGGACATAGTTGTATGCTTTAATCCCTAACTTTTGCCTGGACTGCCCTTTCGGGTTTTCAGTCCACCGGGATACCCATTTTTGCCCAAGCCGCCTTTTCAGGTTTTCGACTTGCCGGGTGTACAGTTTATTTTCATTTCATCCCTTATTTTTGCTCGAACCCTTTTGGTTCGCCGGGAAGCCCTTATTTTTGCCTAGGTGTGTCAACCTAGCGGGTCTTTGATTTTGCGTGGTATTTTTTCGACTATGTCCATGTTCTTAGAATGTAGGGAGTTTCCCCTGTTAGAAGTGTTCTGCCATGCCATCAGAAGGTGTTTGATCAGACAAGATTCATTGTTGGGATGCCCCAAGTGACTCAGGCAGAGATTTGCCCCAGGATTTTTTGCCTATTGAGATATTCTCTGGATCTTGACTTAACTGCCCCAGATGGTAGACCATGATCATGCCGTGCCCCTTGATTGGAGATACTCTTGTTCATTGGACTTTCGTCATGCGAATTTCTATGCTGTTCAAACAAAAAGTCATATGCAAACAAAGTTATGTTAAAAATGCAAAGCTTATGTCTGTCTCGGAGATTTTGAAAATGCATTCTTTTTCATAAAACAAATGAATGTTTGTAAAACATGATGTCAACTTCGTATTTACCGTAAGCCTTAAGGAGTCAGGATACCTTTCGTACAGTATGCTTTCGAACTAACCCATGCTTCAGCTAGGACTTTTAAGGGTTATAACGCGGCCTGGTTCACGGTTTAAGAAACAAAGGATAAAGGCTCAAATTATTTGTACCCACCTTCTCTTCGTGATGTTCTCCAAACCTAAACTCAGTTGATCGTGTGTTAGACTTTACTTGAGTCTTTGCTTTGATGTTCCAATAATGGTTCAGATGTTGATGATTTATTTTGAACAAGCAGTCATTTTTTGCTTTGGTTGAGGGTTTGTGAGACCTCTTTCTTGATTTTTGTTATCCCTTTCTTTTTTTGCCTGAACTGTTTCCTTTTTTGGAATTACAGTCAGCGGGATGCCCCAGTTTCGTAAGTCCCTTTTATAGGTTTTGACTTTTGGGCTTTTCATTTATGATTTTGTTTTTGATAACGACTGCCTGTCCTTATGATTGTTCTGAACCATCACTGTCTTTTGTTTTTGGAAAGACTCATTTGGTGCCATTCATTGTGCACTTGGATCAACTGAGAAACCTACCCTGCCCCAGGTTATGATTAAGGGTTTCAATTTTCGAAAATAAAACTCCTACTTCTTTGGCTCAGATGGGTTGACGAGGGATTATCTTCCTTATAACTCCAGTGTTTAGGATTTGAAACAATGCCTGTACCTCATCAGCGGGGTCTGTTCAAAAGCATACTGTAAAGATAGCGGTATCGTTTTCGTCATCCTCCCTCAAGAGGCTCAGAATTATTAACCAAGAGTTGATCATCAGAAAAAATATGAAAAGAATTTTGAATATAATGCAAACAATTGTATTAATTCCCAAAACAGACGTATGCGATGCATTAATAGAATAAAAGAGTTTGCTATGATAGTAATTGTTTGTATAAGCAAAGAAAAATACAACTCAAAAATTCAAATAAACAAAGGCTTCAACGATTGGGTAACGGGGTAGTGATTATGTTCGGAGTCTCGGGCACTTCAAACTGAATCTCCCCGGCGTCGATCATGTCTTGAATTTTGTTCTTGAGAGGCCAGCAGTTGTCCGTAGTATGCCCCGGGCTATCAGAATGATATGCGCACCTATCGTTAGGATGATAGTTAGGAGCCGAAGTGTTCGGATTCCGAAGGGGAGCCCTTAAGGTGATCAACCCTGCCTTCAACATTTGTTGCAGTGCTTGATCCAACGACATGTTGAGTTTGGTGTACTGTCGTTTCTCCTTTCGCTGCTGCCCCTGTCCTTGTTGAGCAGGTCCAGGATTGGAGATCTGGATTGCCCCTACCTCATGACGGCTCTTTTTACCGTGCACAGCATTGGATTCCTTCTTTCCATGATGAGGTTTTTTATCAGAAGGTGCAGCCTCTTGAATTTTCCCAGACCGGATGCCAGCTTCTATTCGCTCTCCAGTCAAGATAAGATCTGTGAATCCAGCAGACGAATTCCCAATTAGGTGGTTGTAGAATGGACCAGACAGGGTCCCCAAGAACATATCGACAAGTTCCCGATCAGTCAGAGGTGGTTGTACCCTTCCAGCAAGATCCCTCCATTTCTGCGCATATTCTTTAAAACCTTCACTTGATCCTAACGACATACCCTGGAGTTGGGTACGCGTAGGAGCAAGGTCGGCATTATATTGATACTGCTTGTAGAAAGCAGTAGCCAACTCCTCCCAGTTACGAACCTTGGTCCCATCTAGCTGATAGAACCATTCGAGATGAGTCCCTGAAAGACTCTCCTGAAAGAAGTGGATCCACAAATTCTTGTCCACCGTATATGGTTGAATCTTCCGAACATAGGACCTGAGATGTAACTTGGGACAAGACGCCCCGTCATAATTGGTAAAGGATGGTGCTTTGAACTTCCGAGGAATAATCACACCAGTTGACAGACCCAGATCTCCAAAATCCAGCCCAGGTACCTGTTGGATCTCCATAGCATTCAGCCTATCCTCCAACTGTTTGTACTTGTCTTCAGCAGGAGGGTACTGCTCTTCATCAAAATCTGTCTCGTTGTCGGAGACCACTGGACTGGGAACCCTTTCCTCCTGACGACTACTTTTCCCCACAGATGGAGTTGTCCTCTCAGTTTCAGTCTGCGGTGCATTCCCAGATCTGCGTCTAGGGCTGAACAAAACAGTCCTCCTCTTCTTCTTTTCTTTCTTCAAGAGCAGAGCCTTCAGATCTTGCTGCCCCTGGGTCAAGTTCATGATCAACCCTTGGAACTGGGCGTTCTGAGCCTGGAGGGCCTTGATGGACCGCTCAGCTGATGATTCAGGATTCATGACGATCGGCTGAAATAAACAGCGAAGAAGGGTAAGCAACCTGTCAAAGGGACACCTGCAATGCAATGAGATGTATGACATGCATGCAATGATTTCAAGGACCTCGCAGGGTAAACAGAGAAACTTGTTAGAGTTGGAAACTGGCAACTTGATTGAAGGAACCTCCTGTTGTAGAGAGCCCTTCTTCAAGGGTCAAAGGCTCACCATATCCAGTGGGTCATAGCCCCTGACAACCTTGGCTAGAGGAAAATAAATCCTCTTTGCCCCTTGCTGGGATAATTGATTCACCATGACCTGCATCACAAGCCCTTGAGATCCTTGAAATGGGTTAGGATGTATGCAATGGTATGATGTCATGCTATGCATGGGGTGATGTAGGTAAACCCTGTTATGAGTCCCAACTAAGGACTATAAACAGACCCTGCAAGAAATTCAGTATACTTTGTTATGAGTCCCAATTAGGGACTATAAACAACCTGCAAGAAACTTAGTAAACCTTGTTATGAGTCCCCGTTAAGGACTATAAACAAAACCTGTAAGAAACCTAGTATACCCTGCTATGAGTCCCTATTAAGGACTATAAACAAAACCTGCAAGACTTAGTAACCCTGTTATGAGTCCCCATTAAGGACTATAAACAAAACCTGCGAGTAGTTCATGTGTCAGATAACAAGCATGCAAGTAGTCAAGTACGAAGGCACACAAGTCACACAAAAGAGCCCTTAGAGTTTAGGCCAGCATGAGGTATAGGTATTACCCTCTTTCAGTTTGTTGGTTCATACCTATCCTATCAAAGTAACCGGGTTCTTAGAGGATCCCAATATCATTGACTACCCTCAATCGGTCATAACTCCAGCATCGCAATCTTTTCTTGCAGCCAGAACCATCACGAGAGTTTAGCCTCAATGGGCGTAGCATACTCCTACTGTTCTATTGGCCAAGTTGGGTCAATTTAAGGTTCTAAGGTCTGTTGGTGCTTAATGACTCCTTGGAAGACCCATATTCTCCCCGTTTCAACACGAGGGATATCGGTACAGACCAAGGCGCCACACCAATGTAGCCACTGCTTCACCCATGTCGGTATACGCCGGACAGGTCCCTCACAGCTTATGCTACCTAAACAGGGTATCCCCAGATCCGGGTTAGGATCTATGTAACTCCGATACAACCCACAATAGTAAAGCAAGCAAAGAAGACAATTGAAAACACAGTTATGAACTAACCCTAAGGTACACCTCACTTTATAAAGGTATCCCCAGCAGAGTCGCCAGTTCTGTGATCGGTGGATCTAGAACTGACTGTTTAACGCTGGTTCGCGAAATGTCGCGGAAGCAAGAGTCGCCACCGTCTTTTATTTTCTCCAAATGGAAAGGACAAAAGCACAGAAAAATTCCTTAAAGAGATTGCTCTCGGTTCGGGAGGTAGGTTATAGAAAGGGAAGGTGTTAGCACCCTTTCTATCCATGGTTATCCATGGGCTCTTAGATACTTGCTCATTTGTGTTTTCAAAAATGTTTTATTTGCTTTTCAATTGTGGGTTTTAAAAAGTTTCATTGAAAAATTTCAGTTCGACTCGTGCGTCAGAGTGTTTGAAAAATTGTTTTGAAAGCTTTTGAAAAGTGTTGGTGTGAAAAGATTTTTGTTTGTTTTGAAGAGAGCAAGTATCTACGAGAACCTACCTACCCTAAGGAATTCGTCTGTGTAAATGTCCTTTAAAGTAGTGCCATCCCACCATTGAGAGGTAGGTAGCACCACCGTTGGAGGTGTTTGGGTCAATTCGAGTTGGTAGGGACATGGTGATCACCAGAGCAATGGGAAGACACCTTAGAAGCTACCCTCATGCCAGGTTCTCGGATCATGAGGACTTACTAAGACGTCCTCCACTCGACGATCGCCTTTCGAGGCAAGGCAACAGTGAGGCGTACCCTAGGGGTGGTGTGTGCGATTCGTGTGTCGTTTTCATTGATATTTGTCTTGTAATGTTTATTGGTGATCTACGCTTGATTTTATTATGGCCATTCATTCTTGCATGCTTTTTGTTAACAGTTATAAGTTGCGAGGAAAAGTAAATCTAAAGCTATTACAAATGGCGCGGGTCCACATCGCCAAAATTAAACCGGACCCGATTTGACAGAAAAGTAAAGAATTTTAAAAAGAAATAAAAGTGCGAGAAGTTAAATTGTCCGAGTTACATGGCTTTGGGAGAGGTACATGATTATTTGAATGAAATAAAAATAAATATGCGAAATTAAATAAATTACGAACGAGGGTGTTGGACCCTTTTGCAAAATATTATTAATAAGGAATTAAAATTAAGAATTAAAAGAAAATGTTTTTTTAGTATTTTTGTGTTTTTTAAGATTTAATAAAAAAAGAATTAATTAAAACTAAAATGAAATGTTAAACCTAGTTCTAATTATTTTTAAGTTTATTATGAGAGTATTAAAATTTAACCTAAATTAAAACTAAGTTTTTTTTCTTATGTACAATTTAACTATAAAAAATAAATAAAATAAACATTATTATTGTGAAAGAAAAATTAAAAGGAAATAAAAATTATCACTTAAACCTAATTCTATTTTTGTATTTTTGTTATTAAAAGAAATTAAAATTATATCCTAATTAAAACTAAATATTTACATGTGAAAATACTTATAAAAATAATTAAAATAAATATTATATTTTGCTCTTTTTCTGATTTTTTTGTGTATTTTATAATTTGTAAAAAAAAATAATTAATCAAATTAAAGCAATAAAATAAATAAAACAAAATATAAAGCAAAGTTGCAAACCAGGGGGGGTGGAGGTCCCCAATATGGAGGTGTGGACTTAGCAAATCTGGCCCAATGACCTTCAGAATTCGTTGACTTTCCAGGCGCCACGTGGCTCTTTTCACTAGGGTTCAGGGTGTCCATCAATTCTCCACCCTTGGATTACTGAAGCTAACCACGTGGCCGGCTGGATTTGGTGAGTGTATGGTAGTCCTCAACAGAAACGCTGCATAGGAGTTATTAATGAAAAATAATATTGAAGTTATACAGACCTGGGACTCGAACCCAGGTCTTGGACATTGCAACTCAACACCTGTGCCACTACGCAATGCCAACGCGTTTAATATATAAATAACAAATAAATAATATAAAAAGAAACGAAGGTGTTAGTGGAGAGCGCGCGAAATATTCAAACCGGCCTATCACGTTTTGACAACGAGGTCGTCTTCTTTCTTTTTCCTGAAACACAACCATGAGGCAACGGTTTTGCAAACGTTGCCTAAGACCATATACCAGAAAATAGCGATTAGATGCTTATTGAATATAAATTAGGCGCGACAATTGATTCTTCTTCGTCTCTATACGCTGAATCCAACCATGGTACTGAGGATGTCCAATTTTTCCTCTTTTAAGAATCCCTAATTTGAAGCTCTGGAAACCCTAACATTCAATCATGGTATAATCGTATATAGCGCACAAAAAAGCAATTGGATATGTTGGTTAGCATCAAAACATTATAATGAACATGAATCCATAAATAAATTTCACAAATAATGCTTAGATCATGATGTACGAATGGCAATTTTTCTCTGTACAGTTTGAGTTTGTTTTACCAATTCTTGAAGTTTGAGTTGATGTTAGGGATTGGAATCTGATCAGGGCAACCTTGGCAAGCTATTGAAACAAGAATGGAGGCTTGAATCGACCTCTAGAGTGGTTTACAGTTTTGAACTTTTGGACAAAATTTGCAAGTTTGTTAGTGGAATTGCTGCGCAGTTTTCAGTCTAGCACGATTAGGTTTGTGTTCCTGGCTTTGTAGTGAAGCTATTAGGTCAACAAAACTCAGCCAAATCCAATGCAATAATGGTTTTGAATATTTGATTTCTAAGGATCCTTTCCATATCTTTTCCAAGTGTATTTTTGTTCAATCATGCTCAAATCAAACCAAATCTTGCCATATTGGGATGTGCACGAGATATTGAGGGTAAAACATGCATGAAAAGATTTTTTAGGTCAAGTTAGGTATTTTTCATATATTTATATAATTTAAATGAATTAATATGAATAATAATTCAAATAAATAAATAAAAAATGAGAAAATACTTCCCTTTGGGCCAAGTGGTCGTGCACATGCTTAGAATGATGAATCATGGAAGAAAAATGGGCCCATTAGCAATTTTAGGTCATTTGGATCAAAGTTGACTTTTCAAAATATCCAAAAATTTCCCAACTTCCACAAGGCATAACTTGCTCAATTTTTAAGCTTTTCACATGTTCTTTGACATTTTGGAAAGGTCTTTGAGTCCTTTAAACAATGTCTTTGGTCCCATGTCATTTTGGTTTACCAATCTCAAGTTATGGCCTTTGACTTAAAGTCCCTTTTTGTTGACTTTTGAAAATGACCTATAATGTTGAAATTGATAACTTTTTGTGAGAGCATTTCGTGGACTTGAAGTATGAAGATGAGTTGTAGGAAATGTCTTTCTCTTCAAAATGAGCTTTGGATGGAATTTTTCTGATAATCCATGTGAAAGTTATGCCCTGGTCAATTTCAGTTGACTTTTTCAGCTGTCCAAATATAGTAACTTTTGCATCTTGATGATTTTCTGAGCCAAATTTTGAGAATCATGATCAAGCATTGATCAAATGATGTTTGTGGCTTCAAAATGATATGTTGACCAAAAATTTGAACTTTTGACTGTCAAATGACCATTTTGCCCCTACAGTTGACTGTAGTGCAATTTAGGGTTTTGACTGTGCAATTTTGAGCTGAATGCCTTGAAACTTGCTATGAGGATACTTGACTATCTTTGTAAGCATATGAGACTTGATTGGGCCTTTGAAAACTTCATTTTCTTGATCAGAACCCAAACCCTAATTTTGACTGTATAGGAGATAGTTGGACTGTGCAACCCTTGGGGAATTTTGTGACTTGGCTTGGCAATTTCTTGAAGAATATGGGAGGGCAAATTTTGGGGTACAACAGAGCCCATTACTGAAGGCGATGTTCCATATACAGTTCTTCATCCTGATATGCCCACTGATCTTAAAGAACTGCAGAGATCCTGGATTCAGCTGAAGAAAGAGCGGGATACCTATAGAGATTATTTCTATGCCCATGAAAGGAATGTTTTGGATCTCACGAAGCAACTTCATGATGAAAGAGGTCTTAATGTCTATCTCGGCAAGAAGAGGAAGCTCTCATGGGAAACCTGATTTCTTAGTTTTTAGAATTTTTAATTGAACGCCTAAAAGGCAATTGTATTTTGAACTCTACTAATAAAATCTTTGTTTCATTTTGGTTCACAAATTTAAATTTCCTGAAATCCTTGAAATCATTGCATACACATATCATACATATCATTGCATAAACAGGTTTCATAGCAAGTTTATCATCTTCTTCGCTGTTTATTTCAGTAGTAATGAAATGGTTCTCAAACAAATAATGAAGGATCTAAAAACTCAAAATGCTCAGTTTCAACAAATGATCATGGCTCTGGCCAAAGGGCAAGAGGAACTGAAAGCCCTGATTGTTAAAGAGAAGACCAAGAAACCCAAGAAGCCAACTGGGGTGGTGAATTTGGCAAGGAGGTTCAGAGGACCATTAAGGCAAGTTGTAGAGCTAACATGTTCGTGTTGGCTCCTAAATTCGACACCCTTGTTTCATTAAGGTCAGCCATTAAAGCTGAAGGATGTTTTCGACCAGCTAAGTCCGTCGAAATACCCATCGAAAGATGGCAATGTACTTAGAAGATTTCTTCCAAGGTAGAAGTTGGTTGCCTTCGACGTCGAAGGTGTTTTTTCATCGAAGATGCTTCTCGACGAAGATGTTCGATGGTACAGAGTGGAACGGTTTGAAATTCAAGCATTTGGAGGGAAAACGGTTTCCAGCGGTTACCAAGTGCAACGTGCAAAGATCTGGAGCGTCGAACGTTGAGAACATGCCAAGTGGGATCATCTCGAAGCAGTGTAACTGCCCGACAGTTACTTGGGATGTTTTAGTATAAATAGTAGTAGTTCACGCAGTTTCTCGCGTGTGTTCACAATTATATACAAAGTCACTCATATAGATTCGAGTACCCAGCGTGTGAGAAAGAATTGTTGAGAAATGTATGTGTGAAACACCAACTTTATTAATCAAAGTCATTTACTTTTCCAGAAACTTTACTTGCTTTCTTCTTTACTTTCCTGTCGAAATCCTTTACTTTAAGCCTTCATTTATTTTACCAAACCTACTTCTTCATGCAATTTACTTAAAGCCTCTTTATTTTATTGCCATCTAACCATTATCCAATTTAATCAAAACCTCAAAATCAACCTATGTCCTAGGATCAATCTGATCGATCCTGCGAGTAACCAAATAAGTAACCATTTGGAGGATCAGCGGTTGTTTACCAATAACCACGGTAAACAAATTGGCACACCCGGTGGGACTGTGTGTTGATTGTTGAAAATAATCTCATCTTTTCGAGGAGCGTTGTATGTTATTGAGAAGTGGTAGAATATACACTAACGATAACAATACTGCTAGAAGAAGGGAAGAGATGGCGAATCCGCCAAACAATAACGAAATCCCACAAACGAATGTGGGAGCAACGGTTATCCCGGCCGTAAGTGAAGCGATAACTGCTGGTTCGACACCAGCAGTAACGGTCACAGCAACGGGGCCATTACCTCCGTTCACAGGCCCTAGAATGCCTTTGGGAACTCCCCCACCAAGGGGAAATTTAGGCACAAGGCCTTTTGTTCCCCCGGGATTTATGACAGGCGGTCATAATCGAGAACCACTCTATGGCATGCCAACTTCTGACTTGGCTAGCCTGACGAATGCTGCGTCCACTTTTTCAGACCCTTTAGTGAGTGCCTCTTCGCCACTCCAAGGCTCTGGAGTAGGTATGGCGAATAGAAATAGGACCCAACTCTTAGGAGGAACGTCCCAAGTAGCCCATGGCCTTACAAATGCCTCGACAGCAGTCTTGAGGCAACAAATGGACGAGAGCAACCATGATATGGTGCAAATGTTGGCACAAACTTTAAGTACAGTGCTGAACCCTCTAATACAAAACACTACTCAATCGAATCAGCAGATGACAGTGCAAATGACGCGTTTGGCTGATTTCTTTGGAGTACCCCAACCTATTCGACAGCCCCAAAGGGCGCAAATAAGGGGAAACCAGGGTATATTTTTAGAGGAAGAAACCACCATCAACCAAGTCCAACAGCCTGTCGAAGAAAACCTTAGGGCACGATTGGAGCAACCTGTCGAGGAACCTAGGGTAATAACTCCAGAGGTAAGGTTAGTTAACAGAAACCAAAATGCTGACGAAGTAGTTCAGCATATCCAATACCAAAACATGGGTTTGGAAAATAATCTGGCAACCATGATCGAAAGGATCATGACTCAAAATGGGATGAACATGGGCTTTCGAAGGCCCAACTTTACGTCCCCATTGTCAGAATACGTGTTACAAACAGACTTACCTCCTAGATGCAAAGTCCCCAAATTCACTAAGTTCTCTGGGGACACGACAGAATCTACTGTCGAGCATGTGGCGAGATACTTGATCGAAGCAGGAGATATTTCGAATAACGAAAACCTGAGGATTAAGTACTTCCCAAGTTCTTTAACAAAGAACGCTTTTACTTGGTTTACAACTCTCCCCCCCAATTCGATCCATCATTGGACCCAGTTGGAAAGATTGTTCCATGAGCAATTCTACATGGGGCAAACCAAGATAAGCCTGAAAGAATTGGCCAGTGTAAAGAGACATTTCACTGAACCTATAGACGAATATCTAAATAGGTTTAGGTTGCTCAAGGCGAGATGTTTTACACAAGTGCCGGAACATGAGTTAGTCGAAATAGCCGCAGGCGGTTTAGATTATTCCATTAGGAAGAAGTTAGACACTCAATACCTGAGAGACATGGCCCAACTGGCCGATAGAGTTCGACAGGTAGAACGCCTCAAAGCTGAAAAAGCAAAGGCAACGAAAACTCATAAGAGAGAGAGGATAGCGTATGTTGAGATGGATGACGAAGATCCAGAATCCTTCGACGATACTATAACTGTCGAAGAAGGAGAAGTCGATTTAGCAGAACTAAAACAAGGGCCACCATAATCTTGCAAACTGTTAGTCCCCTCAAGTGGGAAAAATCCCATTGGTCCAGAAAGGACCAACGATAGGTTCCCCAAAAAGACATAGTTTTGACATCACAAAATGTGATGAAATATTTGACTTGCTTGTAAAAGATGGCCAAATGATAGTACCCCCAGGGGTAAAAGTGCCTCCTCTTGATCAAAGAAAGAAGAGAGGCTTTTGCAAATATCATAATTTTTTGGGCCATAAAACTTCTCAATGTTTTCTTTTCAGGAATCTTGTGCAAGACGCTATCGAAGAAGGGAGGTTGAAGTTTGCTGACAAGACCCCCATGGCTGTCGACTCAAATCCATTGCAGGCTGAAGCCCACTATGCTGAGCCTTCTGAGGTGAACGTGATCGAGGCAACCAGGAGCCAGTCGAAGAGGCCAGGAATCACAATGGTCGAAGTCTCAAAGGACCATATCAACATGCCAATCTTTGGCAGTTTTTCTGGAAATTTATCCAGAAAGACAATTGAAGCAGTTCAGAAAGCGGTCGAAAGCCCAAAGCTGGAGACCGTTGAAGCACAAAAAACTGGACCAAAACCCAGTTCTCACTTGGCCACAGTTCAAGGCCAGACGGAGAATTTGGAGATACAAATGAAGCAGCTAACTCTTGCCAACAAAGATACAATGAATATCAACATGGTCGAACTCTCTGACCCAAAAGCATCAGAAGAGGCCATGAGGCAAGAACAAGCTAATAAGACTGCTTTCCCTCGGGAAAATGAAAATCTGGCAGATTTCCTGCAAAGATGCCAGAAAAAGAAGTCAGAGGTGATGCTGTGTCCAAGATGCAGTTCGATCTTTGACAAAAAAGCTGCTGAGCACATTCAAGGTGTAAGAGCAGCAAATAAGAGAAGGGAAAATGTTGATCTTCGACATGACCCCAGAAGAGCCTCCCAAAGGGGTTCAAACCAAGAAAAGAGGCCATTGACTTTCAGGCCTCCAACAAATGTGCCGGTAGATACTTGGTACAAAACATCTGGTCGAAAGAGGCCAAGCGAGGAGAGATGGCACTCTTTCGACGTACCAAGGGGTTCATCTTTAACTCAAAAGAAAGAGCCTCAAGTTGCTGCACCTAAAGTTGCACAAGTGTCAAGCAACTACAAAGGGAAAAATCCCATGTCTCGATCTCAATGGAGGAGATACCAAAGGAGACGAAAAGCTGAGAGGGAGGTTGCCAATGAACCAAAGGCAGAAACCAGTTCAAATGTTCCTCTAAGGAAGCAAAGGAAACCTCTAGAAAGAGAGCCAGTAACCAACAGGCTAGTTTGGCCTAACCAAGGTGAGATCGAAGACGAAGACGGTTCTGAGTCTGATGATACTTTGGACATAATGGTGAATATAGTCTCAGTGCTGCCCAGAGAATTCAACCGACAGGTGGAGGTCGAAGCAAGTGACTGGGAAGTGGAGCAAGAGATGGCCAAGCATAGGCCAGTGTGCTATTTCGTCATGGAAAATGGCACTACTGAGGAACAAAATGGGTTCTTCGAGCCACCTACAGAGGCGATGAAAAATCACCTCAAGCCTTTATTTATAAGGGCTAAACTCGAAGAAACTACAGTGAATAAAATTTTGGTGGATTGTGGGGAAACCATCAACATTATTCCCCACTCTATGCTAAGGAAAATTGGCAAAAGGGATGAGGACATTAAGCCTCACAACATGGTCCTGTCGAACTATGAGGGCGGCATAGGGACCACTATGGGAGTGATCCAACTAGATATCAAAGTAGGGTCTATTCTTCGACCAACAATGTTTATGGTCATTTCGGCCAAACCTAACTACAATCTTTTGTTGGGCCGTGAATGGATTCATGGTGTTGGTGCTGTGCCATCATCGATGCACCAGAGACTGCTGCTATGGCGTCCAGATGGGATGGTCGAAAACATAGAGGCAGATCAAAGCTATTACCTGGGCGAAGTGAACCACCTGGGGTTGGCAGATTTCGACAAGAACTTGGCTCACATAGGGCCATGTCCAACACCTGACTTCGACATGGCGCCAGCGCCAAATACTTTTTGTTCCCTATACCTGCATCCTGAGCATGGTTTCCAATGGGACAGAGAAGACTTGTCCAACATAGACTTCAGTGGGTTAACTGATATCCAACCAACTGGTTGGGGAAGTGAATTCAGTGATAATGACTGAGTCACAATCATTGAAGCGAATTTCGGCTTATGTAGCCGAAACAAAGATGATAACGGCTCTCGAAGCCGAAGTAAAATACATGGCCACACAGGCCAATGATCAACAGTTATCTGCTGCAGGTCCAGGAAAGGATTTCGATCCAGAACCCCCTGATATCATGCCTGAAGGAATGCAGGAACAGAGGCTCGACGCCATCTATGACGATGAGCCTTTGGGCTTCGAAAAGGACCCCTTGGCGAACAACATTAAAATGTTAGCGCAAGATCCTTTAGAAGAAATCAACTTAGGCGAAGGGTCAGAGAAAAGGCCAACTTACATCAGCGCCAAAATTGATCCAGAACTTAGGTTGGAAGTAATCCAATTGTTGAAAGAGTTCAAGGACTGTTTTGCATGGGATTACGACGAAATGCCTGGTCTCGACAGAGGATTGGTAGAACTTCAGTTGCCAATCAAATCTGGGAAGAAGCCAATCAAGCAAAGTCCAAGACGCTTCGCTCCAGAAATACTGTCGAAGATCAAAACGGAAGTCGAAAGACTTCTGAAATGCAAATTCATACGCGTTACAAGGTATGTCGAATGGATTGCAAACATTGTGCCAGTGATTAAGAAAAATGGTACATTAAGGGTGTGCATAGATTTCAGAGATTTGAATGCTGCTACGCCCAAAGATGAATATCCTATGCCTGTGGCGGAAATGCTAGTCGATTCTGCCGCTGGCTATGAATACCTGAGTATGCTCGATGGTTATTCAGGATATAATCAAATATTCATTGCTGAAGAGGATGTGTCGAAAACAGCTTTTCGATGCCCTGGGGCCCTAGGCACTTACGAATGGGTAGTGATGCCTTTTGGCCTAAAGAACGCTGGGGCAACATACCAGCGAGCAATGAATACTATCTTCCATGATTTTATTAACACTTTTATGCAAGTATATATTGATGACATTGTTATAAAATCTGTTTCCAGGAAGAATCATATTGACCACCTTCGACAATCATTCGAAAGAATGAGAGAACATGGTCTGAAGATGAACCCTTTGAAGTGTGCATTCTGTGTGAAAGCTGGAGATTTCTTGGGCTTCGTTGTCCACAAGAAAGGAATCGAAATCAACCAGAACAAGACAAAGGCAATTCTGGAAGCGAAAGCGCCATCGAATAAGAAGGAACTGCAATCTCTGTTAGGCAAGATAAATTTCTTAAGAAGATTCATATCTAACCTAAGTGGGAAAGCTCAGGCCTTTTCACCCTTACTTCAACTGAATAAAGAGGGGTTCGAATGGGGGCAAGAGCAACAAGAAGCCTTCGACAAAATCAAAGGGTACCTCACCAAGCCACCTATTTTGGTGCCTCCTTGTAGCAATAGGAGTATGAGATTGTACATAGCTGCATCCGACAAAACTTTGGGAAGCATGTTAGCCCAAGAAGATGAGAATGGAGTCGAAAGACCCATTTACTATCTTAGTAGAGTTTTGAACGATGCAGAAACTAGATATAGTGAAGTTGAAAAATTGTGTCTATGTCTGTATTTCTCTTGTACAAAACTCAAGCAATATATAAAACCAGTTGATGTGTATGTTTCGTCTCATTTTGATGTTTTCAAGTACATGTTGTCGAAACCTATCTTGCACAGTCGAATTGGCAAGTGGGCATTAGCATTAACTGAATACTCCTTAACCTTTATGCCTCTTAAGGCAGTGAAAGGACAAGTGGTTGCAGACTTTATAGTCGACCACTCAATTCAAGTTGAGGATATTAATTATGTGGAGATAGAACCTTGGAAATTCTACTTCGATGGTTCCAGCCATAAAGATGGAACATGAGTAGGAGTCTTGATTATTTCTCCAGAAAAAATTCCAACAACATTCAAGTACAAGATATCAGGTTCTTGTTCGAACAATGAGGCTGAGTATGAAGCTCTAATTACTGGCCTTGAAATATTGTTGGAATTGGGGGCAACTCGAGTCGAAATAATGGGAGACTCAGAGTTAGTCATTAAGCAAGTCATAAAGGAATATAAATGCATAAGAGAAAATCTCATTATGTACTTTGTGATAGCAAATCGTTTATTGAAAAAATTTGAAATGGTCAATATTCGACACATACCCAGGTTGGAAAATCAAATAGCCAACGACTTGGCACAAATTGCATCTGGGTACAAGATTTCAAAAACGAGATTACAAAGAGCAATCGAAGTTCGAGAAAAGATAAAAGCAACTTGTCTATCACCAACAGACTTGGAATCGACAAGACTAGGATGTGCTGATCAAAGTAACTTCAAAATTTCGTTCATAGATAATTTTTCAGAACAAGATTGGAGGAAACCCATTGTGGATTATCTTCAAAATCCAGGAGCTTCGACAGAACGAAAAACAAAGTACAGGGCGTTGAGTTATGTACTCATGGGTAATGAGTTATTCAAGAAGACGCCTGAAGGGGTATTGCTAAAATGCTTAAGTGAAACTGAGGCATACATAGCCCTTTCGACTATGCACGCTGGAGCATGTGGGGCTCACCAAGTAGGCCATAAGATGAAATGGTTGTTGTTTCGACAAGGACTATACTGGCCCACTATGCTGAAAGATTGTGTTGAGTTCGCCAAAGGTTGCCAAGAATGTCAAGTACATACAGGCATCCAACATGTACCAGCAAGCGAACTTCACTCGATAGTGAAACCTTGGCCCTTTAGAGGATGGGCGTTGGACCTCATTGGAGAGATTCGACCAGCATCATCAAAGAGTCAGAAGTATATACTGGTAGGCATTGATTATTTTACTAAGTGGATCGAAGCTATCCCTTTAGTCAATGTAGACCAAGAAAATGTCATTGAATTTATTCAAAAGAACATTATCTTTAGGTATGGAATCCCTGAGACTATAACTATTGATCAAGGGTCAGTTTTCACTGGTCGGAAGATGCAGGAATTCGCTCAGGAAACAGGTTTTAAACTCCTAACATCAACGCCTTATTATGCACAGGAAAATGGTCAAGTCGAAGCAGCGAACAAAGTAGTGATTGGCTTGATAAAAAAGCATGTTGGGAAGAAACCAAAAAATTGGCATAAGACGTTAGACCAGATTTTGTGGGCTTGTCGAACGTCCCCAAAAGAAGCCATAGGTACAACACCATATAGGCTAACTTTTGGCCATGATGCAGTGTTGCCAGCAGAAATTTGTCTTCAATCTGCAAGGGTTCAGAGACATTATGATATTCCCTCTGAAATTTATTAGGATATGATGTTGGACGAACTGGTAGATTTAGACGAAGAAAGATTGCGCGCTCTTGACCTACTCAGGCTTCAGAAGAAAAGAGTAGAAGACTCTTATAATAAAAAGGTGAAACCTAAAGTATTTTCGCCTGAAGAACTAGTTTGGAAGGTGATTCTTCCCATGGATCGAAGGGATCGAAGCATGGGAAAATGGTCACCCAAATGGGAAGGACCATTCAGAGTTATCCAGACTTTTTCTGGTGGAGCCTATGAAGTCGAAGAGCTAGGTGAAGATAAAAGGCTCTTGAGAGTAAATGGTAAATATTTGAAAAAGTACAAACCTACACTCCAAGAGATAAAAATAAAATAACAAGTAATGACTAAATTAACCATAAAAAAGCCAAAATGGAAAATTTTTATAATTTAGCCAAGATGGCAATGTTGTCGAATACATATTACAAAATATGGTTAAAAGGCGGAATCAATCAGAAGGGAATGGAGTCTTTGAGTAGAAGGTATTTGATTTGCTGCAGCTCCAATCTTTTGTTGCACCAGGCATTCGCCTGCACAAGCTTGGCAATCTGATCGTCGAAGCCTTGGGCTTTCTCAGCAAATTCTAGGCCTTGTGTGATTTCAGTTTGACTTTCGGTGTCCGGAACAGTCGAGAGAAGTTCCTCCTTGCTCTTAGTATTGGCATTTATCTTAGCCTCTATTTCTTCGATTTGCGCCTGGAGGGAAGCATTCTCTCGATCGATGGCATCCACTTCTTCTTGTTTAGATGCTTTTTGCTTCGACAACTCCGCAATTCGAGAAGTTGTCTCTGCTACAGCAGTCCATGCAGAAGAGCTTTTGCCATATAACACTTCAAGCTGGCTATTAAAGCCCCTTTGTCGCCGATAATCTGCTGAGACTTGATCAATAATGGAGTGTAACTCCATGATAAAGCCTGAGACTTCTGGAGGCACAACTAACAAGTCTACGGCATTCAAAACAGCCCCCAAATATGATGGAGCAGTAGGGTCCCCCTCCAAAGCTTTCATCAAGTCCTTCTTGAAAAACTGAGCCTTAACCTTTGTCAAAGCCTCATCGAGAGGAGAAGTTTCAGTGGACTTCCCCGACAGAGCAGGAACCTCCTGACTAGCATCAGACGAACTGTTGCTCTCGATGATGGCGTTCAGATAGCTAACAGGATCAGTTTGCTTCAAGAGTTCTAAGTCCTCTTTCGACCTGTGCTTTGTTGAGGTAACAGCCCTTGCAACAGCATTGTCTTGGGTTTGAGGCTGTTGAGTGACATTTGCCTCGATTTGATTCCCTTCGACTCGGACTGCGGCAGTACCAGCATCATCATGGTGCCCTTCGCCAGCGTCACCTTGGTTCTCTTCGCCAGTGACACCTTGATCCTCTTCGCCAGTGTTGCTGTGGTCCCCTTCGTCACGATTCTCTTCCGACAGATCCACCACCTGAATCTCTTTTGGCTGTTGCTCTTCTGTTTGTGGATCTTCTGCTGGTCTTTCTTCCGTCTCAGCATTAGCCTCATTTATTTCAGTACGGGCTTCATTGTTCGCCAAGTCTTTTTATTGTGGCCTGCTGAGTTCAGCAGACTCCAATGTTTCAGAAGTCCTTGGCGGTGAGCTTTCAGTGGTGTCCTGAAAAGAGAAGAAGAAGAATCTTCTAAATTCGAAAGAGACATAGTCGAATGTAGGTATCGACACCTGAGTTACAAAGAGATCTAAGAGATTACCTGTAAATTAGCTTCAGCCCCAGGGCTGGAATTGTCGCTTTCGACAGGCTTATTAAGAAGAACGTTTAATTCCTCCTCCGTTGGCTCCTCAATGATTACTGGAGGTGGCCTGTGCTTTCTCCCAGCGACCTTTATTCTAATTGTTCGACCAGCAGCCTCAGGAAGAGGAACGTCCTTCTTCAGCTTTCGCCTTTTTAGAGGAGCAGGGGGAGAATCATCTTCTTCGTCGCTCCCAGATTCGACCGTCAGTGCTGGCTGTTTCTTGGGCGAAGGTGCCTAAAAAACCAATGGGAATTTGATTTAGCAGTTGCATCGAAAGTCAAAAAATTAAAGCCAGAAGAAGATAATGAAAGTCTGGTTACCGGTGCAGAAGCCTTTTTCAAAGGGCCTTCCCCCTGTTGGTTTGTTGTGGTCTTCGCCGGCGCTATAGTCTTCGCCGGCGGTGGGGGTTTTGTTAAGGGGCCTCCTCCCTGTTGGCCTTCTGCAGCCTTCTTGGCTGCAGGCTTTCGAACAACTAAAAGCAGATAAAATAATTAACAGGCTAGCAGTCGAAAGAGAAAGACAAAGTAATTTGAAAGGATGAACTTACATTTCTTTATTTTGTCCAAGACAAGGACAAAAGATTTCTGAAGCTCATCCACGAAGTCCTTCTCGTCGAAAAACTCCTCAGCGTAATAACTTTTCCACCACTCCTCGAAGGATGGTGAGCAAAGAAAGTTAAGCTGGTAGTCAAACAACGAAAGAACTGTTCGACCAGCATATCTGCCGATATGCTTAGTGGCAGCTTCTTCGGTGTAGTCGTTGCAGAAGTATAACATAGACTTCTCCCTTAGAAAAATTGGGGAAGGTAGTGTTTGAATAATACCAAACTGGCGAGACACCAGGTTTGGTTGATATGCAATCAGACTCAAGTGAGTCTTAGAGCTCCTGAATCAAAGAGGCATGATTCTTGGTGTGAGGAACGCCTCCCACATTGTTGTATGTTCGTCAACCTGAGGACCACTCGATGTCCTAGGATGTGGCCTTATGAACCACTCTGGGCCAACCTTCCGTCGAGCAAACGGAGCCATAGTCGAAGCAAACTATTTCCTTCTAGCAAACATCAGAACGAAGTTTGTAAAAGTTTGTTGAAGCTCCAGCCCATCTTCCATTGGAGTCAACAGAGCCAATCTGGTTCCTTCGACGCGTCTGTTCGCTATCTCTGGAGCCTGCTCATTTATTTGAATCTTCTTAGGCAAGAAAGATTCGAAGGTGGCATTGAGCCACAGTTGAAGCAGCCAAAAAGGTCCAGCAAGCAGCAGACTGGCCCTGTTCTCGATAATCTTCAGAAGAGTCGCTTCGTTGCTAATCGACTCATACAGACTAGCCAAAATCAATTCTGCCAAACAGATATTTTGGCCATGGTGGAGTTGAGTGGCGAGAGTGACCATCTTCTTGGTCACCTGTAAGGACTTGGAGCAAAACACAAAGCGTGTCAGCCATAAGGCTAGAAACGCAATATGTTCGACATCCGACACATCATCTGTCGACCTGTCGTGGTAGTGATTGATGAAGGTGGTGTAGGTTGGTTTTGTGGCAGAGAATCCAATCTGATCCTCCGACATTTCCTCCGGGTCGAAGTAGTCCCCAGTAGGTTGAAGGCCAGTGATGGCGGCCACATCGAAGAGTGTGGGAGTCAGCATTCCACAGGGAAGATGGAAGGTGAAGTGGGTGTAGTCCCAGAAGAGTAAAGAAGCTATCAACATCTTTGGGGAATAGTTAAGACCTGTCTTCGACAGCATAACCAGGTCGAATATCCCCATGTCTTTCCAGATCGAAGCTTGGCGTTTCTCCATTTTTTCCAGCCAAGCACTATAATCAGGAGTGAGGCTAGAGCCAGACCTGAAAGCCCTAACACCTTTGTTGAAGAAACGGAGGTCGATTTTCTCTTTAGCAGGATCTTCATTATCCTCTGCATCTTTCTTGGAGCATGCAACCGGTTTGAGTCTCTCAACTACCGGAAAGTAACTTTTGATCTTCATGGCCTCAGCAATGCTTGGGTACAGTGGGCCAGACATAGCAAAGATCTGGTTGGAATATCCAACCGGAATCATAAGGTGGCGTGAGTAAGCATCACGTACAGCAATGTCCAAAGGTTCAGGGACCCTTCATTGGCCCGTGGGAGTCACTACTGGAGCGGTGGCGAAAACCCTAGGTTTGACGTTTCCAGATGGTGCGTTGGCGCTAGGAGCGTTGGAAGAACCAGATGCCATTGTTGGTAGCGAGGTTGAAGACGAAATGAAAAACAAGAAGTTTGCAACGTTGACAAGAGTTTGTGTGTAAATGGAGAATTCTGAAAGCAAGTTAGCGTAAAAAGTCCCACAATGGGTACTTACTGCTATTTATAGTAGTGGGGGAAAATCCCCAAATTCGAGGACATTAAATGCCATTTAATGTTGCAGAAGGTAGTGGGACACGTGGCGTCTCCCTGTTGTTGTAGCCGTTCTGCAGAAATGGAAGGGTGCAGCGTGCGCCCTCGTTTTTTGGAATTGTCATGATGACAATTGGTGAAATGACGTTTGGCACACTGCACGCCGTACTGAGGTGACGTCTTAGGTACGGATAAATGATGGTTTTTCTTGGGATTGTCAGTGGTTGGTAGAAGACAACAAAAAAGTGCACAATTTAATTTGTGACTAAGAATGAAAAGCCAGGTGTCGAATGGCATTTCAAAGAATGCCTTTTTCTTTCAGAGTCGAAATAAGGCATTCTTGGGGGGCAATTTGTTGGCTCCTAAATTCGACACCCTTGTTTCATTAAGGTCAGCCATTAAAGCTGAAGGATGTTTTCGACCAGCTAAGTCCGTCGAAATACCCATCGAAAGATGGCAATGTACTTAGAAGATTTCTTCCAAGGGAGAAGTTGGTTGCCTTCGACGTCGAAGGTGTTTTTTCGTCGAAGATGCTTCTCGACGAAGATGTTCGATGGTACAGAGTGGAACGGTTTGAAATTCAATCATTTGGAGGGAAAACGGTTTCCAGCGGTTACCAAGTGCAACGTGCAAAGATCTGGAGCGTCGAACGTTGAGAACGTGCCAAGTGGGATCATCTCGAAGCAGTGTAACTTCCCGACGGTTACTTGGGATGTTTTAGTATAAATAGTAGTAGTTCACGCAGTTTCTCGCGTGTGTTCACAATTATATACAAAGTCACTCATATAGATTCGAGTACCCAGCGTGTGAGAAAGAATTGTTGAGAAATGTATGTGTGAAACACCAACTTTATTAATCAAAGTCATTTACTTTTCCAGAAACTTTACTTGCTTTCTTCTTTACTTTCCTGTCGAAATCCTTTACTTTAAGCCTTCATTTATTTTACCAAACCTACTTCTTCATGCAATTTACTTAAAGCCTCTTTATTTTATTGCCATCTAACCATTATCCAATTTAATCAAAACCTCAAAATCAACCTATATCCTAGGATCAATCTGATCGATCCTGTGAGTAACCAAATAAGTAACCATTTGGAGGATCAGCGGTTGTTTACCAATAACCACGGTAAACAGTTCGTCAAAGGAAGGAGACAATTGAGAAGGGGAAACAAGAGAGGAAGACCCAAGTCCAAGGGAATCTGATAATGAGACTGACTATAATGAGGAGTAGTATCCTTCGACCAATAAAAAATATAAACAGCTAGAGGATCGCCTGAATGCAATGGAAATCTAGAAGGTACCTGGGCTGGATTTTGAAGAGTTGGGTTTGGTTTCTGGGGTTGTCATCCCGTAGAAGTTTAAGGTTCCGATGTTCGCCAAATATGATGGGGTCTCATGTCCCAAGATGCATCTTCAACCTTATGTGAGAAAGGTTTATCCTCACACTATGGACAAGGACTTGTGGGTCCATTTCTTTCAAGATAGTTTATCCGGGACTCAACTAGAGTGGTTCTACCAGCTGGATGGGACCAATATTCGTAACTGGGAAGACATGGATGCTGCTTTCTACAAGCACTATCAGTATAATGCAGACCTTGCTCCCACCCGTACACAACTCCAAAGTATGTCTATGGGTTCGAGCGAGGGTTTTAAAGACTATGTTCAGAAGTGGAGGGACTTAGCAGGAAGAGTCCAACCCCCTCTGTCTGATAGGGAGTTAGTGGATATGTTTTTGGGTACCCTATCTGGTCCATTTTTCAACCATCTGATTGGAAACTCCTCTGCTGGCTTTACTGAGTTAATTTTGACAGGAGAAAGAGTGGAAGCTGGGATTAGAAGTGGCAAGATTCATAAGGATGCCTCTTCAAGTGCAGGAAAGAGAACTTTCGTAGGGAAAAAAGAGGCCAGTGTTGTTTACAATCAACAAAATTAGGGCAGAACCGAGCTACGTCCAACGGCAGGGTCTATTATGATATTCAAGCCTGCAGCTACTCAACAACGAAATAATCAGCCTAGAGCAGAAAGACCTGTAAGGAAATTCACCCGGATAAATATGACTTTGTCTCAAGTTTTTCTTCACCTACTGAAATCCAATCTGATCACCTTGAGAGAAGCTCCCAAGAATCCCAACATCGCATCTCCTCACTACAACCCAAATGCTCGTTGTGCTTACCACTCAAAAAGTCCAGGTCATGATACAAATGACTGTTGGGCTTTGAAAAACAAGGTGCAAGACCTTATCAACGCGAAGGAGATTGAATTTGACGCTCCTGGGAATCCCAATGTTATAACTGCTCCCATGCCCAAGCACGGCCGTGGTGTTAATGTTGTTGATGATGACACGTTTGTTACTTCTGTTGAGGAACTTGTTACTCCTCTCATGACTGTTAAGTGGAATTTGTTGCAAGCCAGTTTATTTCCGGGATGTCGTGAAAATTTCCACCTATGTTTATCTCTACCGATTGGTTGTTATTTGTTGAAAGCAGGTGTTCAGCGCCTGATGGATGATAAAGAGATTCTATTTGAGATGACTCTCGTCCCGACTGTTTCTTGTAAGGATGTTTCAATTATAAGCATTTCCGTCAATCCTCCTAGGGTCTCCACCAAAAGACCCGTCAAGATTACATCTGCTCCGAAGTTGGCTCCGCTGATCATCACTATGCCAGGGCCAATCCCATACTCCTCGGACAAGGATGTTTCTTGGAACTATGGGCCCGGCGTCTACTACCATGGCGTCAAGAAAGACCTGTTGGTTGCTGAAGACCAAGTTTCTGAAAATACTGATCCCGACATTGGCAACATCGTTGGGACCAGTAAAATAACAAGGAGTGGAAGAGTGTTCTCCCTGAGATTTCTCCTTCAAAATCCATTACTATTCTTGTGATCATTCCTACTGTTGTTCCTGCTGATACTACCACCACAATTCCTGTGATTACACCTATTGCTACCCATATCACCAAGTCGATCGAGAATCGGGGCAAAGACCTATTGATTGAGCCTGTCCAGACGAAGGCACATTCAGAATCTATTCTAGAGGCTTCAAAGAAGGAAATGGAAGAAATCTTGAAGATAATAAAGAAGAGCGACTGCAATATGGTCAAACAACTAGGGCAGACCCCTTTTAAGATTTCTACGTTAGCCCTACTATTATGCTCTGAAGCTCATGCAAAGTCTTTGGTGAAATTTCTCAAGACCGCCCATGTGCCACAAGAAACCTCCGCTGACCAATTTGAAGATTGTGTGGCTAGTTTGACGGCTGATAATGGTTTAGGTTTTTCTGATGCTAATCTGACACGCAGAGGAAGAAAACACAATGATGCGCTACATGTCTCCATCGAATGCAGGGGCACTACTTTGGCCCATGTTCTAGTAGATACTGGTTCATCATTGAACGTGCTTCCTAAGAAGGCTCTGGACAGATTAGACTGCGAAGGTTTGACCCTGAAGCCCAGCAACATTGTAGTAAGGGCTTTCGATGGTTCGAAAAGAATGGTGCACGGGGAGGTTGACATCCCCATCAAAGTTGGTTCTCAGACCTTTGACTCTACCTTCTACGTGATGGATATCAGACCATCTTATTATTGTTTGTTTGGTCGCCCTTGGATCCATGAGGCGAGAGCTGTCACGTCCACCCTACATCAGATGATGAAGTACCCGGTGAAAGGAAAGATTGTCACGGTACATGGTGAAGAAGAGTACATGGTAAGCCACCTGAACTCTTTCATGTATGTGGAAATGGATGGCGAATTCATCAAGACTCCGTGTCATAACTTTGAAGAGGTGCCCCAGACCATGACCGCTACTGAGACTGTTACCCATCTGCCGAAGATCACCAGACCTCCCTTGAAAATGGCTTACCTAAAGGACTCCAAAGCAGTTATTGAAGAATGTGGGTGTACCATTTGGGGCCAACTCCCTGACATTCAATACAAATCTGATAAGTTTGGTTTGGGTTTCGCTTCAGGGGCTCAAAGGGTTGTTCGTCATGCTCGTGTTGGAGGTCCTCCCCTACGCATCAGCAACCCTGGGGTCAATGCTTTAGAAAACAATGATGGTGACTATGACATGGATAGCTGGATCTTCCCTACTACCAACGGTGGACCCAGTAATTGGAAGGCTAAAGACTTTGTACCGATTACTTTTGTTCATAAGTAATTATCTTTCTTGTTTTAGGATATGTAATAATTAAACAATATAAACTCTATGGCCATGTGTCTTACCCGGGGCACAATGGCTTATTTGTTAGGGTTATCATGTTTCAATCTCATATGTCATTAGTAAAGCATTTGATGTTTTGCATACAAATTTTGCGCTCTCTGTTTTTCTTTCCTGCTTTTTACTTTGCATATACAGCTAGGCTCTTACACACACTCACATATCAAACTACAGATCCATATCCACTTTGGATCCCATTGATAACAATTCTGCTATTGCCGGTTATGACTTTGAAAATCCGATCAACCAAGCCGAGGACGAAGATGAGGAAGATTGTGAGGTACCCGGAGAACTTTCCAGACTATTACAGCAGGAAGAAAGGGTTAAACAGCCTCATGAAGAGCTGGTTGAGACAATAAACTTGGGCACAGAAGAGGACATAAAAGAATTCAAGATAGGTGTAAATCTGGAGCTTACTCTCAAACAGCGGTTGATACAAATGTTGCATGATTATGTCGAGATCTTTGACTGGTCATATGAAGACATGCCAAGACTAAACACGGATATGGTGGTTCATCGTCTGCCAACTAAAGAAGACTGCCCTCTAGTAAAGCAGAAGGTCTGCCGTATGCATCCTGAAATGTCAAAGAAAATCAAAGTAGAGGTTATGAAACAATTTTGCGTTGGGTTCTTAGTTGCCACCTCATATCCCCAATGGGTTTCTAATGTAGTCCCGATGCCTAAAAAGGACGGCAAGGTATGGATATGTGTGGACTACAGAGATATGAACTGGGAAATCCCTAAGGATGACTTCCCGCTCCCCCACATTGACATTCTGTTCGACAACACCGCGCAACATAAGATCTTTTCCTTCATGGACGATTTCTCTGGTTATAATCAGATCAAGATGGCACCCGAAGACATGGAGAAGACAACCTTTGTCACATAATGGGGCATTTTCTGTTACAAAGTGATGCCATTTGAATTGAAGAACGTTGGGGCAACCTATCAGTGAGCTATGGTAGCTTTGTTTCATGACATGATTCACCATGAGATACATGTCTATGTTGATGACATGATAGCCATATCTCAAACTGAGGAAGAGCACCTTGATCATCTACAAAAGTTGTTTGATAGGTTAAAGACGTACAGGCTGAGATTAAATCCGAACAAGTGCACATTTGGGGTAAGGTCTGATAAACTTCTAGGTTTCATTGTCAGTGACAAGGGCATTCGGGTAGACCCTGCAAAGGTGAAGGCTATACAAGAGATGTTGGCTCCTCGCACTGAGAAGGATGTTAGAGGTTTCTTGGGATGCCTAAATTACATTGCCAGGTTCATCTCCCATCAAACTGATACTTGTGAGCCAATCTTCAAACTACTGAAGAAAGACCAAGTGGTAAAGTGGAATGACAAATTCCAGACTGCCTTCGAGAGAATCAAGGAATACCTTCAAGAGCATCCAATTCTAATGTTGTTGATTGAAGGAAGACCTTTGATAATATACTTAACAGTGTTAGATAATTCAATGGGGTGTGTGCTGGGGCAGCATGACAAGTCTGGTCGAAAAGAGCATGCAATATAGTACCTTAGCAAAAGTTTATCGACTATGAAATAAGATACTCATTGCTCGAGAAAACTTGCTGCACTTTGGTATGGGCTGCTCGTCGACTGAGACAGTATATGTTGACCCACACTACTTTGTTGATATCTAAGATGGATCCGATCAAGTACATCTTCGAGAAGCCCGCTCTCTCCGGAAGAATAATGAGATGGCAAATGATCTTGACCGAATACGATATCCAATACACAACCTAGAAAGAAATCAAGGGAAGTGTATTAGCTGATCATTTGGCTCATCAGGCTGTAGATGACTACCAATCCATGAACTTTGAATTCCCCAATGATAATATTATGTTAGTGAATGACTGTGAAGAACCTGGACCGGATGAAGGACCTAAGGAAGGATCCCGATGGACTATGGTTATAGAGCTTCCAACGCACTCGGCAATGGCATCGGTGTTGTAATCATATCTACTAAGGGTTGTCATACTCCTTTCACTGCAAGATTATGTTTCAATTGTACCAACAATATGGTGGAGTATGAAGCATGCATCATGGGTCTCAAAGCTACTATTGACCTAAGGATTAAGTTCTTGAGTGTTTTCAAGGATTCAGCCTTGGTAATAAGTCAAATCAAAGGGAAGTGGGACACAAAGCTACCTGATCTAATCCCTTACAAAGAACATGTGATGACATTGCTTCCACACTTTAAAGAAGTCACCTTTGAACATTTTCCACGAGAAGAGAATCAGTTAGTGGATGCGCTAGCTACCATGTCATCTATGTTCAAGGTCAGATGGGACAACGAAGCTCCTCAGATAACTATCGAGAGATTGGATGAACCAGCATACGGCTATGAGATTGATACTAAAGAAGTAGCGGACAAACCTTGGTTCCATGAAGTGAAAAGGAATCTTGAGGCTCAAGAATATCCCGAGGGAGCACCTGTCAATGATAAAAAGTTTCTGAGAAGGTTCTCCGCAAAGTTCTTCCTCAGTAATGGAATCCTCTACAAGCACAACCATGACTCTACTTTATTGTGGTGTGTAGACAAGAGCGAAGCAGAGAGGATTATGGCAGATTTACACGAAGATACCTTTGGCACCCACTCTAGTGGACACACCATGGCTAAAAAGATCCTACGGGCAGGATACTATTTGTCCACTATGGAAGCAGACTATTATCAACATTCTCGAACTTGTCATAAATGCCAGATCTATGCTGATAAAGTACATGTACCTCAAGTTCCTTTGAATGTCTTGACGGCTCCCTGTCCCTTTACAATGTGAGGTATTAACATGATCAGAGAGATTAGACCTACCGCTTCCAATGGGCATCACTTCATCCTAGTCGCCATTGATTACTTCACGAAGTGAGTTGAGGCTTCCTCTTTTGCTACTGTTACCAAGAATGTTGTGGCGCAGTTTATCAAGCATAACCTTATCTGTCGGTATGGTGTGATAGAGAGAATCATCACAGATAATGGTACAAATCTCAACAATACGATGATCACCAAACTCTGTAAACAATTCAAAATCCAGCATCATAATTCTTCCCCTTACTAGCCGAAGATGAATGGCATTGTGAAGGCCGCTAACAAGAACATTAAGAAAATCATACAGAAGATGACAGTGACATACAAAGATTTGCATGAGATGTTACCATTTTCTCTTCATGGTTACCGCACCTAAGCACGTACGTCAACAGGGGAAACACCTTATTCTTTGGTGTATGGTATGGAGGTTGTCCTACCTATTGAGGACTAGATCCCTTCTTTGAGGATCATGAAGGATGCGGATTTGAACGAAGATGATTGGATCCAGACTCGACTTGATCAATGGAATCTGGTTGATGAGAAAAGGCTTATTGTTGTCTGTCATGGTCAGATATACCAAAAGCGAATGATCAAGGCTTTCAACAAAAAGGTCAGACGTCAAGTATATCAAGTGGGTGATATAGTAATCAAGCGCATCATACTTCCATAAGGTGATCCCAGGGGCAAATGGACTCTCATGTACGAAGGGCCATTTGTAATCAAAAGCATATTTTTCGGTGGAGCCGTGATTCTGACCACCATAGATGGTGACGACCTTTCTCACCCTGTTAATGCGGATGTAGTGAAAAGATACTACGTATAAATAAAGACCTGCTAGGTTGACTGGCCTAGTCAAAAATAAGGGCATCCCGGTGAACCAAAAGGGTTCGGGCAAAAGTTAGGGATAAATACAAAAATCTGTACACCCGGCAAGTCGAAAACCCGAGAGGGCGGCTTGGGCAAAAAAGGGTATCCCGGTGGACTGAAAAACCGAAAGGGAGGTCCAGGAAAAAGTTAGGGATTTAAAGCGTATAACTATGTCCCATTGGATCACCTTGCAACCAGACTTCAGTTTAACTATCAAGCTCAAACAGTACCAATCAATCCAGCCAGCTTCGGACAAGTAGCAAAGTGATGAGACACTTAAGGACATGGGGGAAATAGTAGAATTGAAACTCAATGGGATTATTACACATAGCTGTTTTCTCTTTGTACACTATTTTGTATAGTTTTCATTTTTCATGACGGCGTTCTCCTACTAGAACGCCAGCCTCTTTGTACAAAAATGCCTATTATAGGCAAACTTCAAAATCAATGCAAATCACTTATTTGAAAGTACAAAACTATTTGTTTTCTATTTTTCTATTTTGTTTTGCAAAAACGTCCAGTGATTATTTTTGACATGCGCATTTGAATATGTTTACTGTTTACAAATACTTGCATAAGAAACAGAAAGACAATTGCTAATGACTTTAAGAAACGGGGAAAAGTCTAAAAAATCCATTTGTAGTCCCGACAGTTACCCTTCCAGCAGGTATAGGGGCAGAGACGTCTTGAGACGAAATCACCGCTACATCCTTAACATACGACCCAGTGACGTCTATGTTCCCCACGGAGTAGAAACAACCAAATTTTTGATCTCTTCTTACACAAGTAGGAATTACTTCCTCCAGCCAAGTTCCCTCAGAGAGCTGAAACCTGTATTCCCCAGCTGAGCTTTATAATCTCAAAAAATTTATAAAACCTCATCCCCGGTAGAGTTTATTTCTCTAACTGCGGAAGTTTACCCCTTAATAGAGTTTATTTCTCCACATCGGTAAAATCTTCCAACAGAGTATCCTTCCCCTACAGAGTCATTCTCAAGCAGAAGTTAAAGATCCCCGGCAGAATATCCTCAAACAAAAAGTGGAAATCCCCAGCAAATCATCTCCATTCATCACCCCCAGCAGAAACGAAAGATTCAGCTTCCCAATACTCTAGCAACAGTCATGGATTTACTTTCTCAGACTAAGAAATATCGTAACAACATCCCATATTCAAACATCATGGCATACGCGTACATATCCCATACAACGTAATCTCATTTACTTTGAGAACATCATTACACAATGCATTTCATACATCATGACATTGCATACGACTAACTCTTTATCTTTTCAGGAAAGATCAAATCAACAAACACCGTTGACTACTCATTTGACCTAGCAGTCTTCTCAAAGGCTATGTCTGATGAAGGGCTATTTCAGCATCTTCCTCTGAAATATATTCTCAAAAGACCTTCTCTGGTTCAGTTACATTAATACTAAGATCTTCCTGATTTCTATTCCAGTTGAAGATAATCCAAGTCTTTTCTCTGGTTCAGTTAAATCAACACTAAGATTTTTTTGATTTCCATTCCAGTCAAAGTTAATTCAAGACCTTCTCTGGTTCAATTAGATCAATACTAAGATCTTCCTGATTTCTATTCCAGTTGAAGATAATCCAAGACTTTTCTTTGGTTCAGTTAATCCGATATTAAGATTTTTTCTGATTTCTATTCCAGTTGAAGATAATTCAAGACTTTCCTCTGGTTCAGTTAAATCGACACTAAGATTTTTCTGATTTCTATTAAAGTTAAAGTTGAAGATAACCCAAGACCTTTTTCTGGTTCAGTTAAATCGATACTAAGATTTTTCTGATTTCTATTCCATTTAAAGTTAGGTCGAGACCCTCCTCTGGTTCAGTTAAATCGATACTAAGATTTTCCTGATTTCTATCCCAGTTGAAGATAACTCAAGACATTCTTCTGGTTCAGTTAATCGACAGTAAGATTTTTATGATTTCTATTCCAGTTGAAGATACTACAAATCTCGGAGTCTGACCAAATAGCAGTTAATTTCATGTTCCCCAGTAAGTCGTTGTGAAGCATGGAATATGACTAGATTGCAGTTAGCCTTATTATCCTTAGAAAGTCACTGTGAAGCCTGGATCCTGACCAGATAGTAGTTCACTTCCATCTCTCCAGTCAAAAGATGACTCCCTAGTAGAGTAATGGACAATTGAAGCTCCTAAACTCTATTTCCCAAACAAAGACCAACATTATTCAGTGGATTCCTCCTCTATAACAGGAATAGGGATCCCCACAAAGGAATATCTCATGAAATCAACATTGTTACAGATGGAATCTTTAAGCCCATCTCCGACAACTCTTCGTCATATTCTCTGGATGGCATCTTTAAGCCCGTCTCTGACGATTTTATGTCATCTTTTCCAAATGGCATATATAAGCCCATTCCCGATATTATCTACACAGTCAAGTATCATTTCAGACGAGTGCAAATTTCTGGGCACTCTAGTGTTCAATCATCTTCCACCTTCAGATCACGAAAGGAAGACCAGCCAATCTACATCCTCAGGTTTAAGAAGATTGAACAGGGGTAGTTGTTGAACCCCAAAATTTTCCCTCCCATTCTTACTCAAGACATGCATTTAGAGGTCCTCAATTGCTCAAGGATGACCAAGAATGGACCATACAAATTCTCCTCCTAAGGCAACAAGCCTCAACTAGGGTTTCAATTAAGCAAGATATATGAGTCCCAAGGATCCAAAGTGTTATACATTGTCCTAATATGTCCCCAAGGTCATCCATGCCAAATTTCATGCCTTGGATAATAAGTTTGCTCAGTCAACTGCTCAAATGCCTGGAAATAAAATGTATTAGGTCAAAAGTCAACTATGGCCCAAATACAGTCAAACTTCAAGATTTTTGGTCAACATCAAAATTTTGAATTAATATCCATCATTTGATCAAATGTTGATCATGATTCCTTAAGAAATGCTCATAACTCATCAAAAGTAAAAAATGGCAAATTAGGGTTTCTACAGGAAAAGTCAACCAAACTTTGACCAGGCATAACTTTCTCATACTTTATCAGAAATTTTTCGTCAAAAGGCTCATTTTGAAGATAATCCAATTCCTTACAACTTATTTTCAACCCTTAAGTTCAAGAAATGCCTCAATCAAAAGATACAAGTCCATACATTATAGGTCCTTTCAAAAAGTATACAAAAACACCTTTTGGGTCAAAGCCCCTTACATGAACATGGAAGATCCAATTGAGATGAAACTGGAAGGGTTGTTTAGAGGAAATCCTAAGATCTCTAAAAAGTACAACAACACTCTCATGGGGTTAAAATTGAGAAAGATATGCATTGCTAAAGTTGACCAATTCTAGGAAAATGCACAAAAGTCAATGTGAGCAAATTGGATCTTTTGGACTAATGGGCGTGGGTTTTGGATCTCAAACATATCCATGGACTTATTTAAGATATTTAAATCCATTATTTTATTTTTATGAGATTTTTTTATTTGAATTTTTATTCATTTAAATCATAATAAATCAAATAAAATAGTGAAATAATGAAATAAAATTCAAAGATTTGTTTTATGATCATATAATGAGTCTAGGATCTGGTGAGTAAGTTATGATTTCGTGTAAGGGTTGATTGGAAAGAAAAGAGCATGTTTTGGCCAAGTTTAGAAACTTAAAATCCCATAGGCAAATCAAATATTTTCTCCATAAATCTCCAAGATTCAGTCCAATTTTGTTGATATAATGCATCCTAGTTTATATGCATAACATTTCCAGACCAGAAAAACAAGGATTGGCCGCATAAAGCACACACAAAAGTTCCAATTTTTTCACAAAAAAGTGACAATCGGATTGAAATTTGCAGAGGGATTCAAGGAGTTTTGATGCTTGCAATCCATTCCCGGGGACGTTCTAAAGCTAACATCATCACTCTCACGCATCAAAGCACCCAGAATCGTCACATACATCAAGGATTTTTCTGATTTTTATTCCAGTTGCCCTAAGATGACTAAGAATTGACCCGACAAATTCTCCTCCTAAGGCAATAAAACATAAACTAGGGTTTCAGTCTTCATCAAGATGTGTGAGCTCCAAGGGTCTCAAATGTTTTCCATGGCCCTAATATGTTCTCAAGGTTATTGTTGTACCCCAAAATTTGCCCTCTCATTTCTCAAGGAATCACCCTGGATCCTCAGGTTTGCTTCCATCCAATTCCAAGCTTTGAATTACCAATTTTTCAAGAAAGTCGCCTACAAGGGCCAAATGGTCGTTTTCACACTAAAAAGTCAAACTTTGACTTTTGCACCAAAACCAAGTTTCAAGAATCATTGTTCATCAAGACATGTTGAAATATGAAGTTTGTTTCACCAAGAAAATCAAAAGTCAATTTACTTTGAGAAAAGTCAAAATTTTAAATACTTAGAGTTTTTCTAAGTGTTTAAGAAGCATGACAAAACTCAGAACTTCTGGCCAGATTTTCACCTTGATGCAAGTTGATTCTGGATCAGCCTCTGACACAAGAGTTATAGACCCCCACAAGATATAGAACGTTGCTGAACAAAGCTTCCCCTAGAAATGCTGGGATTTCAAGTTATAACTCCTCAGAGACACGTCCTTGAAACTGAAACACTCAGCAAATTTTGGAAACTTTCAAGACAGAGTTTGGTCAGAACTTCTGGGCAAGTTTTCACAAAGCTTCAGCCAGAGTTTGCAAGGTTAAATCAAAGAAGGTTATAAAGTGTGATACAAAGTTTGGAGAACATGTTGGAGCCAGAAGATAAGAGGATCAAAAGATTGGATGCTACGCTGAAGCAGAACTTCTAACCCAAAGTTTGCAAAGGTAAATCAAAGAAGGTTACAAAGCATACTGCAAGCTTACTGGAAAGTCTGGGGGATCCTTCAGAGCATGCTGAGGCAACAAGGTACAAAGATCAGAAGTTGGATGTTTGTTCTAGGTTACGCTGAAGTGGAACTTCTGATCCAAAATTAAGCAATGATGCAAAATCTCACACTGCAGGACTTCTGATTTTGACAAATCCCATCATCATTTAATGCTCACAACCACTTTTAAGTCTTTATCCAAAGGATCTCCCCACGTGTGGCATAGAAATACCTTTGTTATCCTTAAAAGCAACTTTTATACAGAAATATGCGAGGGTCCATGTGTTGCTTTTTGCTTTTGGGTTTACTTTTTCTTAATGCTTGCTTGCTAATCCAGTCTAGGCTAAAAAAAATGCCAACCATCACACCTTTTTGAACTTGCTTCAAGAACAAGTAAGCATCTAGCGTATGATGTTGGCACCACTTGACCTCTCCAAACTACAAAACCTTTGCCTATAAATAGAGCATCTTTGGCCATTGAAAAGAGGTTGGAAATTTGAGAAAGAAAAGCCTTGACCCCTGCCAAAATTCCAAGAGTTCCAAGAATTCCAAGAACTGTAAACACAACATACAAAAAACCTGTTAACTTTTGATTCCTTGCATTCAAACTCCATTTGTTCTCAAGTATTTCTTGACTAAAACCATCCATACAGTTTCTGATTCACATATTAGAAACTGCCATAAACTTATGTATTCATACTACCCTACCCTTTCCATCCATCTACTCAAAGAAATCAGAACATCACCTCTTTGTTGTTCCAGAAGTTGAAAACTTCCAGCCTACTGAGTACGTGAAGAAGCTGCTCATAACCTCATCAGAGTTGAGTTTAACTCCGGTTCACAGAACCTCTTCCAGCTGCAAGGTAAGCTTCTGCTAACTCTCACCACATTACTTAAGCATTACCAGATTTGCATGCTCAAAAAATACAATGTAGATATTATGTTTCTGGTGTTGTACATATTCTGAGATTTCATGCATTTTTCCTTCCTAAGTAGGGAATAAATCAGTTCAGAACTTTTGAAGAAATTAGAACTCAGAATTAGGATTAGCAAATTCATACTTGCCTCTGATTTATAGTTTTGATATTTCCTATTTCGGAAACATTATGACACCTTCTATAACTGCCCTATGCACATCTTCTATTTTATGGAGAAATGACCAAGTTGCAGATGTTCTGACTAGCATAGAGAGGGAGAGAGAGACCAAGTTCTGCCAGTGGTATCAGACCTTCTGAAGTTTGTTTTATTGCCAGTGTTATCAAAACTTCTGAAAACTACTGTGTTCCTAGTGGACTCAGAACTTTTGACTTTACCTATTTTTTTCACTAACAGGATTTCTGTTTTGTAGTAAGCCAGAGTCAGAACTTCTGACCTCCTTTAATCAGCAATACGCTGATTCTTTTTTTCCTTTTTCTCACTGTTTTTGCTATCACTTTCTATTCCATTAATAAACAAACACCAAAAACATTTCTTTCATGCTTTATTTTATTCCTTAAAAACAAAAGATCAAAAATATTTTCTTAAAACAAAACAAGTTCATTTCACATTTTCTTGTACATTCTTATACATTTCAATATGGTTGTAATAGTAACTTAGGACTTATTCTCACTTGCAATCCCCATTTGTAAATATGTACCCCCATCCCCTAAATATTGTAATAGCGTAGGACTTTACATTTTTGCAATTTATCGCTTTCAAATGTAAATGCTAGTTAATAGGCGTGTATGGCAAGATAAAATCAACAAGTAGACCACCAGAAATCAAAGACAAATGCATGCAATCAAACACACTTTCACACATGCACCCTTAGGGTAATCTCACTTGTTGCCTTACAAAAAAAATGGCCATGTTATGCATGTGAGATGTCTTAGCACGAACAAATTGAAAAAGACAAGATCATGGTCCCTCGATGACGCTATCAAAGTTGCCTTTCAAAATGATCTTAGTCCCTAAAGAAAAGTGCTAAGTCATCTCACAACATTGCTATCATGGTTATACGATGACCCATGCTCGTCCCTTCACATCCAATGATGGGGCTTCTTACCAAATCAATGGTAAGATAACCACATCTAAAGGAGGAGGAAAAAGCATATCTAATACCTTTTGAGTAGGTAGGTTCGCTCTCAGTTACTCGCTTGCTCACAACAAAAACATTTCATACACCTACACTTTCATTTTGAAACATTTTCGAAACAAACACTTTGTAGGCGTTCTTATAGAAATAAGAATCATTACAAAGTTACATTTTAAAAATAATTTCAAAAAAACATCTAACAAACACCTCTTTGAACTATTTTTGAAACAAACACTTTGTATGCGTTCTTATAGAAACGAGAACCATTACGAAGTTCCATTTTCAAAAATACATTCAAAACCCACACCACAAGCACATTCAAACAAAAAGCAAGTGATCTACCGAGAAAATAAGAGCCCATTGAAAACCATGGATGAAAAGGGTGCTAATACATTCCCTTTTCATAATCTACCCCCGAACTCAAAAACATATCTAAAGGTCTTTCCTGTGCTTTTTCACCTTTCCTTTTTGGATAAAAGAAAAGTCGGCGGCGACTCTTGCTAAACCGTAACATTTTTGAACACAAAAACAAAACCTCAAGTCAGTTCTCCCATCATATCACAGTTATCCATGCCAAGTTTCATGCCCTACATCACAAGTTTGCTCAGTCAACTGCTCAAATGCCTGAAAATCAACTATACTAGGTTAAAAGTCAATTGTGGCCTGTATAAAGTCAAACTTCAAGATTTTTGGTCAACATCAATATTTTGAAGTAATATCCATCATTTGATCAAGGTTTGATCATGATTCCTCAATAAATGCTCCTAATTCATTAAAAGTTAAAATGGCAAATTAGGGTTTCTATAGGAAAAGTCAACCAAACTTTGACTAGGCATAACTTTCTCATACTTTATTTGAAAATTTTCCACCAAAGCTCATTTTTAATAGAATCCAATTCCCTACAACTTCTCTTCAGCCCTCAAGATTAAGAAATTCCCCAGTCAAAAGATACAAGCTCAGACATTATATGTCCTTTCAAAAAGTCAACAAAAACACCTTTTGGGTAAAAGCTCCTTACATGAACATGGAAGATCCAATTGAAATGAAACCAAAAGGTTTGTTTAGAGGACATCCTAATCTCTCTAAAAAGTCCAAGAACACCCTCTTACGGTTAAAAATGAGAGTGATAAGCATTGCTAAATTTAACCCATTTTTGGAAAAGTGCATGAAGCCAATATTGACCAAACATAAATTTTTTCCAAATGGGCCCATCTTCTCGTGCTTGAAACTTGTTTCTAACATGGCCCATGACCTATGAGCTCATTCATACATTATTTTATTATTTATACTATTTATCTGATATTTTATCCATTAAAATATAAAATTAAATAAATAAATAAAAGAAATAATGGAAGATATGATTTGGGAATCTTTTTCTCATCAAATAAGGGACAAAATATGTTGGCATATCAAGGAAAAAATGCACAAGGCAAGAGGAGGGAAATATCTTATTGTTTTGGAAATTTTTGATCAAATTTTCATGACATTAAAAACATGATTATATTTGATCTCGTGGCTATTTTTGTTGACCTAATATGGTCTCATATGTATGAACAAACATTTCCAGACCTAAGGACACGTGCAGCTGCCTCTAAAATAACCCTAAAGATTTTCAAAAAAGTCAAAGAGAAGGTGCAACTTGTAGTGTACGATGCAACCATTATCCATCAGATCTAAGCACTCCATCACACTCTTGAAGGTCCCAGGAGTCCATCCCTGTCCATCTCCAGGATTGTAACACTCCCAAACGCTCAGACCATATATCACCAGATTGGATATTTTTCTTGAATTCAAAAGTATTGCATACTCTAATATAAATCGTTTCTATGTTCATATCCATGTTTGAACTGATGATTATGAATGTTTAGAGCCATCGCATGGTTAGTTTGACGCAGGGATGAAGCTTTTCCATTGTTAGGGCAAAGTTTCAGGTGAGCATCGTATCTCCCTGTACAGGGACTTTCAGACCAAACGAACACCACCATTAGATTCGCATCATAGGATTTAGGGGGGTAGCTCAAGTTTCTGGATCGGAAACGTGTTATTTTGCAGGTTCCAATTTTGATAGCGCCGGAGACGATGGTAGTCAACCACCGTGAGGGGTGGTTTGACCCTCCCTGCACTGGCGTGGCTGGACAACATCCTTTGATTGGTTCATTCAAACTCCAGGATCCCACTGAAGATATGCACACTGACAACTCAATAATAATGTTGATTTAATATCGTATTGTTTTGTTTTGATTATATTCACGAATGAACAACATGGTCCAGTGGCAAGAGAAAAGGGTGTTAAGGCATTATGTGTGTGGGAGGTCAGGGGTTCGACCCTTGCCTCCTGCATATTATTTGTTCTGATTTGTGCATGCAGATTCAGCGCTTCAGGCTCCAGCGTACACACCATGTGTCCTCACACCATCGCCATCAGATCCTAGTGGCTTGGATCCAGCGCCTCCAAGCATGCAACCCCATCATAGACCTTCCAGATGCAGCAACATGGGATCTTACGCAGTAGTGGGCCAATAGATCCGAGCCCTAACAAAAATTCCAACCAGCACCCCCCAATTTGGTTTCTCACCCCAGGCCCATTTCTTTTTAATTTACTTTATTTTGTTTTTCTAATTAGTTTATATTTTCTTAAATTCATTTTTTTAATCATAAAATCAACAAAAATCACAAAAAAATAGATTTAGGTTTTTTTTATTAAAATTAATTCTTACAAATTAATTTAATTAAATTTTAACTTGTTTTCTTTAATTTAAAATTAGTTATAAATTAGGTTAAATCTCAAAATATTTTCATAAAATACCAAAAAAATGTTTTTAATAAGCAATTAGATTTTTAGGGTTTCAAGCTTATTCCCGTCTTAATTTTTGTGCGTCGTTATTTTTCGTACGAGTATTTTTTTTAATTATGTAACTGTGCCCGGTTTGTAATAGCCTAATTAGGGTTTTTAATTTATGCACTCTACATTTTTAGTCAGATATGATTGTAATTTCCCCGAAGCCTTGTAATAGCTGTAGGTTTTAATTTATGTACTATATTATATGCATGTATATAAACTGCTAGTGAATTAGGCATGTATGGCAAGAATTAATCAATTAATCTTAGATCACTAACATCAAGATAAAAATACCTGAAAAAGCACACTATGTCACACTTGCACCCCTAGGTTATTTCCCACTTTGGTTTCCTTCGAAAATGGACATGTCCCTCGAACGTAGGGATACCTTAGCAAAGACCCTCAGTTTAAAGTCATCATAAAGATCATAGTCCCTGAATGTCCCTCGAGTTACCTACGAGAAATGATCTTGTCCCTCGATGTTGCCTACGGATATATGATGACAGTCCCTTCAAACTGCTAAGGTATCAATACATGTTTCCTTCAATGACCATAAAATGTCCCTTTCGATAGTCCCTCAAACATCCAACGATAGTGCTACCTACTCACTAATAGTAGGATAACACTGTCTAAAGGAAAGGAGGAAAAGAACGCCCTTTTTCGAGTAGGTAGATAGTTGTTAGGTACTTGCTCAAATATAATTCATTTACACACCACACTTTCAAAACTCTTTTCAAAAACGCTTTATCACACTGTTGAGGACTGATACAAGAGTTATCATAAAGAAAACAAACTTTTCAAAACACACAAACACGAAAGCAGTTTTCAAAAATGAGCAAGTACCTAAGAGCCCATAGAAAACTACGGATGGAAAGGGTGCTAACACCTTCCCTTTTCATAATCTACCCTTTACTCAGAAAACTCTCGAAAGGTCTTTTTCTGTTCTTTTCACCCTTTCCTTTGTTGGATAAAAGAAAATTCGGTGGCGACTCTTGCTTACCGCATATTTGCGAATACAAAATGCAAAACCAATATAACAGTCGGTTCTGCCACCGTATCACACCTACCAATTATATTTATTGACGTGTTTAACTTCTAAGAATAACCTTTTATTAAGACTTCTCTATTTTACAAGGAGTTTTAAATTTTGGAGTTTCTTCTTTCTTTGTCATAGAGCTCTGTATAATATTTATTTCAAAATCTATATACAAATCTTTGATGATACTTGCTGGAAAAAGAAGATGTTGTAACTTGGAACTCTATCTTGAATATGGAATTTGGTCATCCTTCTTAAATTTAGATTTTTTTCAATCTGATACAAAAAATTTCGACAACTTCAAAAAAGATTTTCTAGAAATTTACCTGCGGTTTATCGATGGGTAAATCTTAGTTTTTGTGGGTAAAATTATTTCTTGGATAACTAAGCTTTTTAAACTGTTTAACAGAAAACTTGTCAAAAATATTTTTGAAAAATCACTTGTGGTTCATTCTTGAGTAAATCTAAGTCTGAAACTTTATCCGCAGATTATTCATGGATAAAAACATGTTTTCGTGGGTTAACTCAGATTACTAAAATTTTCAAATTGTCTATCGGATAACTTATAACAATTTTTTTCAAAAATTATTTGAGGCTTATTTGTGGTTAAATATATTTATTTTTAATATTTTAAAAAAAAAAATCCTTTTTTAGGTAGTCAAAATCTTCATTTGGTTCGTGAGCTCAATCTGGTGTAAAAGGTCATGTTTAGTGTAACACCTCGGATTTTAGATTTAATTATTTAATTGATTATATGTGATTTATAGTGAATTATGTGATGTATGTGTGGTATTTTGTGGGATAGTGGTGAATTAAGGTGATAATTAGAATAATATAGAATTAAATAATTTAGTTTATGTCATTTAGATTTATTATAATAAATAAATAGTATTTTAAGGTAAAAAGGGGAGAATAAGGACATGGTTGTAATATATGTTGATAAGTGAGGGTATAACGAGAATAACATAGAAAGTTGTTCAAGGGATAAACAAGTAAAAAGACAAAATAATGAAAATAGAGTTCATTCTATACGATCATAGACTGGGAGAACACAAAGAAAAGTCAGGGCACAGAGAGAAGGAGGAGAAGAGATTCATTCCTTAGGGTGCAAAGAGATCAAGTTTCTAGAATAAAAAGGTAAGGGGTTTAATCTCAGTTTATTATGATTTATAGGGGGTTAAGATATATTTAGGTTTTGCCTTATGTGATGACTTGATGAGAAACATGATGTAAGTGTTGATTTGATGATGTCTGTATGTTATGGTTTGTGTTCATGTGATATGATGATGTATTTTGATGATCATATGTGATATATGATGTTTTTACTATGTTTTGAATTGAGTTTGGTGTGAAATCATAATTTAGAATGGGCTTGGACAGTGTAGAAATTGCAATTGAGAAGTTGTTATTTCATAGGCATCGTCGGGCGAGCCAACAACGAGCGTGGTAGCGAGTAGAGCAGCCAAGCATCGATGGGCGAGCCAGCTGGTGAGCAAAATAGTGGAAAAGGTGAGATCTTGTAAAATTGATGGATTTCAACACGTCGCCAAGAGAAGAGGTTTCGAGCAGAGGTGTCGGACGAGGATGTGACAAGCAGACCTGATAATAACTTCAAATTGATGTAACTTGAGTTTCAGGAATCCGTTTGATACATTGTTCGAAGCATTGGAAAACTGACGAGCCAAAATATAATATGATAGGATTATATAAGTTGTTTGGTGCATGATTCTAATACCTATGTGTTTATGACATTAAATTATTATATGTTTGCTATGCTATGATGTTCTATTTTAATGATGAATATGATATTGCTACGAAGTGTTATGATGTTATTGTGATATAATTGATGTGAATCATGATGATATTTTAGTGATGTGCATGTTTAATGTGTTTACATTCTATGTGAAGATTATTATGTGAATGATGATTCACTTGACTAGCCGTGGTCAAATTTTATATGACGTTGTTGTGCATCATGCATTCATAGCATTTTTGGATAATGGTCTACTTGTGATGAGCCTCAATCCCATTGTGTGAATTGAGTGTGTTTTATGATGTGCTTCAGTTCCAAGATGGAATCAATCCTATGGTGGGGATTATGGAAGTTGATGAACTAGGTGTTCATAAAATATTGGTACCACATGCATTGAGTCAGTATTGTTGCATTAAAATCCTATGTGACTTTATATGATTTTGCTGATGAGTTATGATATGATGATAATTATGGACTATGTGAGTATATGATGATTATTATGATGTAATATATATAAGTTCTATCATGATGTATCAGTGAGTAAGAAGTATTGATGAATAATATGTGCTGGTATATGATGATGTTGTGTATACCACTAATCTTTTCCTTATATCTTTATAATAAATTGTGAGTACTCACCCTTTCTATTTGAATGTTGCCTCCACGTGGATAATGCGCATGTGACCAGAAGTAGTTCATAGGATCTTTGAGGATAGATTTGGAGTGTTTTATTTGGTTTCAATTTATTAGAGGTGTCTTGCTCTGATATGTAATATCGGTTAGGGAACACTATGTTTTGAGAATGATGTTACTTTTGTTAACATGTTTTTAATGAGATTTTTTGAATGTTAATGTGATTTCAATTATACATTTGATGAGATGATAATACTTGAGTTTTGAAGAATGAATGAAGTTTACTTTATAACTATGATATCTGCTGCGAAGTTTTCAATGATGTGTTGATGTTATATCAAAGAGAATGGTGTCTTAAATGTTGTAACGCGTGTTACAGAACATGATTATATTTATGTTGTTTTATTATGAAGTATAACACTCTTGTGTGGTGACTTTACTTGATTTATTTCATAAATTATTCGTGAAATACATGTGGGGTTAGAGGGGTGTTACATTAGTGGTATCAGAGCAGGTCGATCTGTCCAGCCAGGTTTTTATACGATGTATATGTCTTGGTGATTGATTTGTGTGTAAACACAATCGATGTTTCGTTCCTATAATGATGTTTAATTATATGCATAGATAAATGTATGGAGGAAGGAATGATGACATGGTTGTTGAGGCTTTTGAATCATTGGCTTAGGAAATGGCCCAGAATTAGCAGATTCCCCAGAATGCTGGAGGGAATGACGAGTTCCGTGTTTTGGAAAGGTTTCAGCAAAACAACCCGCCAGTCTTCAAGGGAACAAATGATCCTAACAGTGCACTAGTGTGTCTCAGGAAGATCAAGAAGATCTTCAGAGTGATGGCATGCTCAGAGGAGCAGAAGGTGTTGTTTGGTACTCACATGTTGTAAGCGGAGGCTGAAGAGTGGTGGGATAACATACGTCAGAGGATGGTGATTCTGGGAACAGAGATCACTTGGGATGTTTTCTTGAAGAAGTACTTTCCCGAGGATGTGTGTGGCAAGAAGGAGATTGAATTCCTTGAGCTGAAACAAGGGAATTTGACTGTTGCTGAGTAAGTATGCTCCCAGATTTGAAGAGTTTGTGAAGTTATGCCCGCATTATAATAATCTGACAGCTGAGGCGTCTAAGTGTATCAAATTTGAGAATGGGTTACATCCTGCGATTAAGCGGGGAATTGGATATCAGGAGATTCGCCAGTTTCTTGTGCTAGTGAATAAGTGTAGAATCTATGATTAGGATACCAGAGCTAAATTTTCTTTTTATAAGAGTTATAATGAAAAGAAATGGAAGAACCATGATCGTGGTAAGTCGTAAGTGCTCCTATTGACAAAGGGAAGAAGAAAGTTTCTGATGAGAAAAAGCCAAGTGGGGGAGGATCTCCTACTTCTATTAAGTGTTTTAAGTGTGGCGAAGGCCCCCGAGTTGATAGTTGTGAAAATAAGGTGTTGAGATGCTACAAATGTGTTAAGACATGTCATCATGCTTCTGAGTGCAAGAATGACGGTCTAACTTGTTTCAACTATGGCGAACAAGGTCACATCAGTACCCAGTTTTAGAAGTCTAAGAAGACTGATGTTGTTGCTCAGACTAATGGAAGAGTGTTTGCTTTGAGTGGCTCAGAGGTCTCCATGAAGGATAATCTGATTTGAGGTACTTGTCTTATTAAAAATGTTGAGTTGATTGCTATTATTGATACTAGTGCTACTCATTCATTTATTTCACTTGAATGTGCCACGATGTTGGGATTGAAATTGTCTTTTATGAATGGTAGTATGGTGATAGATACTCCTGCTAAGGGTTCTATTACTACTACTTTTGTTTGTTCCAGTTGTTTTTTAACTATCTTTGGTAAGAGTTTTATGACGAATTTGGTATGTCTAACCTTGCACCAAATTGACGTTATCCTGGGAATGAACTGGTTGGAGTTCAACTATGTTCATATCAATTTTTATAGTAAGACAGTGAGGTTCCCTAAGTTTGGTGATAGTGGAGAACTGATGTTTCTGTCTTCTAAGAAACTGGAAGGACTCTTAGAAGACGGGGCATTGGTGTTTGCAATGTTTGAATCATTACAAGTTGATCTTGAAGCTGGGAGTGTTGAAGTACCTGTTGCATGTGAATTTTTAGAGATGTTTCTAGATGACATCAGTGATTTACCTCTAGAGCGTGAGGTGGAATTTTTTGTAGAGTTGGTACCAGGTACAAGTCCAACGTCGATGGCTCCTTATAGGATGTCAGTTTCAGAGTTGGATGAATTGAAGAAAAATTGGAAAATTGCTTGAGAAGAACTTTGTTTGACAGAGAGTTTCTCCGTGGGTAGCTCATGTGTTATTGGTTAAGAAGAAATATGGTAGTATGAGGTTGTGTGTGGACTAAAAACAATTGAATAAGGTGACTATCAAGAATAAGTATCCACTTCCAAGAATAGATAATTTAATAAATCATTTGGTAGGTACTTGTGTGTTCAGCAAGATTGATTTAAGGTTTGGTTACCATCAGATTTGTGTTAAACCATATGACATTCCGAAGACGGCTTTCAGAACGAGGTATGGTCATTATGAGTACATTGTGATGTCGTTTGGCCTATCTAATGTGTCAGGTGTTTTCATGGAGTATATGAATCAAACATTCCATTCGTATTTGGATAAGTTTGTTGTGGTATTCATTGATGATATTCTGATCTATTCTAAATTAGAAGAAGAGCATGCTGAGCATTTTCGAATCATGATGCAAGTGTTGAAAAAGAAGAAATTGTAGAACTAAGGAAGAAATTGACGACTGCTCCAACATTGGTTTTTCCTAATTCGAGTGAATCCTTTATTGTATATTGTGATGTGTCGAAGATGGGTCTTGGTGGTGTGTTAATGCAAAATTGTTAAGTTGTTGCTTATGCTTCTAGACAACTGAAAGTTCATGAAAGGAATTATCATATGCATGGCTTAAAGTTGGCAGTTATGGTATATGTGTTAAATATTTGGAGGCATTGTCTGTTATGATCCAAATTCGAGGTGTTTAGTGATCACAAGAGTCTAAAGTTCTTGTTTGATCATAAGTAATTGAATATGAGGCAGAGGAAATGGCTTGAGTTGTTGAATTATTTTGATTTTGATTTGAGTTACCATCCTGGGAAAGCAAATGTTGTGGCAGATGCTTTGAGTAGGAAGTACTTGCATATGTCAATGCTTATGGTGCTCGAGTTAGAAATGATCGAATAATTTAGAGATATGAGTTTAGAGTGTGATGAAACTCCTAACAGTGTGAAGTTGGGTATGTTAAATCTGACTAGTGATATCCTTAATGAAATTAGAGAAGGTCATAAACTTAATGTGAGTTTGGTAGACCGGTTACTGCCAATTAACCAAGATAACATAGGTGAGTTTCGAATTGATGATAATGGTGTAATGAGGTTTGGTGATAAAGTGTGTGTCATATGTTCCAGAGCTTAAGAAGAGTATTCTTGAGGAAGGACATCGAAGTGGTTTAAGTATTCATCCCGGCGCTACAAAGATGTATCAGGACTTGAAGAAATTGTTTTTATGACCCGACATAAAAAAGGAAGTTGTTGAATTTGTTTATGCTTGTTTGACTTGTCAGAAGTTGGAGATTAGACATAAGAAGCCTTTGGGTCTGATGCGGCCATTGGATATTCCAAAGTGGAAATAGGACAATATTTCCATGGGTTTTGTGTCAGGTTTATCTAAGATTACTAAGGGAAATGATTCAATTTGGGTGGTAGTGGATAGATTGACTAAATCAGCTCATTTCTTGTCGATGAAGATTAATCATCCTATGCAGAAGTTGGCTGAGGTGTATATCGAAGAATTATGAAATTGCACGGTATACCTTTGAGTATTGTGTCAGATAGAGACCCGAGATTTACATCAAAATTATAGGAAGGTTTGCATAATGCTTTTGGTACTAAGTTGAGGTTGAGTTCTGCATATCATCTGCAGACGGACGGTCAGACAAAGAGGACTTCCAATCCTTAGAAGATTTGTTAAGGGATTGTGTGTTGGAACAAGGAGTAGCTTGCGATAGCCACTCGTCGTTGATTGAGTTTACTCATAATAATAGATTTCATTCTAGTATTGGAATGGCACCATATGAGGCATTGTACGGAAGGAGGTGTAAGACTCCATTATATTGGTATGAGTCAGGCGAGAGTGATGTGCTCGGACCTGAGATTGTGCAAGATACGAATGAGAAGATAAAGATGATCTAAGAAAGGATGACGGCTTCACAGATTCGTCAGAAGAGTTATCATGATAAAAAGATAAAAGCACTTGAGTTCCAACAGGGAGATCACGTGTTCTTAAGAGTTACTCCGGTAACTAGGGTTGGTAGAGCTCTGAAGTCGCAAAAGCTTACACCGTGTTTTGTTTGTCCATATCAGATTGTTAAGAATATAGGTGAGGTGGCCTATCGGATTACTTTACCGCCGTCACTTTTGAATCTTCATGATGTGTTTCATGTATCTCAGTTGAGGAAGTATGTTCTGGATCCTTCACATGTGGTCCAAATGGATGATGTACACGTGAGAGATAACTTGATAATTATAGAATCATTAGTGCGGATAGAAGTTCGGGAAGTGAAGCAATTGCGGGGTAAAGAGATTGCCTTGGTGAAGGTACTATGGGGAGGACCAGCTGGCGGGAGTTTGATACGAGAGTGCAAGGACCAGATGAGAGAGTCGTATCTGACTCTATTTTCTTCAGGTAATTTTTGAAGACGAAAATTCTTTAAGTGAAGGAGAGTTTTAACACCCCAGATTTTAGATTTAGTTATTTAATTAATTATATGTGATTTATAGTGAATTATATGATGTATGTGTGGTATATTGTGCGGTAGTGGTGGATTAAGGTGATAATTAGAATAATATATAAATAATTTTGTTATTTAGATTTATTATAATAAATAAATAGTATTTTAAGGTGAAAAGAAGTGAATAAGGACATGGTGGTAATATATGATGATAAGTGAAGCTATAAGGAGAATAACATAGAAAGGGGTCCAAGGGTTAAACAAGTAAAAAGAGAAAATAAGGAAGAGAGAGTTTATTTTGTACAATCGTAGATTAGGAGAACGCAAAGAAAAACTAGGGCACAAAAAGAAGGAGGAGAAGAGATTCATTCCTTAGGATGCAAAGAGATCAATGATCTAGATTAACAAGGTAAGGTGTTTAATCTCGATTTATTATGATTGATACAGGTTAAGATAGATGTAGGTTTTCCCTTGTGTGATGATTTGATGGGAAACATGATGTAAGTGTTGATTTGATGATGTATGTATGTCATGGTTTGTGTTCAATGTTATATGATGATGTATTTTATGATGATATGTGATATATGATGTTTGTATAGTATTTTGGACTGACTTTGGTGTGAAATTGAAATTTGGAATGGGGTTGGACAATGCAGAAATCACAACTAAGAAGTTGTTGTTCCGTAAGCATCGTCAGGCGAGCCAGCGGTGGGCATGGTAGTGAGTAGAGAGCCTAAGCATCACCAGGAGAGTCAGCTAATGAGCGAAATGGTGGAAAAGGTGAGCTCCTAGAAAATGTATGGAGTGGGACGCGTCACCAGGACGTCGTCGGACGAGGAAGTGGTGAGTAAACATGGAAATAACTTTAAACTGATGTAACTTGAGTTTCAGGAATCCATTTATCGCGTCGTTTGAAGCGTTAGGAAGATGATGTGTCAAACTATAATATAATAGGATTATATGAGTTGTTTGATGCATGATTCAAATACCTATGTATTTATGATATTGAATTATTATATGTTTGTTATGCTATGATATTCTATTTTAATGATGAATATGATGTTGCTATGAAGTGTTATGAAGTTGTTATGATGTTTTTGAGATGTAATTGACGTGAATCATAATGATATTTTTGTGATGTACATGTTTATTATGTTTACATGATATATGGAGATGGTTATGTGAATGATGATGCACTTGACTAGTTGGGGTCGAATTTTATGTGACGTAGTTGTGCATCATGCATTCATAGCATTTTTGGACGGTGGTCCGTTTGTGACGAGCCTCAATCCCATTATATGGATTGAGTGCATTTTATGATGTGATCCGCTTCCAAGATTGAATCGATCCTATAATCAGGATCATGGAGGGTGATGAACCATGTGTTCATAAAATATTGGTATCACTTGCATTGAGTCAGTGTTATTGTATTAACATCCTATGTGATATTGCATGATTTTGTTGATAAGTTGCGATGTGATAGTAATTGTGGACTATGTGAGTATATGATGATTATTATGATGTAATATATATATATATATATATATATATATATATATATATATATATATATATATATATATATATATATATATATATATATATATATATATATAAGTGTTATCATGATGTATCAGTGAGTATGAAGTATTGATGAATAATATGTGTTGGTATATGATGATGTTGTGTATACTACTAATCTTTTCTTTATATTTTTATAATAAATTGTGATTACTCATTATTTCTTTTGAATGTTGCCTTCATGTGGGTAACACATAGGTGACCAGGAGTAGTTCGTATGAGCTTTGAGGATAGCTTCGAGTGTTTTATTTAATTTCAATTTATTAGAGGTATCTTGCTCTGATATTTAACATCGAGTTTGGAACTCTATATTTTGTAAATGACGTTGCTTTTGTTAACATGTTTTTATGAGATTTTTAGGATTTTAATGTGATTTCAATTATACATTTGATGAGATGATAACACGTGAGTTTTGAAGAATGAATGAAGTTTATTTTATGGCTATGATATTCGTTGCGAAGTTTTCAATGATGTGTTGATGTTATATCAAAGAGAATTATGTCTTAAATGTTGTAACTCGTTTTACGGAGCAAAATTATATTTATGTTGTTTTATTATGAAACGTGACACCCTTGTGTGGTGACTTTACTTAATTTATTTTGTAAATTATTCGTGAAATACATATGGGATTAGAAAGGTGTTACATTTGGTTCATGAGATTGTCTATTGAAATCTTTGTTTAGTTCTTGAGTCCGGCCTGGTGTAAAAGTTATGTCTGGGCTGAGAATGTCTTGGTGTAAAATCTCGTGTTTGATTTAGAGGGCTTGCGGACATAATTTTTGAAAAACTCGCATCTTTAAATCTCAGTGTAGTTCTCTCGACTCACGTCTCTTTATATTTCCAATATTAATCTAATTTTTGCTTCTTTATTTATTATGCAGCCTATTCTTTATTTATTTTATAAAATTGTTTTAAATACTTTCATTTATCAAATAATTTATAATTGAACATAGTTTTTCAAATCTAAATAATTTAATTTCCCCTGTTGTGGTTGGAATCACATGTCTAACAATAAATATATTTTTAGAGTTGCGTCTGATATTTTCAAAAGCATAGTTAGCCTTTAAGTCGTCTTAAAATTTTATTTCATTTGAACATATAGTTTAAATAATATATTTTGTTGACTTATCTGAACTTACCTAATAGCATAAGTTTTATAAAATTATTTTTCTAAAAAAGTTTATAAAAACAATTTATTATATTATTTTAAAGTATTTTCAGTTTATTTTCATATGTTTTCCAAAATAACAAAATTAAATTTTTGCATTTAACTTAACATTTTATAAAATTTAAAACATATTTAAATTTTATTTTATAATTATATATTCAAATATACAAAAAAGTAATGTAGATTAATAAGTTAAAATCACTTAAAAATTGATAAATTTATATTTTAATTTAAAATACTTGTAACATCCAATTTCTAGAAAAAAGATAATATGATATTTTTCTCAATGCGGAAGAATCTAAAAAACGGAACTCGATTTTTACTATAACGTTTTTATTTGAATAACTTTACAGATCAAAGAGACTTATCAATTAAAATATTTTATCTAAAAGAAGTCTTGATAATATTTTACAATCTTATACTTTGTAATCACAATCATAATCCGGCTCCAATGTAATTAGCAGAAGAAACTCAGACCTAAAAAATAATTGAATGAGTGGAATGAGAAGCTACGAACTCATTATTTACATATGAATTATAACTATTATTAAAGACCCGTGAATTCATACGGTTAAATTCATTTATATTTTAAATAATTAATATTTAAAATTAAATAATATTTATTAAAATTTAATTGATTGTAGCATGTGTCACGAGAATTTCCTTAATCACGAATATAAATTTTTGTTAATCTTTAAACATTATATAATATAATTAATGAATTTAATATAAATATATAAACTTTAAAATACGGTTAAATTACACTCTAACCTTTTTGATTAAAAAATTTAATTGGACAAGTTAGACTTTTTGTAATACTACTCTCACCATATGATTGCTTAGGTGTCATCACATAATTTATTCTAAATATTTTTTATTTATTTTAATCTAATTTTTTATCATATTGTTATTATATCCTACTAACTAATTGTGAATTTGAACCGTCAAACCCTAATTCATTCTACTTTATTACATGTTCATGTATAATGTTTGGAACATGAAAAGACACTACTCATGTAAACACAAATACAACTTCTCATAAACCATTTGATATCTTTCATTTTTCGAAGTGCTCTCTCTATATATATAAGAGGGCAATGTCTCTTTATTTCAAATACACCAAAACTCTCTTCCTCCAAATTTCAAGTTTTTATCGGAAAAAGGTGAAAGTTTAAGTGTTGTTGATTCTCTTCTCTGTTTCATTTTATGTTGAGATGAATACAATGGATTTTGTAACTTATTGTTCGTTTTGATAGGGCTAATTAATTCATTGTGTTGTTGTTAGATTAGGGTTTGATTTTCTCAGTGGAAAGAGTTTTGGTTTATTTGAACTAAGATTTGCAAAATTGATATTGTTGTTGAATTTTCCATGGTTTCTCATGGAGCAAATTATGGTGAGCACATATGTTACAGATCTTTCAACTTTCAACTAGGCTATTCATCTTTTCTTTTACTATTCAATTTCTCTTTTGCTAATTTTCCCTCTCTCTTGCAAAACATTTTTTTAATTTACAGAAAACTATAGACATTTTTATTTTTCTGGATATTGCAACACAATAAGATTTGCAATCTCACTCCAAATTTGTGTTAAGAAACATGTTATATTCAACAAGTTCCAAAGTTTGTAGAACTATTTATCTTAAATTAAAAAAGTCAAGAATTTTATGAAATCCATCTTTTATTTTGTATAACTGTTTTTCTGGGCATTATTTTATGTTGATTTTAAGAAGACCAAATCCATTACAACGACAACAAGAGGGAAACTCTAAAACACATCAGCGAGATGGCTGAGATCACAGCACTGAGATCACGGCGGTGAAAGATCCGAGTTCACGGATGCGTTAGGTGTGAAAGAAGAATAACAAAAATATCAGAATTTTTTAAGCTGTTTGAGGTGAGAGAGTATCCGAGTATTTTAATGTTTGAGTGAGGTGAGAGAATATTTGAGTTTTTTTAGCTGATATAGACTCTGTTTTGTTTGACTGTATCGCGGTGCATTCAATTTTTTTTATAGTAAGTTTATGTTTTTTTATTATTTCTATTACTGTCATCATGATATAGTAAATATTATTTTGTTATCAACTATTCAGTCCAATTTACCTTATATTCATACTGTTGTAACTACACATATTACAAAAGTTTATTGTGTTTGAGTTGCCGATTTCTTACCAAAAGTTTAGAATAATTTTAAATGGAATTAGGTTAGGATTAGAAGAGAAATTAGGTTTGAGTTCTACAACATTTACAACAAAGATTTAGGTTAGGATTTGTAACAAATAATGTTGTTCATATATTTCCTTGAAGAAATTTTTGGTGCTTGATCCATTTTGTTTCAATATTTCATACGTTTCTTTGTTTATATTTATTCTTTCATTTGTTCAATCATTTTTTTAATAATAATATTATTATCAAATAAATTGGTAATAATTATATTTTTTCTTAAATATTATAAAAACATATTTTTTCATTAATCATTTAATCTGTATTAATTCTTACATCTTTATATATTAGAATTTAAAATTTGATTTGGGTAAGTATAGAAGAACAAAAAATAATTTGTCGATTTAATCGATATAAACTTAACAATATTAATTTGATCTTACCATTGATTCTACCTATAATTTTGTCTTTGAATTGATTAATCATTTTCTAAAACAGAACAAAATCTTTTCAAATTAATTTTATTAAATTTGATTTAAATTCAAATTAATTTTCTTAGATCTAATTTTTTATTTCTTTTCCTAATGATATCTAAAATAATAAATGTTACATTATTATTTAATATGTAATTTTTTATTATCAATAATAAATTTCTATTATAGCAAAAATAAATGTATTATTATAATTATTATTGTCCAATATTAATCATAATTTCTCAATAGATAGATACATATTGATGAAGACAGATAAATCTATTCCCATATTAAACAAATAAGTAATTAAAACTTGAAAAATGTTTTCTCAATTCAAACAATAACCAAAATAAAAAATAAAAAATCAAATTGTTTTTATAATTTAGAATTAGAAAATAATTTTATAATAAATTAAAACACATTAAAATTTTATTTTGTCACTAAATTTTAATTTTAAGATCCATGATAGACTCATTTAATAAAATTTGATATTCATAGCATGATACACAATATTTTCTCTATATATATTTACAAAATTTTAACCAATTTTAGAAAATATTACTACTAATATCATTTAAAGCTATATTCATTAAAAAATTAGAATCAAGTGACTATATTAATTTTATATAATTGTATTTTGCATTAGTATCATTAATTTGATACAAATTTCAATACTATTTACCAAATTAAATTTAATCCATAAATAATCACATTAAATTTATATAAACCGATATTAATATCAATTTAAAATTATTTAATGGTATTTGAAATTAATACAATTCATTTGATTTTTGATATTATAAATTATTTTAATTTTCGAATGAATAATGAAAATTAAGATTAACTATGATTCAATTAATCATCTATGTTTTTAATTTTGTATCAATAATAAAATCATATCAATTATTACCGATTATTCACTCCTTAATTACTTTTAGCTTCAAATAAAAAAATTATGAATGTCAATTCTAACGATATTATTTTTAATGATTCATATATTTTTATAAAGTTAAGAGGAACACTTTAAAATTATTATATTTAAAAAAAAATGAGAAACACAATTTTTTTTGTAGTTCAGATTAACGTGATTGGTGTTTTTATTATTAAAGAGTTTATTTCCCTATTAAACATTGATAATTTTGATTTTTGACTTTTAAAACATAAATATTGATTCTTTAATTAATAAAATTTAATTTGATTTTATTTTTTAAAATTTGTTTTGATCTAAAACGGAAAATCTTTTGATTTAGTATATTATTTTTATAAAAATTGATTTAATTAATTATGTATGATTTTGTTTTATAAATCTTTTTAAAATAATCATATGTTTAATGGATTATGACATGGTACAAGAAACAAGAAAATTGAATTAACCTCTTCTCATAAAAATTTAAAGGTAATTTGTTTTTATTTTAAATCTAATAAATAACATGAGATGTTTGTTTAATTTTTAAATAAATTCTATTAAATAATTAAAATAATGTTAATTTAAAATTTCAAAATTATGAAAATTATGAAGTACTATTTATCAAATAATTTTTAATATCTTTTCTTTAAACATTAAAATCATATCAAATAACATTGATTTTTGAATTTCAAAACATAATTATTATATCTATTATAAATATATAAAAATCAAAGTACCAATATTTTATGTTTGTAAAAAATATAAATATGATCTAATAAGAAGGTTTTAGGTTTGTAATTTGGCGGGAAGCTGTCATACATTTTAGGTTTAGAAAAATAGACTAATATCTAAAATAGGTTTAATAAATTTGTAGAATTAACTCATTTAAATTCAACTAGGGTTTGTTAACTCATCTGAATTCACGGGTAGATACCAACTTTAAATTATTAATTTTAATATTCATCTTTTAAATCTTTCTTTTGCTATTGTTTAATATAATTGAAGTTTGAGGATCGATTGTGCGATTTATTATAAGTACGAATCAATGCTTAAAAAGTAAGTGCATGTTATTAGCCTATATTTATAATTATGAAAATATTAACCAATTTGAAAAATAAATTCATACTTTACAAAAGATTATTTAGTACACGTGTAATGTGAATTCAGACGGAATCAGTGCAGTAGCACGGATTTCTTACTAATAATCTAATAAAATACTTAAATATTAAATACATAAAATACTTAAATATTAAATACAGATAATAATGATAAACCCAAAGATATAATGAGTCTACTTAATATTTTAATAAAAATTTATTAGTTTACCGTGTACATTTAGATGGGTGACAATCATTTTTTTATATAATTCATTTAAATATCTATTATCATGTGTATGGTTATATAAAAATGGAGAGAAAAAATTATGAATCATAATTAATCTTATAATTTTTATTAAAAGAAACATTTTTTTTTGTTAATGTATACATTTTGAATAAATTTGAGAAACTGATATATATTTTATGATAGACACTAATTTTAAAAATGCATTTTTTTAGGCACCGCCATTTTTGTCTAGTTAAAGATGACATTTACTTTTGTATAATATAAAATTTAATTAGTTATTTGTATAATTTTAATATATAAAAATTGATGCTTTAAAACACAGACTTAATTAAAATTCAAACATAATATTATTATTTTTTCTAATCTTTATTATACAACTCTTTTTCAATATATTTATTTCAAAATATAATACCATAAAATTTTAAATATTTTTATTATTATTTTGTGAAATATATTTCTTATTAACATATTTAATTTGTTTTAAAATTAAAAAACATTATTATTAAATATATTTATATTCAAATGATAATTAAATAAATAATAATAATAATAATAATATCATACAATCACACACATTAATCACACTTTAAATATTCTTTAATATACATTAAAAAAATCAACATTTTATGACTAAATGTTTGTAAACAAATATATATATATATATATATATATATATATATATATATATATATATATATATATTATAGGAATGTTTGCGGTGTGGTTTGAAAGATTTTGACGTAAAAAATAATCTGAATTACAAAATAAAAAAGTATGCGGTTCGGTTTGGTTTGATTGAATTTTTAAAATAAAATCGAACCAAACCAAATCAAATCAATGTGGTTTGGATCGGTTCGGTTGGTTCGATTTTTAAAAAAAAAAATTATTGAATCATAAATATACACATAGATGACAATATAGCTTTATATTTAATAATTTAAACATTATCAAATAACAATAAAATTCATCATATTTTGACAACTACTTTTCATTTAATATAACAAAAATAATATTAGAGAAAAGTGGAACAAAAAATATAAAATAGTAGCATAAAACAATATCAAAAATATTATAATAAAATAGAAAAAACAGAGTGGATAAAAGATTAGAGAAGATGGAAAAGAAAGAAGAGACGAGAGATTAGAGAAGAAAAAATACATTTAAAGCATAATTAGAAGAGAGAATATTAGAATAAAAATAATAAGATGAAAAAAAAGAACATAAAAGACTAGAGAAGAAGAGGAACGATGTATTTGGAAAAGAAGATTAGAAGAAGGTGAGATATCGTTATGGGATATTTGAGAAGACTTAAATTGAAATTTTAAGTGTGAGAAAGAGAAAATAATTCGTAATCGTAAGGCTAAGGCTAAGACATAAAATGTTTGAGTATAGATTAGATGTGGATTAATTGAAGTTTGAGTTGTAATATAATGCAGTTTGATTCAGTTTGATTCATTTTGTAAAATACAAACCGCAAATCGAATCGAACCGCATAGTTTTGTTAAAAAATAGTCCAAACACGTCCGAACTAAATGCAATTTTTTAATTGGCTCGATTTTGCACACCCATATTTAACATTATATCAAAGTAATCAAAACAGTATTAAATTTCGGCCAAAACAATATGATTATTCAATTACAGTCCACCAATACTAAAATTAAGCACAGTCTGAAACTTTCACACCCTCAATTTGATACCTTATGATATATCCATGCTTGTCCACATCTTGCTTTTAATTATCAAGCTTCCAATTAAACTACTTCCAATAACCTTCAAATGTGTCTTCTTTTTTTTTTAAAAAGCCAAATTTATTAAGAAACAAAGCACAAGAAGTGCTATCAAAGTGAGAAATTTATGTTATCAAGTGCAGAAGGATCTAAAATTTATGATACACAGCAACCTCCAACTCTCTGCCGCTCCAATAAATAACTTCAGAAGGATCTCTACTTAGATGACAATTTACATCAACAATAAGACACTTATTGTAGCCTAAAAGCTATGAAGCATGAAACTCAATGAAGAAAATTCCATGTCAATATATAAATATTCTGCAAATTCCTTAGAGAACATTTGTAAGTTGTAATAGCTAAGATAATATCTTACTTTTCATCTCATAGTGCCTCCGGCGCAAATTTCTCCAGCTTTTTCATTTGTTGCACTAAGAACTCATGTCATAGTGCCTCCGGTGCATCCAGCAACATATGCAAGAATCATCGATGGATACATAATTATCTTTATCATCCAACAACTTAGTTACAAGCTCTTTGTATTGATATTGAGATAATAGCATAGTAGTGAAAAAGAATATGCCACGTGTAAAGTAAAAAATATGTGCATTATCTCATATATTCCAGTAGTTTACATCCACTAATATATATACTAAGAATGGAAAGGGTAAACTAGTAACTAACTGTTGAAATAGTAACTAACAGTTAACAACTTAACAGAAAAAGGAACTAACTCTAATAGCTATCTTGATACCTCCCCACAAGTTGGAGTGTGTATGGTACAAAGTCCTAACTTGGACAAAAAGGAATTGAAAATAGGAGAATGTAAAGGTTTGGTAAAAACATCTGCAAGCTGAGATGCAGTAGGGACTGGCAGCAGATGAATTAACTTGGCTTGTAGCTTTTCCCTTATAACGTGGCAGTCCAATTCGATATGTTTGTTGCGCTCGTGAAACGTAGGATTATGTGCCAAATAAATAGCAGACTTGCTATCACAATATATGGAGGCAGGGATATGAAACTTAATGCGAAAATCATAAAAGAGGTATGCCAGCCATTGAATTTCACAAGTTAAGGAGGCAAGTGCTCTATATTCTGCCTCAGTGGAGGAGCGTGACACTGTATTTTGCTTCTTTGAGCGCCAAGAGATCAGAGAATCACCAAGAAAAATGCAGAAACCAGTGACAGACTTTCTGGTGTCGGGACAACGGGCCCAGTCAGAGTCTGCAAAGCCACTAAGCTGCAAAGAACTGGTGCTGGAAAGGAAGATACCACGCGCAGGAGCACCCTTCAGGTATCTTAGAATGCGAACAGCAGCTTGGTGATGTGGAACCAAAGGATTCGCCACGAATTGACTGAGGTGTTGCACAGCAAAGCACACATCAGGACGTGTGTGAGTGAGATAGAGAAGTCTGCCAATGAGTTTGCGATATGAAGAAGGATCCTCCAAGGCAGCACCTTCAGTAGAAGAGAGTTTGGTGTGGGGATCCAGTGGTGTTGAAACTGGTTTAGCACCAAGATAACCAGTTTCTTCAAGAAGCTCAAGCACATATTTCCTCTGATTGAGGAAAATGCCAGAAGTTGATCTTGCAATTTCTAACCCCAAAAAGTATCTTAAGGGACCAAGATCTTTAATACGAAATTGCTGATGCAGAAAAGACTTCACATGGTTAATCTCTTCAAGTGAGTCACCTGTCAATAAAATATCATCAACATAAACCAGAAGAGCAGTGAAGTTATGGGAAGTAAGTTTAGTGTATAAAGAGTGATCAGCTTCAGATTGAGAAAAGCCAAGAGAGGAAAGGGCTGATGATAACTTGGCATGCCACTGTCTACTGGCCTGCTTCAGCCCATACAGTGACTTGTTTAACTTGCAAACTTTGTTGGGACCAAGATACTCATAACCAGGGGGAATGGACATGTAGACTTCTTCATGTAAGTCTCCATGGAGGAAGGCGTTGTTTACATCCAGTTGTACCAAATGCCACTGTTTGATAGCTGCAATAGAGAGGAAAACTCGAACAGTAGTAATTTTAGCAACAGGAGAAAATGTATCAAAATAATCAACTCCTTCTAATTGAGTATAGCCCTTTGCAACCAAACGGGCTTTATAACGTTCTATGGTACCATTTGCAAGATACTTGACCTTATACACCCATTTACAACCAACTGGAGATTTACCTGAGGGAAGATCCACAATGGACCAAGTTTGAGTGTCCTTGAGGGCCTGAATTTCAGAATCCATAGCCTTTCTCCAACAGTCATGTTTAGATGCTTGTAGGTAAGTTTTGGGTTCTATGGTAGTGGAAATAGAACAACAAAAGGATTTGTAGGATGGTGAGCAATTTGAGTAGGAAAGGACATTGGATATAGGATAAGGAGTGGTGGCTAAGGGAGGATTTTGGCTATTTGAAGTTAAAAGGTTGCAGTGGAAATCTTTAAGGTGTGAGGGAGGATTTTTGAGTCTGGTGGATTTTCTTGTGGGAGGGACTTGAGGTTGTGGGGCTGGCTGTGAAGTGTGTAAGGGATATAAGGGTGTGGTCAATGACTCTTGGATGATGTGAGGGTCATGGTCAATAACCATAGGACTAGAGGAAGGAGGAGATAATTGAGGAGGATTGGGACAAGATAGAGTAGGCTCTACTACTGTATTAGGTGAGGGTGAATTAGTAATGTTGATTGGGATAGGGGTGGCAGGTGCAGCAGCATTATTTGGGGGGCCAGGGTGTGTAATGTCACAATCATATACAATATCTAGGTTGTCATAAGGGGTGGTAGATTTTTGGGAAATGTTGTCCTTGAAAGGAAAGAAAGTCTCATAAAAGACAACATGCCTTGAGAGAAATAAAGCATGTGATTTTAGGTCATATAATAGGTATCCCTTAGTCCCATCAGTGTAGCCAAGAAAAACAGCTTTTCTGGCCCTAGCATCAAATTTTGTCCTATTGTTTTGTAGGGTTGTTGCATAACAAAGGCAGCCAAAGACCTTTAGATGAACAAGGACAGGGTAGGTATGGTAAAGGAGTTCATAGGGAGATTTAGACTTAAGGAGAGGACTAGGAATCCTATTGATGAGGTGGACAGCATGCTGAATGCTGAATGTCCACAGATTTAAAGGGATGTTTGAATGAAAGGTGATGGCTCTAGCAACATTTAAAATGTGTTGGTGTTTTCTCTCAACAACCCCATTTTGTTGAGGGGTTTCCACACAAGTCTTTTGATGAGCAATGCCTTTAGATAGAAAAAAAGGTTTGAGTGTAAGGAATTCTGAGCCATTGTCAGACCTAAAGCATTTTAGAGTGGTTTGAAATTGATTTTCAATCAAGGAAACAAATTGGATGATGCTGTTTTTAGCTTCAGACTTTGTTTTTAAAAAGACAATCCATGTGAATCTAGTGAAATCATCAACAAGGGTCAAAAAATATCTATGACCTAAAATGGAATCAGTAGCCAAAGGGCCCCATAAGTCAGCATGTAAGAGTTCAAAGGCAGCATTAGTATTGGTGACACTATTAGGAAAAGGTAACTTCTTTAATTTGGCCAAATGGCAAGAATCACAAGGATTCATATTATTGTTACAAGGAATTAAGGGAAATTGTTTAGACATACAGTGCATTCCAGTATTGGAAAGATGCCCTAGTCTATTATGCCACAGTTCAAAAGAATTGGAAACTAAAGAATTACATGAAGGAGAGACATCACTTGTATCAATCACATAGAGGCCTTGGTGCAATTTAGCTGTACCAATCATTCTCTGCGAATGGTTCTGCAAAATGGCACACATGGTCGAAGAAAATTTTAGAGAGCATTTATTTGTAGTTGTTAATTTTGTGATAGAGACAAGATTGACATGAAATTGAGGGATATAGAGCACATTGTATAGGGTTAGGGTTGGGGATAGTATTATAGTGCCTGAGATGTTTGCCATGATATGAGAACCATTTGGTAAGGCTACAGAGATAGGGATAATGGGTTGGTAAGTAGCAAAGGAATCTAAGTGAAAGGCTATGTGATCAGTGGCTCCAGTGTCTAGAATCCACAGTTTAGGGTTCTTACCAGGATAGTGCAGGGACTGAGAGTTTGAGGCAGATGGAGATGTAGTGATAGCATTGGCTGTTGGGGCTGGTTGAGACTGTTGAAGTAAGGCTCGGAGATTCTGAAGTTCCTCCTGAGTAAACCCAAACGTGGATGTGGATGATCCTACAGTTGAATCAACAGCTTGTGTAGTGTTGTTAGCTTGAACATGAGACTGACTTTGGCTAGTTTGATGAGTTTTGGTGCGTTGTCTATAGCCCGGAGGATATCCATGTTTCACAAAACAAGTATCCACCGTGTGATTCGTACGACCGCAGTGAGTGCAAACCCTATTTCCTCCTTTGAGGGGAGGATAGGGACCTTTTCCTCTGCCGTAAGACACTCCTTTGCCATTGGTATGGGTGTTGACCTGAAGAGCAGTGGCAGGAGATTCAGTAGAAGGACTCTCCGTGGAGGTAAAGGGAGTACCGGAGTTCAATTCCCGTTCTTGCTGAATCACTAGCGAGAAGGCCTTGTCAATGTCCGGAAGAGGTTGCATCATCATGATCTGCGATTTGGAGTGGGCGAAACGTTCGTTCAATCCTTTCAAGAACCGAATCACGTAATCTTGCTCACGGTAGACACGAGCAGATTGTACAGCATCACAAGAACACGCAATTGAACATTTGCAAAAAGGAAGGGGACGATAATTCTCCAATTCATCCCAAAAGACTTTCAACTGCGTAAAATAGTCAGAGACATCAAGAGTACCTTGGCGGAATCGATACAGATCTTCTTGGATATCTGAGATTCTGAAGATGTCGCTCTGAGAAAACCTAATTTGAAGGTTCTTCCAAACGCCTGCTGCAGAGTCGATCCATAACACAGATTTCGCAATGGATTCTGAAATTGATCGCTGAATCCAAGAAAGAACCATTGTATTGCAGCGAATCCATTGTGCATAGAGAGGATCAGCAACTTGAGGCCTTGGGAATGTGCCGTCAACAAATTTCTCTTTGTTCTTCGAAATCAGAGCGATTTGCATCGATCTTGACCAGATGTGGTAGTTCTTGTTGTCCAATGGTGGAGCAACGAGAACAAGCGCCGGACTTTCGTTCGGATGAAGATAGTAAGGGTTAGCAGAGTTTGTCGCGAAATCGGAGAAGCTCGGATGATCCATCGTCAATGGAAAACAAAAGAAGGAATCGCCGGAGAAGAAAGAAGAAGACCGTCAGAATAGTCACCGGGAGAGAAATGATATAAGGAAACCGCCGGTGAGGGAGGAAGAGACGGTGGCGAAGGAAAAAGGAACGGTGGTCATCAGAGCTCAGGTTGCTCTGATACCATATTGATATTGAGATAATAGCATAGTAGTGAAAAAGAATATGCCACGTGTAAAGTAAAAAATATGTGCATTATCTCATATATTCCAGTAGTTTACATCCACTAATATATATACTAAGAATGGAAAGGGTAAACTAGTAACTAACTGTTGAAATAGTAACTAACAGTTAACAACTTAACAGAAAAAGGAACTAACTCTAATAGCTATCTTGATACTTTGTCTTTTTTTGATACGAAATCGTTGGACTACTGACTACTCAATATTGAATTCATTTTTATAAGAATAAAATCAACAGGTTTGAACAAACATATCAAGTGTGTCATTGAGAATAAAACCTTGCAAGATAGTGAGTCTATTTTGCCTTATTTTGAATGTACATTTTGAAAACTTTCACTATAAAGATTAAATCAATTGAAATCTTGAAAGAGTGAATGAAGAGGGTGTTCAAACACATGGAATATGGTTTCCACTTTCCAATGACTCAAGGAACATTAGTATAAACTAAAGTATCACGCTAACGTAGCTATCACTTTGTCCATATCGGTATACCCCGTACAACTTCCATGATTTATTGTACTTATCTAAAAAAGTGCCCCAGATCCGGGTGTAAGATCTTTTAGAAGTAATCCAAACAAGGACCCAAAAAATGTAAAGTAAGCAAGTCAAGCAAGTAAATATGATCTAACCCTAAGGTAACCCCACTTTTAAGTAATTTTCTCAGCAGAGTCGCCAATTCTGTAACACGGTAAGAGAACTGACTTGAGTGTTTTGCGTTTGATCGCATTTGTTGCGGATAGCAAGAGTCGCCACCGACTTTTATTTTATCCAAAAGGAAAGGTTGAAAAGAACAGGAAAGACCTTTCGAGATTATTTCTTGATTTCGGGGGATAGGTTATGAAAAGGGAAGGTGTTAGCATCCTTTTTATCCGTAGTTATCTACAGACTCTTAGTTGCTTGCTAGATCACTTGCTTTTGTTCGAAAAATGTGTTTTTGGTGTGTGTTTTGAAAGTATTTTGAAAATGTCTTTGTAATGGTTCTCGTTTCTATAAGAACGCATACAAAGTGTTGTTTGGAAAATAGTTTCAAAGAGGTGTTTGTGGAATGTGCTTTTAAAAGTGATTTTGAAAAGGTGTCTTTTTAATGGCTCTCGTTTCTATAAGAATGCGTACAAAGTGTTGTCTTTTGAAAATGTTTTAAAATGAGAGTGTTGGTGTATAAAATGTTTTTGTTATGAGCAAGCAAACAACTAGTAGCAACCTACCTACTCAAAAGGTCTTAAATATTCTTTTCCTCCTCCTTTAGATGTTGCTATCTAACTATTGATTTGATAAGAAGCCCCACCATTGAATATGAAGGGACGGGCGTGGGGCGTTTGTATGTTCATAGAAGGCAACCTATGAACGTTTTAACAATGTCGTTTGGGGACTAGATCATTTACCGAAGGCAACATTGAGGGTCATCGAGGGACTACGATCTTTTATTGAGGGTCTTTTCTAAAATGCCCATATTCGAGGAACATGACTATTTTTCCGAGGAAACAAGTGAGATTACCCTAAGGGTGCATGTGTGAATAGTGTGTTTGATTTGTATGCATTTAGTCTTTGATTATGGATTGTCTACTTGTTGTTTTTATCTTGTCATACATACCTTATTTTACTAGCAATCATTCAAAAGTAATAAAATGCAGAAAGATAGAATCCTACACTATTACAACCATATTGAGTTGCATGAAAATATAAAAAGCAAAAATAAAATAAAAGCAAGAAAAATGGGTCTTTCAATTCAGGCAGAAGACCCTCCGATTCTGCACTCTTTGACCTCCTTCGATTTGGCCTGAAAGGGGTGAGAGCGTAACTTTCGACTGAGGCATGGGGGGTCAGCATTTTGTGCCTTCTGGATGCCTCTTTCGTTTGACCCGGAGGTTAGTGTGGAATCCAGAGGCTTTGTTTCTAACTTCCTACTTCTTGTTTCTTTCGTTTGAACTCTTGAATAGCAACATGACCTAAGGCCATGCTAGCATTACCTTATGGTCAGGTTAGCACTTAATGCATGTTTAGGTAAACAAGAAGCAAAACGAAAGGATTATTTTTGAAAACATATTAAAAGGTGGAAACAAAAAGAAGAACAATGGTATGTGCATGTTTGAAATGAAAAGAAAGTTTATTTACATGTTATACAAGAAACAAAAAGTTCAAGGTTTGAAACAACTTACCTTGCTGAATGCTAGAGGGTGTGCTGGACCTTGAAGTGGTTACCTTGAATGCTTTTGGATTCGAAGGGAGGGACCAGAGGTTAGGCCTTTCATACTGGATTCGAAAGAGAAAAACCAATGTGAGGTTCTTCCTGCTGGATTCGAAGGGTAATAAGGTACAGGGATGCTTCAGATTTGAATGGAACAAGTGTTTGGATTCTGGGTTTGTGTTTGACAAGTGTTTAAGTGTTTGAGCGCTTTATGGTGTTTGAGAAATTTTTGGAGATTTGTTCCTCTGGCCAAAAAGCCCCCCTTTAACATGTTGTGAAGCCTCTTATTTATAGGAAAAGTTGGCTGAAGCTTTTGGAGGGAAAACAAAAGGTTTGAACAATTTGAGTAACCTGCTCCTTGTAGCTTTCGAGAGTCAGTGTCTTGTATGCTATTTTGGTGCAAGAATGGGGCAGTGTTTCAGGACTGTTGTGCAGCAGTTTTGGCCAGTGTACCAAGCCTGAACTTGGCAGCAAGCATCTTTGAATATCTCAACTTTTCGTTTTGACCCTTCTTCGACCAGACTCTTCTCCCAACAATGCTATTTGATTTTCCTCCAATAAGTGTCTTTCGAATGAGTCACTTTTGTGCATCCTTCGAAGGAGCCAAAAGTGTGACCCTTGGATGAGTCACCAAAATCATGCCTTAAAGTGGGCTTGTAAATCCTTCAAATGGACCATCAGGAATGTCCTTCAAATGGGATGCCCAGAGTGGGATTCGAAAGATACTGATTCGAGAGGGACACAATTATAAATAAAACCTTGTGAATATGGTTTTGTCCAGTCAAAGGCTTTCTTGCCAAAGGTCCATGTGGTCAAATGAAGGAGTGTATGTAGGGGGATCCCTGCTTTGTGACTTTATGTAAACATGAAGGAAACCTCATGTCCAAACGAAAGGTTTGACCAAAACTTTGTACTGAAGGATTCATGTGCCCAAACGAAGCAAGCATGAAGGGAGTCAAGTGCCCAAACGAAGCTTGCAACAAAGGAACCACGTGCCCAAACGAAAGGTGTATGCAGGAGGCCAAAATGTCCAGATTCGAAAGAGGCATATAGGAGGCAAAAAGTGCAAACTGAAAGATACCAAAAGGGAGTCTTTTTCCTTGGAATCGAAGAAGGCTACATGATGCTTTGTGCCTTGTGAATCCAAGCCAGCGTGCCAGAGGCCCACGCCCATTTGAAGGATGCAAGCCAAGCTTGCATTGAAATAGGCCAAAAGGCCAATCGAATGAGCTGAATCGAAAAACACTTGCTTTCCTCCAAAATTGTCAAAATATTAATTTTATCTATTTCCCCCCTTTTTGACAGTTTCAATTTAATCTTGGTACTGGAAAATCCCAATGTACATGTGCAAGTTTGAACCTTGATAATCCTTGTGAGAAATGCCTTGAAAAATGAGAGGACAAATTTTGGGGTACAACAACTGCCCCTGTTCAATCTTCTTAAACCTGGAGAGTTAGATTGGCGAATGTGTCATTCGTGACTTGAAGGTGGAAGATGATTGAACATTAGAGTGCCCATAAATTTTCACTTAAGGATGTGGTGGTTGATTGTGTAAGGAATGGGCATACAGATGCCATTTGGAGGGATGATGGAGAGTTGTTGGAGATGGGCTTATAGATGCCATCCAAAGGTGATTGTTGACAGAAATTAGACTAAGTCTAAATTTAACTTCAACTGGAAAGAATCAAAATAAATCTTTGGAGTGATTTATCTGAATCAGAGAAAATGTCTACCAGAAAGAATTAGGATAAACCATTGAGAGATTTAAACTGAACCAGCAGAGGTCTTGAATATTCTTTAATTTATGTTGGGCCTGTGTAGGGCTGCTTCAGGATGTGCATGTGAAACTTTATCTAGGATTTTAAGAGAAGGAACCTGGGTAAGGTGGTTTTAGGATGAGTTCGTGTAAAACTATATCTGGAAACGAGAAGGAACCTGGGTAGGGTTGCTTCATGATGAGTCAGGGTAAAACTGCATCTGGAAATGAGAAGGAACCTGGGTAAGATTGCTTCATGATGAGTCTGAGTAAAATTGCATCTGGAAATGAGAAGGAACCTGGGTAGGGCTGCTTCATGATGAGTCTGGGTAAAACTTCATCTGGAAATGTATGAGAAGGAACCTGGGTAGGGTTACTTCATGATGAGTTCGGATAAAACTGCATCTGGAAATGTCTGAGAAGGAACCTAGGTAGGGTTACTTCATGATGAGTCTGTGTGAAACTTTATCTAGGATTTTAAGAGAAAGAACCTGGTAAGGTGGTTTAAGGAAGAGTCCGTGTAAAACTGTATCTGGAAACGAGAAGGAACCTGGGTAGGGTTGCTTCATGATGAGTCCGGGTAAAACTGCATCTAGAAATGAAAAGGAACCTGGGTAAGGTTGCTTCATGATGAGTCTGGGTAAAACTGCATCTGGAAATGAGAAGGAACCTGGGTAGGACTGCTTCATGATGAGTCTGGATAAAACTTCATCTGGAAATGTATGAGAAGGAACCTGGGTAGGGTTACTTCATGATGAGTCCGGGTAAAACTGCATCTAAAATGTCTGAGAACGAACCTGAGTAGGGTTACTTCATGATGAGTCTGTGTAAAACTTCATCTGGAAATGTCTGAGAAGGAACCTGGGTAGGGTTACTTCATGATGAGTCTGTGTGAAACTTCATCTAGAAATGTATGAGAAGGAACCTGGGTAGGGTTACTTCATTTGATCGTGTAGATAGTTGTCTTGTCTTGTTTCAGATATTGATCTTTGACTTTAGAAGGTAAGATAGTTTTCCTGACTTGTTTCAGGTGTTGATCTTTGACCTTAGAAAGTAAGATAATATTCCTGGCTTATTACAAGTATTAATCTACAATCTCTCTTCCACAGATAGTTGTCCTGTCTTGTTACAAGTATTAATCTGGAATTGTTGAATATTATTAATGATAGTCATCTGTTGTTTGATCTTTCTTGAAAAGGTAAAGAGTCCACAATATGCAATGTCATGATGTATGAAGTGCATGGCGTAATGATATTTTTCAAAATAAATGAGATTATGTTGTATGCATTTATCCTGTATGTGATGCGAAAGGTTATTGGAATGTAATTTTGTCTTTGGAAAATAAATCCTTAACAGATGTTGGGGAGTTTTGGGAAGATGAATCCCGGACCGATGTTTGGGATGAAGAGTATGCACCTCTCTAGACCTTGCTTTTAGAATGTTTCTATTGGGGATTCTGTTTTGTTGTTTTAGGAGAACTATGCTAGGGGATGTTGACTTTGCTTGAGGAAAACTCTGTGGAGAGTGTTGATTTTCGCTTGGGGGAAGAGAGTTCAAGAGTTTCGGTTGTCCGCTGCTCTATTGGGGGGGGGGGGTATTTCTTGATGGAAGAGAAAGGAAATTAATAACTTGTTAGAGATAAAGAGGTTAATTGTTATCTGGTTTAGCTTCTAGGCTTTGCAACAACTCCCTCGGGATTGTAGAAGAGTCTACTGAGGAAGAGGGGTCGTGGTCCCTTGATTTATAATAGTCTGAGAGGAAAATTCAAGCTGGGGAATTTGTAGTTTGTTGGGGAAATAAACCATGTTTTCAATCAACTAGAGAGGTGTTTTCTTTTGGCAGAACTCCTCGAGGATTCTTGAGATCGACTCAGTTGGGGAGAAGTTTTCAGAGATTGAAATTCTGGCTGGGAATTTCCTGGATCCAACTTTGTGGGGACTTGACTGGGGATCATCTTATGAAGGGGATTTCATGGAAATTTGTCACTGTCCCTAGTAGCAAGTGTTGTAGCACTGCCAGAAAATGTTTGATAGGTCGTACGTAACTCTTTGTTGGAATTCACGTTTAATGCCCCAAGTGATTTAGATAAAAACCTGCCCCTGGTTACTCAGCACTTCTTGAGAGATTTATTAGAATCTTGACTTGACTTCCCCAGATGTTCTAGACAATGATCATGTCATGCCCCCTTGCTTAATAGGAGATTTTTCGTTGGAAGTGTCATCCCATTTGAAGTGACTTTGTTCACTGACAGAGCTTTCGTTTGCTGAATATTCGTCGTGTGAATTTCACTGTTGTCAAACACATAGCTATATGCAAACAGTGGTATGCAAAGTTTATGCTTGTCTTAAAGTTTTGAAAATGCATTTTAGCAGATAAAAGAATTTTACAAGTATGTGAATTCAAATCAGGATTTAAAGTAAGCCTTACAGGAGTCAGGATACCTTTTGTAACAATATGCTTTCGAACTAACCCATGCTTCAATTAGGACTTTGAAAGGTTGTATTGTGGTCTAGATTCACGGTTTAATAAACAAAGGATAAGGCTCAAAGTGTAATTGTACCCGCCTGTTCTTCATTATGTTCTTCAGTCCTAAACTCAGTTAATTATGCGTTTGAAATCCAATTGAGTCTGGGATGACGTTTTGGTGATGGTTCAAACAAGTTAAGTTTGTCGGAAGGCAGTCATTTTTGCAACATTTTTCATGTTGTTGAGGATTTGTAGTGACCTCTTTTTGATTTGTTATCCCTGATTTTTCTTGACTGTTTTTTCTTTTTGAGATTATAGTCAGCGGGATGCCCCTATTTTTCTTAGGTCTCTGATGTGCGATCGACCTAATGTGTCTAACGGTATCTTAACTACAAGTGCACAACCTATCGTGGTAGTAATAAAAAGATGTCGAACCCACAGGGACTTTGTAATCACTCTAGTGCTATAAAGGTTTGCTAGTTTAGCTAAGGCGGATGTTGTCACGTTTGGTTGTTTAGAGGTTAAGGTAAGGGAAAAATAAATCGAATTAATGGGATAATAATAATAAAACGGTCGGTATGTAATGTAGTGAACCTAAGTGGATCTAATCGAACCTAAGCATATGAAGATGTTTAACTTAGATGGTTCTGTAGAAATTATCAGTTTAAAAACCCTCAACTCACACTCTCGTGGTCTTATCTCGGATTATACCCCTAAAGCCCTATGCCTGCTCTCGCTAGCCCATAAGTGTTTAAAAATACTTTTTGAAAACTTAATAAAATCTAATTCGTTTTAAAGCGCTCTCGTTGTATTTAAATCAAATGCCTAACTTTAGCTATCCGGTTAAAATCTCACACTCTCGTGGTCTCGATCCTAACCTATTCTACTTTTCTTACTCTCGTAACAAAAAGATTGGTTTTAATTATAAAAAGCCACGGCCAGAAATTAAGTTAATTTAGATTTTAGCTTAGGCACAATTTAATCCATTTGGTTACTATTATCACATCCCGACTCTAGGAAATTAGCTAGTCATAGTACTCGAAATAGACAAACAAAAAATATAATCGGGAAAGAATAAGGCATTCATGGTAATTAAATAAATAAATAAACGTAAACAAATTATATTAAAATTTAATGCGATTAAAAACCTGAATAACAATATTATTCCTCAAGCTCCCTCTTCCACAAGTCGGCAAGATTGGAACTTTGAAATCGGAACTTGAAACAAATTCTGAGGCTAAAAATAAATTCTGACTACAATAGCAATTTCCTAATGTTGGAAATAGCTATTATTTGGTAAAAGGGAAAATAAAGCAAGAACAAAAAATTGTAGTATTAAATTTGGCAGGGCTTCCGCAAGAAAATTATGTAGCAAAAACTCTCCCCCGCCCCATTAAAATGCCTCCTATTTATAGAAGAGGATTTTCACAGTTAAGAAAATTTAGGAACGTGGACTTGCACTGCTTGAGTGGAGAAAGACTCGGACTGTTCGTTGCTGAAGTTGAGAATTTGTAGGAGAAGAAAACATCCATTACGTTGCCCATGTCTCCTGTTCTGCATGACATTGAATTACGCGTGTAACAGTCGTCATGAGGAGGTGATGGTCGTAATGCGCTTAAATAGCGTGTTACGTTCGTCAATGATGTGTGACGAGCGTTCTTCAGGATGTGAGCGCGTTACGCTCGTAACGGAGGTGTGACGGTCGTCACAACATCAAACTTTGCATATTTTGCAGATTAGTTCTTTTTCTTCTGATTTTTTGGTTAGCTTTCTTCATGTGATCCTTTTTCACTAATTTGATTTGAAACATGTTGTACTTGTTAAAAGAGATAAAAACTCGGAACAATCGGGAGTTAAATATGTTAATGCAGTATGAAAATCGATTAAAAATGTAGTAATTATATGATACGATTTCTCGTTATCAAATTCCCCCATACTTAAACCTTTGCTTTTCCTCAAGCAAATAATCATTTAGAAAGACCGGACAAGTTTTATCAGCCGCACATGCATGACATACCTTTGGTTTTTAAAGCAATTACGAGAAATCCTCGTCAGTTCGACCGATACTTAAGTGAAACATTAACGATACGCTAATGACACAAGCAATAAGCTAAGTCGTGGGCTTCCATTTCAAAAAAACTTTCCAATAGTTTCGTTATAATTCTGCCCAGAGTTTCTCGTATCTATTTCACCCGGTTTTGTTCTAGCGCAATCACATTAAGCCCTTTGTCTTAGCACGCACATAGTGGAGTTGGTTAGTGACTTTGATCCTTTTAGCACGGGGTCTGGTACACGAATGTGGCAACCCTATACATATTATCCAAATTGGAGGTTGCGGGGGATCGAACCGTAGCACGCCCTACCAAGTTCAGAACCAGATACCTCTGAACCAACCAACAATGGACTCCTTCATTAATTGCTCATCTCTTATATGCGACCTTGTATTTTGGTGCAAATTTTTCTCTTTTTAGCAGCGAGATAAGAAGGATATTTCATTGATCAGGCATCAAACACTTATATTCATCGGCTCCTCACGTGGTTTGTGTCAAGACGGTGCTGACTGCTAGTATAAACTATTAGGGGTTACTTTAGAACTAAAACTCAGGATATAGGTATAATGGTTATTGAAACGGATTGCGTAAGTAGGAAGTCTAAGGTTTCATAACCCTATCGATCTTGTTGAATCGTTCTCGGCTTCCTTAACTAGGATTTCGTTAAGATAGGTATGTCGGGCTAATGCGAAGATAAAGCAAAAAATTTCGGTATGGCTAAATAAAGCGGGGAAGAATTTAAACTGAGAAATATCGTAAAAAATTACTTGTTTATGGTAGATGGAAAGGTACCTGTGATACGGTGGGAGAACTGACTTGAGGTTTTGCGTTTTGTATTCGCACTTGTTCAGTTTAGCAAGAGTCGCCACCGACTTTTTATTTTATCCTAAAGGAAAGGTTAAAAAGCACAGGAAAAACCTTTGAGATGTTTCGTGGGTTCGGGGGGTAGATTATAGAAAGGGAAGGTATTAGCACCCTTTCTATCCATGGTTATCCATGGGCTCTTAGTTACTTGTTTTAGATCACTTGCCTTGATTTTTAATTGCTTGAAATGGTGGTGTGTGTGTGTGTATTTTGAAAATGTTTTGAAAAAGATGCCTTGTCTAGGCAACCATTGTAACAATTCTTTACTCGAATGTTTTACAAAGGTGTTTGTCTTTTCGAAAAGATGTTTCAAAGTTTTTGAAGGTTGTTTTTGAAAGTTGTGTTTGTGAAATGTGTTTTTGAAAGTAGGCAAGTGTGTTTTGCAAGTTTGATCAAGTAACTAAGAGTTGTCTACCCCTAAATTTACTCAAAGATTTTTCTCATGTTTTAACCCTTTTAACAGTTTTGTTCCACCATTGTATTTGGTGGACAATCTTGTGTTAGGATGTTAACGGGACAGGCGCGGGTCATCGTTTAGACCATGAATACAATGGTGCCAAGTGTCTTTGGCAATTTGCTTGAAGGGACTATGATCATTTCATTTAGGCAACTTCGAAAGCGTCATCGAGGGACTATGATCATTTGAATTGTTTTGTTTTGCCAAAGAAACTCAACATGCAAGCATGGTCCATTTTGGAAGGCAACAAGCGGGATTACCCTAGGGGTGCAAGTGTGAATTGTGTATTGATTGTCATGCATTTGTCTTGTATTAGGTTATCTAGCGGTTGATTTTATTGGCATACAAACCCTAAGTCTAAACATGGTATAATTGAAAGCGATAAATTGCGGGAATTTAAAGTCCTAAACTATTACAAATAAGTATCCGGGGATGGGGGTACAATTATTTACAAATGGGGGATGAGATTTGTTGGAGTAGTGGTGTCCAAATGATATTTACAACCAAATCGAATCGCATTCTCAATGTAAAGTATAACAATATATAAGAATCCAAAGAGAAATAAAAGTATGTAAGATGCACATGATTATTTACAAATGATGCAAGTATTAACCTAATATACTTATTAAGTATTTATTTATGTATTAATATCATTTTTTGTATTTTGTTAATTAAGTATGAACAAAGGTTTTAATGAAAAGAAAAGAAAAAAAATGTTTAAGTTTGTGAAAATTAATGTTTATGTATTTTAGTTAATATTTTTATGTACAAGGTTTAAATTAAACAAAAATGCTAAACTTAATAAACCTAAGTTTTATGCCGTTTTAATTGTTCTAAAATAAAAATAAAATAATAATAAAAAAAACATTCTAAGAAAATTTTGTATATGAAAAAAGGTTAATATGTGCTATTTTTATTTACAAAAATATTAATTTAGATTATGTATAAAAATGGTTAAGATGTTATTTTTATTTACAAATCAAATTATGTTATATAAAAGGAAAATAAAAAAAGGAGTAATAGTTTAAAAAGTAAAAAAAAAAAAGAAGGAGTGAATGGGCTTAAGGAGAAAGTTGGGCCCAAACAAAACAAATATACAGAAGAAAAAATGGGGAGTGCGCGCCAGTTTTCATTGGGCTTAAGGCATTTGATGGGGCGAACCGGCCCAAGGTATTTGACAACATTTTCTAAGGGTTTTCATTGTTTTGGTTCATTTTGCAAATTAGGGTTACAGCGATGAGCTTAGAGCGGCGCCGCTTCCACCTTTGTCCTCTTCATCTCTTCTGAGCAAGGCTTTCTGAACGAACTCTTCGTCCATGGCCACTAGGCGCCACCATCTTCTTCTCCTCTTCCCTCCATGTTCAAGCAAGGCGATGTTGTAAGGTAATGACTTCCCATTTTTGTTCGTCTTACGCTTTAGGGTTTCCAGTTTCACATGTTTTTTAATCTTTGACAATTTCTAATCTTTGATTATTATTATTGTTGTGTGAGGTGTGAAAGAAAAGGGCAGAAGAGTTATACCTTTGTTGTTTTTTTTTTGAAATGGAGAAGGAGAAATGGATAGGGGGCGTCCTCAGGCGGCCGGACGGAGGGAGTATGAAGCTGTGAGCTTTGGAAATCTGGTATTCAGTATCTTTCTTTAGGTTTTATGATGATATCCCTGAAAACCTTTGCTTATTTGCTTCTTTTCCTCTTCTTCTGTTTGCCTCTGAGATGCTTGTTGAAATGTTGATGTTGGACCCTATGATGAGCCTAACTCTGAGGGTTTGGACTTGTTGGATTCTGAGTTTGCCTTGAGCTTTGATTGCTAACCCCGTGATGAATTTATTCTGAGGGTTTAGGACTTAGGTTATGTTTGCTTTGGTTTTGAAAGGTTTGAGGGCCTTTGGAGTTTATGATTTTGTATAGGTTAGCAGGCTTCAGGCTTGGTTACAGGCTTTGTTGTGATATGCTGGCTGGTGATTTTATTTGGAGTTTATGACAGGTTTGGATGGCTTCTGGTTTGAGAATAGTTTTGACAGGCTTTTGTTTGTGTTTTAGGCTTGTGTTATGTTTGCTTTGGCTTTGAAAGGTTTAGGCTGAGTTTGCTTCAGGCATGAAGTTTTTAGGCTTGTGGGCTTGATGTATTAGCAGGTTTGCTTGACAGGATGCAAGACTTTGTGTGGTTTGATGTATTAGCAGGTTTGCTTGACATGATGCAAGGCTTTGTGTGGTTTGTCTTTGACAGGGCTTAAAGGCAGGCTTGCAAGTTACAGGCTTGGTGTAGATACAGTTTGGGAGGCAAGCTTTAAGAAGGCTTGAAGTTATTGTTTTTGCTTGACACAGGTTTGAGATTTGTGTCTTGAGGCAGGCTTCATTATAGGCTTGCTGTTTGAAGGATGTTAGGCTCTTGTGATTTTTTTTGTTTACAGCTTGTGGCTATTTCTTATGTATTCTGCCTCCCTTTTTTTTGTTCTGGTATATCTTGTTATATCTTTAAGCCTAAGCCTGTAAGCCTCTTCTCTCTCTCTCTTTTCTCTCTCCACAGATAAAAACATATTATATTGTTTAAATCTGTACTTTCTGAAAAAGTCTTGGCTGGAAAGTGATGTAAATTTGAATATTGTTTGCATTGTCTCTTTCCTCTGCATACTTCCTGCTTTTCTGTCTTGCTTTTGCTAGCTTGTAGGCAGTTTTGACAGTTCTTGGTTGACATCTCTTTTGGACAATTCTGCACTTGGTTAGGCATTGTGCAGTTCAGTTTGAACTTTGTAGTTTGTACATGCTGTTTGTTTGGCATTTTGTTGACAAATTTGCTTTTTAGTTTGACAATGCAACTTGGTTGGTTTATTCATTCGGTTGTTCAGTTTGCCTCTTTGATTGACAATTTATGCAGCCTTGTATATTTCCATGTAGCTTTGTGCATTTAATTGCTTGCAAACATTTTCTATCCCTCTTTGTGAACCAAGAGTATTTCTTGTGATTTGCAGAGAGGGTGAACAACTGATTCCGGCCAATTCTTTTAATGATGAGCTTTAAATTAACTGTCTGCCTTTTTTTATTTCATCTACATTTGACTTCTTTCTTTTCTTTTTGCAAGTAAAAATCAGTTGAGCACAGGGGAGCATCAGTAGAAGATGAAGACTTAGGATAATTAGGATACAGTTTTATTTCATTTTAATTATTTGTAATATTATTATTGTAAACAAAATGTAAATAAATTTACAGTGTTCCAATAATAATTTGTAACAAACAATTAAAGATGAATAAAAATCCTTCTTTGTCAGTTAATTCTTTTTTTTCAATTCACTGTCCATTTAATTATTTAAGTTTCTTAAATTAAAATAACTGGAAGTAAATCCCAACTATTCTAACTTAGAATAAATAAATAATTAATAAACACCGTGGTCTTGCCACTTAGCATCAATCAATAATAAACCCGGCGTTCTAATTAGCCATGAGCATTGCACAGTCAAATCCAACAAACATCCCTATTCCTTTGCCTTTACTGATTAAACCAAACACTGCAAATTCTCAATCAACAGCCTCAGCCCATATCCCAGGGTAAATTGAAAAGATCTGTAGAATTAATTCTTTCTGAGAATGCGCGCACAAACCCTAGTTCTTGATTTAATTTTCACAGATGCGCCTGCCTGATCAAACCCTGAGCCAAACTCAACCAAACCCTAATAATCTGCTTGAATTGTTCCAGAGTCCATGAAAACCCTAATTTGGATAGACTGGTAAGAAAAAGTCTGTTTGACCGATTCTTACACCAATCTGAAAAGTCAGGGAAAACCCGAAGCTGTGATTTCTTGTGGAAAAAGAGAGGGCAAATTTTGGGGTACAACAGTTGCCCCTTGTTCAATCTTCTTGAACCTGAAGAGTTAGATTGGCAAATTTGCCTTTCGCGACTCGAGGGTAAAAGGAGATTGGACACTAGAGTGCCCAAAAAATTTGCACTCGGTGATGTGATGGTAGAGGGAATGGGCTTAAAGATGCCATTTAGTGATGGGCTTAGAGATGCCATCCAGGGGTGTGACAAAATTTTGTCGGGGATGGGCTTAGAGATGCCATCTGGAAGTTGTTGGTAGGAGGATGGGCTTAGAGATGCCATATGGAAATGTGACAGGGGGATGGGCTTAGAGATTCTATCTGGAAATGTTTGGAGGAGGATGGGCTTAAAGATGCCATCTGAAGGTGATTGTTGAACTGTATGTCATTGGTGAGTGGGTAAGTATCAGAAAGGTATCCATGTTTTGGAACGTCTCTGAACTGGGGGTCTGAATAAGCAATAGATTGACATCCGTATCTGGAAGCATCCGTGAACTGTTTTCAAAAGTTGAGTCTGAACAAGCGGTAGGTTAACATCCGTGTCTGGAGAACCTGTAAACTGTTTTCAGAAGTCTTGAAGTTGAATAAGCAATAGAGCAGCATCCGTTGTTGGGAAGCGTCCGTAAACTGTTTTCAAAGGTTGAGTCTGAACAAGCGATAGATTAACATCCGTGTTTGGAGAATCCGTAAACTATTTTCAGAAGTCTTGAAGTTGAATAAGCAATAGAGCAGCATCCGTTGTTGGGAAGCGTCCGTAAACTGTTTTCAAAAGTTGAGTCTGAACAAGCGATAGATTAACATTCGTGTTTGGAGAACCCGTAAACTGTTTTCAAAAGTCTTGGAATGAGAAGGAACCGGTGTAGGGTTTCCTGATGATGAGTCAGTGTAAAACTGCATCTGGGATTTTGAAAAGGAACCAGTGTAGGGTCTCTTGATGATGAGTCCGTGTAAAACTGCATCTGAATGAATCTGGGATAAGTATCAGAATGTCGCCATGTCTGGGTCACATCTGAACTATCTCTGGGTGAATCTGGAATAAGTATCAGAATGTCGCCATGTCTGGGTCACATCTGAACTATTTCTAGAAAGAATCTCGGAAGATGATGATCTTTGTCTGTTGACTGATCTTTCCTGAAAAGGTAAAGAGTTAGTTGTATGCAATGTCATGATGCATGATGTAATGTATGTTATATCAATGTTTATGATATGAATGTGATGAATGTGCATGTAAGCTAATGAGCTGTCTTGCTGAGGATAGATGAATCCTGGATAATGAAATCTTTGACTGCTGTCGGGGAAGGTAAATCCTTGACTGCTGCAGGGGATTGTTGGAAATGAGAAGTCCTGGAACCACTATTGGGGAATCAGGAGCTTGGGTTGTATGCCAATCTACTGGGGATTCCTGTCTTGAGGGGATCTTCACTGGAGAACATTTGAATACTCTGTGAGGAACTGAGAATGAGAGTCTTCATTCTGCTTGGGGATTGATAGTTGGAAGTTTTAGCTCCGCTGGGGATTGCAAGAATCTTTTGATTGCTGCAGGTATTGATCTGGGATAAGTATCAAAATGTCGCCATCTCTGGGTCACATCTGAACTATCTCTAGAAGGAAATCTGGAATAAGTTTCGGAATGTCGCCAAATCTGGGTCACATCTGAACTATCTCCAGAAGGAAATCTGGAATAAGTTTCGGAGTGTCGCCAAATCTGGGTCACATCTGAACTATCTCTAGAAGGGGATCTTGAATAAGTTTCGGAATGTCGCCAAATCTGGGTCACATCTGAACTATCTCTAGAAGGAAATCTGGAATAAGTTTCGGAATGTCGCCAAATCTGGGTCACATCTGAACTATCTCTAGACAGAAATCTGATCTTGATTTTGTTAAGGGTCAGAAATTGGGAGTGTACCAATCTTCTGAGGTGATGAGAATCTTCATGCTGTTAACAGTCAGAAACTGGGAGTATACCAATCTTCTGAGCTTTTAAGGATGAGAGTCTTCATTCTTGAGTGTCAGAAATTGGGAGTATACCAATCTTCTGAGATGATGAGAATCTTCATGCTATTAACGGTCAGAAACTGGGAGTACACCAATCTTATGAGGTTTTAAGGATGAGAGTCTTCATTCTTAAGTGTCAGAAATTGGGAGTATACCAATCTTCTGAGATGATGAGAATCTTCATGCTGTTAATGGTCAGAAATTGGGAGTGTACCAATCTTCTGAGGTTTTAAGGATGAGAGTCTTCATTCTTGAGGGTTAACTGTTATCTGGTCGTAATCCAGGCTTCACAGAAACTTGTATTGCTATCTGGTCGTAGTCCAGGCTTCACAATAGCTTGCTAAGCTGTTATCTGGTCAAATCCGGGCTTCACGGCTTGGGATAAAGATATACCACTATCTGGTCGACTCCAGGCTTCATAGTATTCTTGACTGCTATCTGGTCGTAATCCAGGCTTCACAGAAACTTGTATTGCTATCTGGTCGTAATCCAGGCTTCACAATAACTTGTGTTGCTATCTGGTCGTAATCCAGGCTTCACAATAGCTTGTTGGGGATTAAACTATTATCCGGTCGAATCCGGGCTTCATAGCTTGCTCTTAGGAGATACCACTATCTGGTCGTAATCCAGGCTTCGCGGTGGTCTGATATTGTGAATGAGTGACAGAATGGATGTCGTGTCTGGAGCGTATCTGAAACTGTATCTTGGAGTCGAGATCTGTATGAGTAGCAGAATGACTTCCTTGTTTGGAGTGTATCTGAAACTGTAACTAGGATCTGAATGAGTGACATAATGGCTACCGTGTCTGGAGCGTATCTGAAACTGTATCTTGGAGTTGAGATCTGTATGAGTAGCAGAATGACTTCCTTGTTTGGAGTGTATCTGAAACTGTAACTAGGATCTGAATGAGTGACAGAATGGCTACCGTGTCTGGAGCGTATCTGAAACTGTATCTTGGAGTTAAGATCTGTATGAGTAGCAGAATGACTTCCTTGTTTGGAGTGTATCTGAAACTGTATCTTCCAACAGGTGATGAAGGAATTGTTGAACACTTTTGACATTCGAATGCCCCAAGTGATTATGAAGGAGACTTGCCCCAAGTTCACTGAACTTTTGAGAGATTTGTTGAAATTATGACTGGACTGCCCCAGGTTAATTGAGATTTGAAAGATTTTGTTGAAATCTTGACTGGACTGCCCCAGGTTAATTGAGCTTTGAAAGATTTTGTTAAAATCTTGACTGGACTTCCCCAGGTTAATTGGATAGTGACATGTCACGCCCCCTTGTTGATAGGAGACTTTTGTAATGGAAGTGTCATCCTTTTTGAAGTGATTTTGCTCACTGAGAGAGTTTTCGTTCCTCCGAACATTCACTGTATGAATTTCTTCCCTGTTAAACAAATGACCATGTGCAAACAATGATATTCAAATAATGCAAAGTTTATGCTTGTCTCGAAGTTTTGAAAAATGCGTTTTTTAGCAGAAAACTTTTCATAAGACAGATTCAGCACAAGATTTAGGGCAAAGCCTTACAGGAGTCAGGATACCTTTTTGTAACAGTATGCTTTCGACTTAACCCATGCTTCAATTAGGACTTTTGCAGGGTTGTAAAGTGGCTTGGTTCACGGTTTAAGAAACAAAGGATAAACTCTCAAAGTATATTTGTACCCACCCGCTCTTCGTGATGTCCTTCAATCCTAGACTCAGTTAATTGTGCGTCAAACTCTGTTCGAATTTGGAACGACTTTTGGGTGATGGTTCACACAAGTTGAATTTTGGGAGGCAGTCATCATCTCCTTTTTCTTTTGCAACATTTTTTTCATGTTGTTGAGGATTTGCAATGACCTCTTTGTTTTGACTTTGATTTGTTATCCCTAACTTTTGCCTGACTGTTCCTGTTTTCGAGATTACAGTCAGCGGGATGCCCTAGCTTTCTTAAGCCTCCTTTATAGGTTTCGGCTAAGTGGGATTTTCTCTTTTGAGAGGTAATGACTTCCTATGAGATAAGGAACCATCATTGTCTTTTGATTCCAGAGGAATGCTTTCCTCTTTTGATGTCGTTCGTTGTATTATGAACTGAGAGTTTGCGACTTCAATGCGCACTTTTTTTTTAATTAACTGAGAGACTACCCTGCCCCAGGTTTAAATCAAAGGTTTAAATTTGTTTAGAACAGAAAACTCCTACTTCTTTGGCTCGAAGGGGTTGACTAGGGATTATCTTCCTTATAACTCCAGTGTTTGGGAATTGAAAGAAATGCCTGTACATCATCAGCGAGGTCTTTTCAAAAGCATACTGTATGAGATTATGGTATTGTTTCGTCATCCTCCCTCTAAAGGCTTGTAGCTTTTTATCAAGAGTTAAATATCATAAAGAAAACATAAGAGTAGTGAAAACGAATGGATGAATTCAAGACAAACATATTCAATTCATTAATGAAACAAAGTTTGACATTAAAAGATAATTGTTTGAATAACAAAGAAATTACAACTTGAAAATTCGAATGGAACAAAAGTCTCTCAGTTTGAGCTTTGTCATTTCAGGTGGAGAAATCCAACGGAAGATTTTCATCTCGCCGTCTGGCATGAACCTCAGCACCCCAATGTCAATCAGATCTTGAATCTTGTTCTTCAAGGCCCAACAGTCGTCGGTGTCATGTCCCGGGCTGTAGGAGTGGTATACACAAAATGCGTCAGGATGATAGTTAGGAGCGGAGGTATTGGGCTTCCGAATAGGATCCCTCAAAGCAGTCAGATTGACCTCCAACAAGTGCTCCAGTATTAGAGATGGCGGTATGTCAGTCTTAGTGAACTGTCTTCCCGACGTATTTTTCTTACGCCGATTACCCCGTTGACGCTGGCGAGGTTGTTGATGGGCTTGTGACCCTGAAGCAAGTAGAGGAGCCTTTCCCTTATCTTCTTGTCTAGAGGGGGGTTAAGTGGTGACTTTCTTTTCAACCTTAAATGTTTGCCCCACTTGGTTGTCCCAAAGCAGTTGGTTGACGAGAACTCTGAGTTCCTCTTGTCTTTGAGCCAAGTCCTGGATGAGAGCCATCTGGCCCACCAGTTGCCCCATCATCTGGATCCTCATTGTTGCCAGCTCGAACTGCAGTTCCTCCAAATGATCACTCCTGGCATTGCTTGAATTCCCCTGGACCAAGCCCCTTGTGAGGAGAGTTTTCACTTCTTCTTGCCCCAAGGACAGGTTCAAGAACATTTCCTAAAGTTGAGCATTTTGGTCCTGGATATCCTTGACAGTCCTCTCTAGAGCCATCTCTTACTGAAATAAACAGTAGGAGAGTAAGGAAACCTGAAAAGGAAAAATTGTTATGATGCAATTCATGATATGTGGATGCATGTTTTCAAGGATCTCTTGGGGTAAACACAAGAAAATGTTAGAGGTTGAACTTTGATCTTTGATTGGAGAACTTTGCACCTGTGGATGTCTTTCCACGAGAATCAAGCTCACCATGTCAAGTGGGTCATAGCCCCTGATTCAAGTTGTTGCACTTGATCTTTAATGGCATTTGTTTAGAGGAGAAACCTCTTGCCCTTTGGTAGACGTCTGGCTCAACGTGACCCTGCATCAAAAGACCCTCAAGATCCTTGAAATGGTTAGTGAAAAAATGCTATGGTATGATGTCATGATGTTATGTACATGCATGCAAAAGCAAGTAAGTGTATATACAGGTAATCATATTCACACAAAGCAAACAAGTCCTTAGGTTTAGGCTTGCATGGGGTTTGTAGGTAAGTACCCTCTTGAAGTTATTTGGCTCATCCTATCCTAACATAGAAACCGGGTTCTAAGGAGCTCAATACCATTGGATTATTTTCTGTGTTCATTGTTTTGGTTTAGCCACTTAACTGGCGACCAAAATATTCCAAGAAAACAATCCTCAATGAGTGTAGTATCGAGTATCTACCAACTTCGGACTGCACCAAAGTCGGTCATCTCACTACCCCTAAAAAGTCTAAGATGGTCAATTAAGGTTCTAAGAGTTTGTTAGTGCTTCATGACATCACTCAGCGGCCCCGTACTCTCCTTGATTGAACTCAAGGGTTACCGGTACTCACAAATATGTCACACTAACATAGCTTACTGCTTCAACCATGTCGGTATACCCCGCACAGTTCCCTCACAGTTTTATTGCTATTTACCTAAGAAGGTGCCCCAAATCCGGGTGTAAGATTTACAACAAACCCAAACAAGGACCCAAAAAGTAAAGCAATCAAAGCAATCAAAGCAAGTATGTAAACGTGATCTAAAACCCTAAGGTAACCCCACTTTTAAATTCAATCCCCAGCAGAGTCGCCAGTTCTGTGATACGGTGGGAGAACTGACTTGAGGTTTTGCATTTTGTATTCGCACTTGTTTGGTTTAGCAAGAGTCACCACCGACTTTTTATTTTATCCTAAAGGAAAGGTTAAAAAGCACAGGAAAAACCTTTGAGATGTTTCGTGGGTTCGGGGGGTAGATTATAGAAAGGGGAGGTATTAGCATCCTTTCTATCCATGGTTATCCATGGGCTCTTAGTTACTTGTTTTAGATCACTTGCCTTAATTTTTAATTGCTTGAAATGGTGGTGTATGTGTGTATTTTGAAAATGTTTTGAAAAAGATGCCTTGTCTAGGCAACCGTTGTAACAATTCTTTACTCGAATGTTTTACAAAGGTGTTTGTCTTTTCGAAAAGATGTTTCAAAGTTTTTGAAGGTTGTTTTTGAAAGTTGTGTTTGTGAAATGTGTTTTTGAAAGTAGGCAAGTGTGTTTTGCAAGTTTGATCAAGTAACTAAGAGTTGTCTACCCCTAAATTTACTCAAAGATTTTTCTCATGTTTTAACCCTTTTAACAGTTTTGTTCCACCATTGTATTTGGTGGACAATCTTGTGCTAGGATGTTAACGGGACAGGCGCGGGTCATCGTTTAGACCATGAATGCAATGGTGCCAAGTGTCTTTAGCAATTTGCTTGAAGGGACTATGATCATTTCATTTAGGCAACTTCGAAAGCGTCATCGAGGGACTATGATCATTTGAATTGTTTTGTTTTGCCAAAGAAACTCAACATGCAAGCATGGCCCATTTTGGAAGGCAACAAGCGGGATTACCCTAGGGGTGCAAGTGTGAATTGTGTATTGATTGTCATGCATTTGTCTTGTATTAGGTTATCTAGCGGTTGATTTTATTGGCATACAAACCCTAAGTCTAAACATGGTATAATTGAAAGCGATAAATTGCGGGAATTTAAAGTTCTAAACTATTACAAATAAGTATCCGGGGATGGGGGTATAATTATTTACAAATGGGGGATGAGATTTGTCGGAATAGTGGTGTCCAAATGATATTTACAACCAAATCGAATCGCATTCTCAATGTAAAGTATAGCAATATATAAGAACCCAAAGAGAAATAAAAGTATGTAAGATGCACATGATTATTTACAAATGATGCAAGTATTAACCTAATATACTTATTAAGTATTTATTTATGTATTAATATCATTTTTGGTATTTTGTTAATTAAGTATAAACAAAGGTTTTAATGAAAAGAAAAGAAAAAAATGTTTAAGTTTGTGAAAATTAATGTTTATGTATTTTAGTTAATATTTTTATGTACAAGGTTTAAATTAAACAAAAATGCTAAACTTAATAAACCTAAGTTTTATGCCGTTTTAATTGTTCTAAAATAAAAATAAAATAATAATAAAAAAATATTCTAAGAAAATTTTGTATATGAAAAAAGGTTAATATGTGCTATTTTTATTTACAAAAATATTAATTTAGATTATGTACAAAAATGGTTAATATGTTATTTTTATTTACAAATAAAATTATGTTATATAAAAGGAAAATAAAAAAAGGAGTATTAGTTTAAAAAGTAAAAAAAAAAAAAGAAGGAGTGAATGGGCTTAAGGAGAAAGCTGGGTCCAAACAAAACAAATAAACAGAAGAAAAAATGGGGGGTGCACGCCAGTTTTCGTTGGGCTTAAGGCATTTGATGGGGCGAACCGGCCCAAGGTATTTGACAACATTTTCTAAGGGTTTTCATTGTTTTGGTTCATTTTGGGAATTAGGGTTACAGCGATGAGCTTAGAGCGGCGCCGCTTCCACCTTTGTCCTCTTCATCTCTTCTGAGCAAGGCTTTCTGAACGAACTCTTCATCCATGGCCACTAGGCGCCACCATCTTCTTCCCCTTCTCCCTCCATGGTCAAGCAAGGCGATGTTGTAAGGTAATGACTTCCCATTTCTGTTCGTCTTACGCTTTAGGGTTTCCAGTTTCACATGTTTTTTAATCTTTGACAATTTCTAATCTTTGATTATTATTATTGTTGTGTGAGGTGTGAAAGAAAAGGGCAGAAGAGTTATACCTTCGTTGTTTTTTTTTTGAAATGGAGAAGGAGAAATGGATAGGGGGGCGTCCTCAGGCGGCCGGACGGAGGGAGTATGAAGCTGTGATCTTTGGAAGTCTGGTATTCAGTATCTTTCTTTAGGTTTTATGATGATATCCCTGAAAACCTTTGCCTATTTGCTTCTTTTCCTCTTCTTCTGTTTGCCTCTGAGATGCTTGTTGAAATGTTGATGTTGGACCCTATGATGAGCCTAGCTCTGAGGGTTTGGACTTGTTGGATTCTGAGTTTGCCTTGAGCTTTGATTGCTAACCCCGTGATGAATTTATTCTGAGGTTTTAGGACATAGGTTATGTTTGCTTTGGTTTTGAAAGGTTTGAGGGCCTTTGGAGTTTATGATTCTATATAGGTTAGCAGGCTTCAGGATTGGTTACAGGCTTTGTTGTGATATGCTGGCTGGTGATTTTGTTTGGAGTTTATGACAGGTTTGGATGGCTTCTGGTTTGAGAATAGTTTTGACAGGCTTTTGTTTGTGTTTTAGGCTTGTGTTATGTTTTCTTTGGCTTTGAAAGGTTTAGGCTGACTTTGCTTCAGGCATGAATTTTTTAGGCTTGTGGGCTTGATGTATTAGCAGGTTTGCTTGACAGGATGTAAGACTTTGTGTGGTTTGATGTATTAGCAGGTTTGCTTGACAGGATGCAAGGCTTTGTGTGGTTTGTCTTTGACAGGGCTTAGAGGCAGGCTTGCAAGTTACAGGCTTGGTGTAGATACAGTTTGGGAAGCAAGCTTTAAGCAGGCTTGAAGTTGTTGTTTTTACTTGACACAGGTTTGAGATTTGTGTCTTGAGGAAGGCTTTATTACAGGCTTGCTGTTTGAAGGATGTTAGGCTCTTATGATTTTTTGTGTTTACAGCTTGTGGCTATTTCTTATGTATTCTTCCTCCCTTTTTTTGTTCTGGTATATCTTGTTATATCTTTAAGCCTAAGCCTGTAAGCCTCTTCTCTCTCTCTTTTCTCTCTCCACAGATAAAAACATATTATATTGTTTAAATCTGTACTTTCTGAAAAAGTCTTGGCTGGAAAGTGATGTAAATTTGAATATTGTTTGCATTGTCTCTTTCCTCTGCATATTTCCTGCTTTTCTGTCTTGCTTTTGCTAGCTTGTAGGCAGTTTTGACAGTTCTTGGTTGACATCTCTTTTGGACAGTTCTGCACTTGGTTAGGCATTGTGCAGTTCAGTTTGAACTTTGTAGTTTGTACATGCTGTTTGTTTGGCATTTTGTTGACAGCTTTGCTTTTTAGTTTGACAATGCAACTTGGTTGGTTTATTCATTTGGCTGTTCAGTTTGCCTCTTTGATTGACAATTTATGCAGCCTTGTATATTTCCATGTAGCTTTGTGCATTTAATTGCTTGCAAACATTTTATATCCCTCTTTGTGAACCAAGAGTATTTCTTGTGATTTGCAGAGAGGGTGAACAACTGATTCCGGCCAATTCTTTTAATGATGAGCTTTAAATTAACTGTCTGCCTTTTTTTATTTCATCTACATTTGACTTCTTTCTTTTCTTTTTGCAGGTAAAAATCAGTTGAGCACAGGGGAGCATCAGTAGAAGATGAAGACTTAGGATAATTAGGATACAGTTTTATTTCATTTTAATTATTTGTAATATTATTATTGTAAACAAAATGTAAATAAATTTACAGTGTTCCAATAATAAATTGTAACAAACAATTAAAGATGAATAAAAATCCTTCTTTGTGAGTTAATTCTTTTTTTTCAATTCACTGTCCATTTAATTATTTAAGTTTCTTAAATTAAAATAACTGGAAGTAAATCCCAACTATTCTAACTTAGAATAAATAAATAATTAATAAACACTATGGTCTTGCCACTTAGCATCAATCAATAATAAACTCGGCGTTCTAATTAGCCATGAGCATTGCATAGTCAAATCTAACAAACATACCTATTCCTTTGCCTTTACTGATTAAACCAAACACTACAAATTCTCAATCAACAGCCTCAGCCCATATCCCAGGGTAAATTGAAAAGAGTTGTAGAATTAATTCTTTCTGAGAATGCGCGCACAAACCCTAGTTCTTGATTTAATTTTCACAGAAGCGCCTTCCTGATCAAACCCTGATCCAAACTTAACCAAACCCTAATAATCTGCTTGAACTGTTCCAGAGTCCATGAAAACCCTAATTTGGATAGACTGATAAGAAAAAGTCTGTTTGACCGATTCTTACACCAATCTGAAAAGTCAGGGAAAACCCGAAGCTGTGATTTCTTGTGGAAAAAGAGAGGGCAAATTTTGGGGTACAACAGTACCTGTCCCATACTAAATTCGACATTGTCCTCAATGTTGTCGTATAAAGGCGGGGAAATACAAGTACAAAAAGAAATAAAAAGAAACAGTAAAAGTAAACTACTTAGAAAATAAAAACTACTGATGGCCACGTCCTCTACTCCTGGTGCGTGATCGCCTGGTAGGTGTGGCTTCGGTATCATTGTCCTGGTAGCCAAGGGTGCTGACGTCCAACCTTAAGGCGTTAAGTTCAGACAGGGCCTCGTCCAACCTCTCGTTCATGCTCCGCTGGCCAGTCAGAATCTGAGTGTTTTGTGCACATAAATAGTCATATTGTTCCTGTTGTCTTCTTTCAAGTGCGGCACTCATTTGATTTTGCTGATGGATGGCGCGGAGAACTTCTTCAAGAGTAATAGGAGGTGGTGCAGATGAAAGTCCTGGAATGTCGTGGACGGGGGCAGCACTGTCCAGCTCTTCTTGCATCTCGTCTGCGGGGGCATTAGGCTGGTCTTCATGAGTAGGAACATGACCCTCGGGAGCTGCAGGATTGAATAACCAGTTGGCTCTGTTTTGTGGGTCGATTCGGTCCCTGCAAGGCAAAGTAATGTTATGATAAACAATGTTTCGGATCACAGGATGGAATCTTCCATCCTCCCGCTCATAGATGAGGTGTGTTGCCTTGCAGTGGTCCAGAGTCAGCAATGCTGGTGCCATAGAAGGCATATCTGTGAGAGCGGCACCATAATTCAGGGCTATGGCAAGAGAAGTGACAATCCCTACGAAATAGAAGGGGTTTCCGCCTCTAGCACAAATGGAGTGAATATGGGCCAATAAAAATAGGGTGGCGTTGATCTTCTGGCCGGTGAATGCGCAATGCATGAAGAAGAGCTCCTTGGAGTTGAGCTTGTGATTGTTGTCTCGGGCGAAGATGGTGTTGCAGAGGATGCGGTGAAAGTATCGGATAGCCGGATTATGAATATGTGTGGCGTTGAGGTGGTCGTAAGATCCGACACGAATGTTCATCATACTGTGCCATAAATTAAAAGCTTCCTCGCTGAAATTATCCGGCACCCGGAGGTGGACACCTTCGTCAGAGCTGAAACCGAGAATTCGTGCGATATCAGTTTGGGACAGCTGATGCTCAGTACCAAACATACAGAATTTGGCCACGCCTGAGAGTTGGTATGTGGCACCAGTGGGAGTGATGTATGCAAAGGAACTCAGAAACTCCAAGGTGAGAGTTTTGTAAATGGGTTGCGGTTGGCGGCACGGGCTCCATAAGTTCACATTCTGCAAAAGTTGTCGGACGCTGTCTAGCAGTCCCAAATTCCTCAAACAATCAAGGTCAACATACCGAGTAGGTTGGAGACCGCGGTGTTGGAATTTCTGGAATTTGATTCGTTGGGTTTCACCTTGCTCGCCGTCTCTGAAAGTGAGATTGGGGATTTGCTGGTTGTTGGCCATATTGCATTCAAGAGATTGAATCGTGAAAGGGTTTGGAATGTGGATTGAGTAGTGGGGTAATGGAGTTTAAGTGTTGGAGTGTTGGAATTTAAGAGAAAAATTGAATGGGTGTTGTTACGGTTTTGGGAAAAAGCGAAGAATGAATGGGAAGTGGAACGGCTTCTGTAATAGCAGAATATGCTATTGAGCGCGCGTGACGACCGTTATAGTGGGATGACGGCCGTAACACGGTGAAACGCGTGTTACGCTCATCATGGGGATGTTACGATCGTTACAGATTCAAAGAATTATATTTATGAAATGAACGAAACAGTTTAATTCCAAAACCTTATAACACATTAATTCAACACAATAAACATGCAGAGTATTTCCAACACACATCTTATAACAAATTTTTTGCAAAATGATAGTACGAACAGTGAATTTAATATTTGATGTAACACACAGTAAATTTAATGAAAATGAAAATAAACTGATATTGAAATAAAATGAAAATAAACTGAAATTGAAATAAATGTATGTTTCTAACAGAACTTTAAAAACTGTAAAGAGTAAACTTGTTTAAAATAAAATCTTAAACTGCCTAGAAACATAAAACACAAAGTAAAAATAAATGTTGATTCTGCTGCTTCATCCCAGTCGCGTTTTCAAATCTTCGAAAGTTGCGTTTTTGTGATAAAACTGCTCCACAGTTATATTAGTTAAGCCTATCACGTCCACACGCGTAATCTTCAACTCGTTCTTGATTCCATTAATGTACGTCTGATAAACATCCAGTGTAGAAAAGATTTTATTCAAATTTTCAGCATATTCACCTTTTGTTATTGCAGGGGCATCAATATCCTCTACGATGTTGTTACCATCATGGTAACCAGGAGGGGTCTCGGGGTCACTCTCATCAGACATTGTGGTATCATAAACTTGGTAGGATTGTGGTGTCTCAGGTGTCGAAGGGTGGTCGGGAGGGTTAAGCTCATACAGCCAATTGTCGCGATTGTGGGCACTTGTTTTGGCATGGTTAGGAAGTGTAAATACTGTGACTACTTCATCCCTTATCAAGTATTCGAAGGGTGCAGGACCTAGATTACCTATTATTCGTAGGTGGAAACAAAAATCAATATTCATAGGGCGGATTGAACCAAATTGTGTACACCTATGCAGCTGGTATCTAAGTCTGAGGGCGTTAGCAATCATGGTGACTAGGCCTCCTATGATGATTGGTTCGCTAGGGTTCTGAGCAATGCGGGAAAAGGTCTGCATCAAGAATGGCACTGCATTAACAGGTCGGCCATGGGTCATACACTGCAGCAAAAATATCTCATCTTTAGATATTGCAGTGCGGTTCTGTTCTTTTCCGAAAATGGTATGTGCTAGAATCTTATGGAAATAGCGGATAGCGGGGTTGTGTATTTCATTATTATCCCTGCTATCCGGCTCAGGGTGGTAGTTTCCGGTTAAAGTCCCCCAAAAGTAGTCTAGCTCAAAATCCATCAACTCTGCCTGGGTGGTAGAAAAAGCAAAAGGTCCACTAGGGAATCCTAGAAGGTCGGCTAATTCTTTATGGGTATAAGCAAATTCAATACCAAATAACCTGAAGGCTATAAATCCCTTTCTAGTTCCAAAACCACGCTCAGGTATATGAACTAAGGAGCTCAGAAATTCAAGGGTAAGCTCGCGGTATGTAACAAACCTAGATTTAATGTGGGCTTTTTCCCATCCCAATTGGCTAAACAGATAATGGACACTATCCTTAATGCCTAAAGTGTCCATTGTTGGTTCATCATAATATAAGGTCATACCAATATTCCTGTGTGATAATTCCTCAAACCTCCTCATTTGGTTCCTGCCTCTAAAAGTGGTTTCCATAGTAAATAGTAAATGGGGGAAACAAATCAGGGGAGAAGGTAGGATAGAAAAAGACTTTTTCAGAAAACCTGTAAAGTTGTTTGAAAATCAGCAGCAGTTGTATAAAATTTTTTAGGAAAAATGAAAAAGAAAATAATAAAAATAATGCTTTAAAAGAAATAAATGTAGAAACGGAAAAGAAAATAAAAAAAAATAAAAACAGACGGAAATAATAACAAAAACAAATAGGTGGGTTGCCTCCCTCTAAGCGCTGTTTTTAACGTCATAAGCATGACGTAGTGCCTAGCAGTAGATCATTCAGGGAGAATAGTGGGTAATTCTAAGAGTTTTAGACTGTTCGCATAATTTCTATTCTCAATATGATGATATTGTTTTAATCGCTGTCCGTTCACTGTGAATGGGTCACTATTCCTACCCTTAATTTCTACTACTCCGCTAGGAAATATTTTTGTTACTTCAAAAGGACCGGACCATCTGGATTTCAATTTTCCAGGAAAAAGCCTAAGTCTAGAGTTAAATAATAGCACGACGTCTCCTACAATGAATTCCTTCCAGGATAAACGCTTATCGTGCCATCTTTTGGTTCTTTCTTTATATTTTAGCGTTCTCATAAGCGTCTAATCTTAATTATTCTAATTCATTCAAGTCGAGGATTCACTTTTCTCCAGCAGCTGTGTAGTTTATGTTGAGCGTTTTGATTGCCCAATATGCCTTGTGTTCTAATTCTACCGGGAGATGACAGGACTTTCCGTATACAAGTTTGAAAGGTGTAGTTCCCATAGGGGTCTTGTAGGCTGTCCTATAAGCCCATAAAGCCTCGTTAAGCTTAGATGACCAATCTTTCCTAGATATGGCGACAGTTTTCTCTAGGATTTGTTTAATTTCTCTGTTCGAGACTTTGACCTGTCCGCTTGTTTGTGGATGATACGGTGTTGCTACTCGGTGTTTTACTCCATACTTAGATAACAATTTGTCAAATATTTTCGAAATGAAATGGGAGTCACCGTCACTAATGACAAGTCTAGGCACACCAAATCTTTGAAAGATTATATATTTAAAGAGCTTAATTACTACTCGTGTGTCATTTGTAGGCGAGGCCATAGCCTCAATCCATTTTGAAACATAATTGACGACTACGAGTATATACTTGTTTCTGAAAGAAGATGGGAAAGGTCCCATGAAATTGATTCCCCAGACATCAAAGATTTCTACTTCTAGTATTCCTCTTTGAGGCATTTCATCGCGTCTTGAAATATTACAGGTGCATTGACACCGGTCGCAGTTTTTAACAGCGATGTGGACATCCTTCCATAGATTAGGCTAAAATAGGCCGGCTTGTAGGATCTTTGCACAAGTTTTAGAAGTGTTGGCGTGTCCGCCATAGGGAGACGAATGACAGTGAGAGATAACAACTTCCATTTCTTCTTCAGGTACGCATCGACAGAAAATTTTGTCCGGTCCTCTTTTAAATAATAAAGGTTCATCCCAATAATAATACTTAAGATCATGGAAGAATTTCTTTTTCTGTTGGTAGGTTAAGTCTGGTGGGAGCGCGCCTGCGGCTAAGTAGTTGACTATGTCGGCATACCATGGCAGTCCCATGGTTGTATGGATCGCTTCCACGGCTTCTTTGGCTTTTGGTTTGTTTTGGTCCAATTGAGCTAGATCGCTTCTTATTTGTGCTATTAGCTGTTCATACGGAAAATCATTGTTAATCGGTACTTGTTCGGGTTTTATACCTTCTAATCTTGACAAGTGGTCTGCTACGATGTTTCCCGTTCCTTTCTTATCCTTAATTTCTAGATCAAATTCTTGCAAAAGTAGGATCCATCTGAGGAGTCTTGGTTTTGCATCTTTCTTAGTTAGTAGATATCTGATAGTAACATGGTCTGTGTAGATGATTATCTTCGCTCCTACTAGGTAAGAATGGAATTTGTCAAGCGCAAAGACAACTGCTAACAGTTCTTTCTTAGTTGTGGCGTAGTTTATTTGAGCTGAGTCTAGCATTCTACTAACGTAGTAGATTGCGTGAAGTTTCTTGTCCTTCCTTTGTCCAAGAACTGCGCCTATGGCGTAGTCGCTCGCATCGCACATGATTTCGAAAGTTAATCTCCAATCGGGTGGTTGCATGATTGGTGCGGTGATGAGGGCTGATTTTAGAGTTTCAAACGCTTTTAGACAATCTTCGTCGAATATGAACTCAGCGTCTTTCATTAATAGACCGGTAAGTGGTTTAGTGATCTTCGAGAAATCCTTGATAAATCGTCTGTAGAAATCGGCGTGTCCTAAAAAGCTTCATATTTATTGAACGGTCTTAGGTGGTTGAAGTTCTTTTATGACTTCTATCTTGGCTTTATCAACTTCAATTCCTTTGTTAGATATGACATGTCCTAGTACAATTCCTTCTCTGACCATGAAATGGCATTTTTTCCAGTTAAGCACGAGGTTTACTTTCACACATCTTTCTAAAATCTTTTCTAGGTTTGATAGGCATCCTTCAAAACTTTTCCCGCACACAGAGAAGTCGTCCATGAACACTTCCATGATGTTATCGATGAAATATGCAAAGATTGACATCGTACATCGTTGAAAGGTTGCTGGGGCATTGCACAATCCAAAGGGCATTCGTCTATAAGCGAATGTTCCATAGGGACATGTAAATGTAGTCTTCTCTTGGTCATCAGGGTGAATAGGAATTTGGAAAAATCCGGAATAACCATCTAGATAGCAGAAGTAGGAATGTTTTGCTAATCGCTCTAACATTTGATCTATGAAGGGTAGATGGAAATGGTCTTTTCGAGTAGCTTTGTTTAGTTTCCTATAATCAATGCACACTCTATGCCCATTTGCTACTCTTTGTGTTATCGGTTCGCCTTTTGTGTTTTTCACAACAGTTATACCTCCTTTCTTTGGTACGACGTGTACTGGGCTGACCCATTTATTGTCAGAGATCAGATATATGATTCCTGCTTCTAATAGCTTCTTAATTTCATCTCTGACTACAGTGCTAAGGATTGGGTTAATCCTTCTTTGGGGTTCTCTAGAGGTTTTGCAATCTTATTCTAGCATAATACGATGCATGCAAATTGAAGGCCATATTCCTTTTAAGTCAGATATGTTATAACCTAATGCAGTCGGGTACTTTCTTAGGACGTCTAAAAGTTTCTCAGTTTCGAGCGTTCCTAAACTGGAATTGATTATTACTGGTCGCGTACATTTGGTATCTAGGAATTCGTATCTTAGGTTCTTGGGTAAGGTTTTTAACTCTAAACCTGATTTCTTCGGACATGGCATATAATCAGGTGTAAGTGCTAGACTTTCGCTTAGACTATCATCTTGGTATGGTTCACGCCAATTGTCGTCTTCGAATATCAGAGGGGTTTGGATTTTCATTATTTCAGAGTATGTGGTCTGTTCCGCTTCCATCTCTCTTACGCACTCGTCTATAACGTCGATTAGATAACATGTGTCATTCATGGCTGGTGCTTGTAAGAATTGAGTGAGGATGAATTCCACTTTTTCCTCTCTAACTTCGAATGTCAGTCTGCCTTTCTTTACATCAATTATAGCTCCAGCTGTGGCTAGGAAGGGTCTTCCTAATATGATAGGAGTAACTGAGTCCTCAGTAATTTCCATGATTATGAAATCGGTCGGGATATAGAATTGACCTATTCTAACTGGGACGTTTTCCAGTATACCTACAGGGTATTTAACTGATCGGTCAGCTAATTGAATGGACATTTTTGTGGGTCTAAGTTCTCCCATTTCTAGCTTTTTGCAAATGGATAGGGGCATGACACTGATACTTGCTCCCAAGTCGCATAGAGCTTTGTCTATGACAAACTTTCCAATGTTACAAGATATAGAGAAACTACCTGGATCTTTTAACTTAGGGGGCATATCATTTTGAATAATAGCGCTACACTCAGCAGTAAGTGTAACTGTTTCGTTGTCTTCTATCTTTTTCTTGTTAGATAGGATTTCCTTGAGAAATTTAGCATACGAGGGCATCTAAGTGATAGCTTCTGTAAACGGTATTGTGATATTCAGTTGTTTCAGTAGTTCAATGAATTTCTTGAATTGGCCCATCGTTTTGGAATTGGTAAGTCTATGAGGGTACGGAATCGGCGGTTTATAGGGTGGTGGAGGCACATAAGGCTTTTCTTTCTCCACTGCCTCTTGGTTCTCGTTTTCCTTTTCCTTTGGTTCATTCTTAATTTCAGTTGGTTTGTTCTGCTTTTGGTACATGAATGGATTTTCGAGTCTTGGATCAACAGGTCCGTCAAGTTCTTTTCCACTTCTCAGTATTACAGCGTTAGCTTGTCCTTTTGGGTTAGGTTATGGTTGACCAGGGAAAAATCCAGTTGGGGCAGCAGTAGATGCTTGTTGTTGAGCCACTTGTGAAATTTGAGTTTCAAGCATCTTATTATGGGTAGCTAAAGTGTCAACTTTACTAGATAATTGTTTAATATGCTCATTAGTATGTAAATTTTGATTCAGAACATCTTTATTAGTTTGAGATTGGGAAGCAATGAAATGTTCTATCATGATTTCTAGATTGGACTCCCTAGGGGCATTGGATGTATTAGGTCCGTTATTGGGGTGATTTGGGGCAGCTTTTTGATAGCCAGGTGGTGTGGCAGGAGCTTGTCCAGGTGCGTATAACGCGTTGTTGCTTTTGTATGAAAAGTTCGGATGATTCTTCCAACCAGGGTTATAGGTATTGCTATAAGGGTTTCCCTGCACGTAATTCGCTTGTTCAGCTGGAACTCCTGTTAGAAGTGGGCATTCTGGAGAAGGATGTGATTGAAGACCACATAGATCGCAAGCTTAAACTACTGCAGCCACGGTAGCTGCAGGAGCGGTAGTAATATTTTCTAGCTTTTGGGTAAGGGCTTCTACTTTAGCGTTGACTTGATCCAGACTATTCACTTCAATCATGCCACCTTTTTTTTGGGTTTTTTCCATATTAGCTCTTTCGCTTCCCCATTGATAATGGTTTTGAGTCATGCTTTCGATAAGTTAATTTGCCTCGGTATACGGCTTATCCATCCAGCAGCGGCGTCTATAGTCATTCTTGTGTTGTACAAGAGACCGTTATAGAACGTATGAATGATCAACCATTCTTCTAAACCATGATGAGGACAGAGTCTGATCATGTCCTTATAGCATTCCCACGCTTCGAAAAGCGATTCGTTATCTTTTTTTCTGAAACCATTGATGTTGGCCCTGAGCATAGCAGCTTTGCTTGGTGGGAAATATCTAGCTAAAAAGACTTTTTTCAACTCATCCCATGTGGTGATTGAGTTTGAAGGAAGAGATTGAAGCCATGCTCGAGCTCTGTCTCTTAAAGAAAAGGGAAATAGGCGCAATCGTATCGCCTCGGGGTTTACACCATTCCTTTTACAGTGTCTGCGTACTGCACAAACACTGACAGATGTAGGTTTGGGTCGTCAGTAGGAGATCCAGAAAATTGGTTCTGCTGAACGGCAGATAGAAGCAGAGGTTTTAGCTCTAAATCATTTCGAGCGATAGCAGAAGCGGCAATGCTGTTGTGGGGCTCCGCTTGAGAAGGAACTGCGTAATCCTTAAGAGTACAAGGTGGATTTGGTACGTCAGCCATCTTAGATTCTTCAATTAATTCAGGGATTGAGATATCAGGAAGCTTAGTCGGAGGAAGATTGTTGAGGTCACGGTATTCTCGAACTCGGCGTCTCACTCTGAGATAGCGCTCGATATCGTTGATTTGTAAATGCAAAGGCTCGCTTTGGGATCGAGTGTTTGGCATACAACAGAGGGAAAAATAAATATTTGTCTTAGTCTATACAGTACTACTTTACGAGTGCACTAGTGACTAAATCAAGGTCCCCGGCAACGATGCCAAAAACTTGATGTCCGACCGACCTAATGTGTCTAACGGTATCTTAACTGCAAGTGCATAGCCTATCGCGGTAGTAATAAAAAGATGTCGAACCCACAAGGACTTTGTAATCACTCTAGTGCTATAAAGGTTTGCTAGTTTAGCTAAGGCGGATGTTGTCACGTTTGGTTATTTAGAGGTTAAGGTAAGGGAAAAATAAATCGAATTAATGGGATAATAATAATAAAACGATCGGTATGTAATGTAGTGAATCTAAGTGGATCTAATCGAACCTAAGCATATGAATATGTTTAACTTAGATGGTTCTGTAGAAATTATCAGTTTAAAAACCCTCAACTCACACTCTCGTGGTCTTATCTCGGATTATACCCCTAAAGCCCTATGCCTGCTCTCGCTAGCCCATAAGTGTTTAGAAAATACTTTTTGAAAACTTAATAAAATCTAATTCGTTTTAAAGCACTCTCGCTGTATTTAAATCAAATGCCTAACTTTAGCTATCCGATTAAAATCTCACACTCTCGTGGTCTCGGTCCTAATCTATTCTACTTTTCTTACTCTCGTAACAAAAAGATTGGTTTTAATTATAAAAAGTCACAGCCAGAAATTAAGTTAATTTAGATTTTAGCTTAGGCACAATTTAATCCATTTGGTTACTATTATCACATCCCGACTCTAGGAAATTAGCTAGTCATAGTACTCGAAATAGACAAACAGAAAATATAATCGGGAAAGAATAAGGCATTCATGGTAATTAAATAAATAAATAAACGTAAACAAATTATATTAAAATTTAATGCGATTAAAAACCTAAATAACAATATTATTCCTCAAGCTCCCTCTTCCATAAGTCGGCAAGATTGGAACTTCGAAATCGGAACTTAAAACAAATTCTGAGGCTAAAAATAAATTCTGACTACAATAGCAATTTCCTAATGTTGGAAATAGCTATTATTTGGTAAAAGGGAAAATAAAGCAAGAACAAAAAATTGCAGTATTAAATTTGGCAGGGCTTCCGCAAGAAAATTATGTAGCAAAAACTCTCCCCCGCTCCATTAAAATGCCTCCTATTTATAGAAGAGGATTTTCGCAGTTAAGAACATTTAGGAACGTGGACTTGCACTGCTTGAGTGGAGGAAAACTCAGACTGTTCGTTGCTGAAGTTGAGAATTTGTAGGAGAAGAAAACATCCATTACGTTTCCCACGTCTCCTGTTCTGCATGACGTTGAATTACGTGTGTGACGGTCGTCATGAGAAGGTGACGGTCGTAATGCGCTTAAATAGCGCGTTACGTTTGTCAATGATGTGTGACGAGCGTTCTTCAGGATGTGAGCGCGTTACGCTCGTAACGGAGGTGTGACGGTCGTCACAACATCAAACTTTGCAGATTAGTTCTTTTTCTTCTGATTTTTTGGTTAGCTTTCTTCATGTGATCCTTTTTCACTAATTTGATTTGAAACATGTTGTACCTGTGAAAAGACATAAAAACTCGGAACAATCGGGAGTTAAATGGGTTAATGCAGTATGAAAATCGATTAAAAATGTAGTAATTATATGATACGATTTCTCGTTATCAGTCTCCTTCGTAGGTTTTGACTTAGTGGACTTTTCTCTTGAGAGATAATGACTGCCTATTTGGTAGGGAACCGTCACCGTCTTTTGATTCTAGAGTAATGTTTTTGATATCCTTCGTTGTATATGAAGTGAAAGTTTGTGACTGAACGCGCGTTTGAATTAACTGAGAGACTACCCTGCCCCGGGTTTTGATTAAAGGTTTTAATTTGTGTAAAAAGGAAACTCCTACTTCTTTGACTCGAAGGGGTTGACTAGGGATTATCCTCCTTATAACTCAAGTGTTTAGGAATTGAAAGAATTCATGTACATCATCAGTAAAGTCTGTCCAAAAGCATACTATATGAGATTATGGCATTGTTTTCGTAATCCTCCCTCTAAAGGCTTGTAACTTTTAGCAAGAGTTGAATATCATAAAGGGAGAAAAAAGCATAATTTAATTAGAATGAAAATGAATGGATTAATTCAAGACAAACATATTTAATGCATTAATGAAAATGACCAGATTCTGACATTAATAGATAAGTGTTTGAATAACGAAAGAAATTACAATTGAAAATTAAAAACGAACTGGAACGCTTAATGATTGGTATGGGAGTGGTGATCATGTTTGGAGTCTTCGGAGGGTCAAATTCGATCTCCTTAGCGTCAGTCATGTTTTGAATCTTGTATTTCAGCGCCTAACAATCATTAGTATCATGCCCAGGACTTCTAGAATGATACGCACATATTGCATCAGGATTGTAGTTAGGAGAATAAGTTTTGGGGTTTGGATGAGGTCCTATCAACGTAATCAAATTCATCTTCAACAAGTGTTGTAGTGCTTGAGACAACGGCATGTTGATGTTGGTAAACTGTCTTTTGGGCTCGCCTGGCCTTCGCTGATTTCCCCTTTGTGGTTGTCGCTGTGATGCAGGACCGGAGATCAAGACTTCCCCCACATATTGGTCGTGGTGGCTCTTGTTATGACCCTTTTGGCCATAAACAGCATTGGACTCTTTCTTTCTATTGTATGGCTTTTTCTGAGTATCAGAGGATGTAGCTCCTTGGATCTTTCCACTTTTGATGCCAGCTTTGACCCTTTCGCCAGTCAGTATTAGCTCGATGAACCCGACCGAGGAGCTTCCGATGAGGTGATTGAAGAAAGGTCCCGTCAAAGTTCCCCTAAATATGTCAATCAGTTCCCTGTCAGTAAAGGGTGGCTGCACTCTGCCTGCAAAATCTCTCCATTTTTTGGCGTACTCTTTGAAGCCCTCATTGGAACGCATGGTCATATTTTGCAATTGCACACGAGTTGGTGCAAGATCAGCATTGTATTGGTACTGCTTGTAGAAAACAGTAGCCAAGTCCTCCTAGGTGTGAATGTCGGTTCTTTCTAACTGATAGAACCACTCCAGTTGAGTGCCAGCCAAACTTTCTTGGAAGAAATGGACCCATAGCTTTTGGTCAGCAGTGTGAGGCTGAATCTTACGGACATATGACCTCAGATGTATTTTAGGACAAGAGGTACTGTCATACTTGACAAAGTTAGAGATTTTGAACTTTGGTGGAATGACCACTCCGGAAACCAAACCTAACTCTTCAAAGTCCAAGCCAGGTATCTGCTGAATCTCCATAGCATTGAGGCGATCCTCCAATTGTTTGTATTTATCATCAACGGGAGGATATTGTTCCTCAGAGTAGTCAGTCTCTTCTTTGTTAGACCCCAAACTGTGATCCCCATCTTTTGTCTGATTGTCTCCCTCGGTTGACGGAGTTAAGAGATCTAGAGCTCTCTTGACTGGTCCTCTAGATCTTCTTCCCAAGTTCAGGACGCCTATTGACTTCTTTGACTTTTTCTTCTTGTCTTTGAGAAAAAAATTCTCTGGGTCCTCTTGCCCCTTAGCCATAGCCAGGAACATTTGTTGGAATTGGGCATTTTGTGCTTGGAGATCCTTCATTGTTTGTTCCATATCCATCTTACTGAAATAAACGGAAGGAAGATAAGAAGACTTGTATGGGAGAAACTTGTCATGATATGATGTATGTTTTCAAGGATGCATGGTAAACACAAGAATATGTTAGAAGTTACTTACAACTTTGATTGGATAACTTCGTATCGGTGGATGTCCTTCCATGAGAATTAAGTTCACCGTGTCAAGCGGGTCATGGCTCCTGACTCAAGTTGTTGTACTTTGATCTTTGACGACATTTGATTAGACGAAAATAAATCATCTTGCCCCTTGACATGCGTCTGGTTCAATAGGACCCTGCATCATAGGCCCTTGAGATCCTTGAAATAGTTATTGAAAATGCTATGGTATGATGTCATGATGTTATGTACAAGTATGCAAAGCAAGCAAGTTGTTATGTACAAATAGTCATATACACACAAAGTAGACAAGTCCTTATGTTTAGACTCGCATGGAATTTGATAGGTAAGTACCCTCTTGAAGTTTAATTGGCTCAACCTATCCTAGTAATAGTAACCGGGTTCTAAGGGATCTCAATATCAACGATCTTTCTTCATCAGGCATTGTTTCAGCGCAAGCCTCTTTAATGGCGACCGAAATATACCAAAAGTCCGATCTCAACGAGCGTAGTATCGAGTATCAACCAATCTTCGGTCAAAACCAAATCCGGCTATATAATTACTTCCTAATGGCCAAGGATGAGTCCATTAAAAGGTCCTAAAGGTCAGTTAGCGCTCAATGACACTAAGGAAGCCTAATGTTATCCTTGACCGACTCAAGGAACATTAGTACAAACCAAAGTATCACGCTAACGTAGATATCACTTCGTCCATATTAAAAGGTTCCTAAAGTTTTTTCTGATAAAATTCATGATGTACCGCCAGAGAGAGAAGTTGAATTTACTATTGATCTTGTACCTGGTATCAGACCTGTTTCTATGGAACCATACAAGATGTATGCATATGAATTGTCAGAATTAAAGAAACAGTTGGAAGAGTTGCTTGAAAAGAAGTTTGTGATACCAAGTGTATCGGCGTGGGGAGCTTCAGTGTTACTAGTAAAGAGTAAAGATGGAAGTATGAGGCTTTGTGTTGATTATAGACAATTGAATAAAGTTACCATTAAGAACAAGTATCCACTTCCAAGAATAGATGACTTGATAGATCAATTGGTGGGTGCACGAGTGTTTAGTAAGATTGATTTGAGGTTGGTTTATCATCAGATTAAAGTGAAGGATGAAAATATCCAGAAGACGACTTTCAGAACACGTTATGGACACTATGAGTATTCGGTGACGCCTTTAGGTGTTAAAAATGTGTCGGGAGTATTCATGGAGTACAAGAACCATATCTTTCATACTTATTTGGATCGATTTGTAGTGGTGTTCATTGATGGCATTTTGATTTACTCTAAATCAGAGGAAGAGCATGCACAACACTTAAGAATAGTATTGCAAGTTTTGAAAGAGAAGAAATTGTATGCAAAGTTGTCTAAGTGTGAATTTTGGTTAAAGGAGGTTAGTTTTCTTGGTCATGTGATCTCAGGTAGTGGCATTCTTGTAGATCCATCTAAGGTAGATGTTGTGTTGTAATGGGAAACTCCAAAGTCGGCTACCGAGATTAGAAGCTTTTTAGGATTAGCTGGTTACTGTAGGAGGTTTATTAAAGGTTTTTCTAAGTTGGCACTTCCATTGCTTTTGTGTGGGACGTTTAGTGTGAAGAAAGTTTTACAGAATTGAAGAAAAGATTGACATCGACTCCGATTTTGAAATTGCATAATCCAGGAGAACCTTTTGTGGTATATTGCGATGCTTCTAAGATGGGTTTAAGAGGTGTGCTTATGCAGAATGATAAGGTAGTTTCTTATGCGTCAAGGCAGTTGAGGACTCATGAGAAGAACTTCCTACGCATGATTTAGAGCTTGCTGCAGTTGTTTTTATGTTGAAGATTTGGAGGCATTATATTTATGGTTCTAGATTTGAAGTATTTAGAGACCATAAGAGTTTAAAGTATTTATTTGATCAAAAAGAATTGAACATGAGACAATGAAGATGGTTGGAGTTGTTAAAGGATTACGATTTTGATTTGAAATATCATCCAGGAAAAGCGATTGTGGTAGATGATGCGTTAAGCCGAACGACTTTACATATGTCAGCAATGATGGTTAAAGAGTTAGAATTAATTGAACAGTTACGAGATATGAGCTTAGTTTGCAAGGTGACACCGCAGAGTGTTATGTTGGGGATGTTGAAGATTAACAATGATTTTCTACATAATATCAAAGAGGCTCAGATGTTGGATGTAAAGCTGGTAGATTCGATGGTTTGGATCAATCATTCTGAGAATAGTGATTTTAAGTTAGATGCGCAAGGTGTGTTGAAATTTCATAATCGGATTTGTATTCCTAATAATTCGGATATGAAGAAAGTGATTCTCGAGGAAATTCATAGAAGCAAGTTGAGTATTCATCCGGGAGATACAAAGATGTATCAAGACTTGAAGAATTTGTTTTGGTGGCCTGGAATGAAGAGTGACATGGCTCGGTTTGTGTATGCATGTTTAACTTGTCAGAAGTCGAAAGTTGAACATCAGAAGCCTACAGGGTTAATGCAACCATTAGAAGTTCCAGAATGGAAATGAGATAGCATTTCGATGGACTTTGTGATGGAACTACCTAATACTTCAAAAGGATATGATTCGATTTGGGTGATTGTTGTTAGGTTTATGAATTCGGCTCATTTTATTCCTATTAACGCCAGTTTTCCAGTATCAAAGTTGGCAGAGATTTACACTGGTGTAATTGTAAAGCTGCATGGTGTTCCTTTATGTATTATTTCGGATAGAGATCCGAGGTTTACATCTGATTTTTGGAAGAGTTTGCAAGAGGCGTTGGGTTCTAAGTTGAGGTTGAGTTCGGCGTATCATCCACATATGGATAGTCAAACGGAGATAACTATTTAGTCGTTAGAGGATTTGTTGAGAGCATGTGTTCTTGAGCGGGGAGGTTTATGGGATACTTATCTTCCGTTAATAGAGTTCACTTGTAATAACAATTACCATTCTAGTATTGCAATGGTACCTTTTGAAGCGTTGTATGGTCGGAGATGTAGAACTCCTTTATGTTGGCATGAATCTGGGGAAAGTGTAGTGCTTGGACCTGAAGTTGTTTGTGAGACTACTGAGAAGGTGAAGTTGATTCGAGGGAAGATGAAAGCTTCCCAAAGTAGACAGAAGAGTTATCATGACAAGTGAAGGAAAGATTTAGAATTTCAAGCAGGTGACCATGTGTTTTTTAGAGTTACACATGTGACTGGTGTTGGGCGGACGTTGAAGTCTAAGAAGCTCACTTCTTGTTTTATTGGTCCGTATCAGATTTTGGACAGAGTTGGAAATGTTGCTTATAGAGTGGCTTTACCGCCTAATCTTTCGAATTTGCATGACGTGTTTCATGTGTCACAACTCTGGAAGTACATTTCAGATCCATCTCGTGTGACTCATATGGATGATGTGCAAGTACGGGATAATCTTACTGTGGAGATGATGCCTGTACGAATCGCGGATCATGAGATGAAGACTCTAAGAGGCAAAGAGATTGCTTTGGTGAAAGTAGTCTGGTTAGGAGCTGCCGGAGAAAGCATGACTTGGGAGTTGGAAAGTAAGATGCGGGACTCCTATCCTGAATTGTTTGAATAAGGTAAATTTTCGAGAACGAGAATATTCTAAATGGGGGAGAGTTGTAATGCCCGTTAATTTAATTAATTATTTAATTAAATTATTTTTTTGGATTATTTGTTGAAGTTGTGAGATGTTGAGAATTGTTGGTATAAGTTGTTAGATTATTCTTAATTAATTAATTAGTTGATTAATAATAATTATAATGTTGGAATTAATGGAATAATTGTGTTAGTCTTATGTTATTGGTTGGTGTTGTACCCCAAAATTTTCCCTCCCATATTCTTCAAGATTTGCCAAGAGTATGCTTCAAAATCTCCCAAAGGTTGCATAGTTCAATGGCCTCCTAACAGTCAAAAACTAGGGTTTTGGTTCGGGCAAAGAAATTGAAGTTTCCAAGGGTCCAAACAAGTCCTATATGCCTACAAACATGGTCAAGCATCCTCATGCCAATTTTCAAGACTTACAGCACAAAATTGCACAGTCAAAAACCCTAATTGCTCAACAGTAAACTGTAGGGGCAAAATGGTCATTTGACAGTCAAAAGTCCAAATTTTTGGTCAACATCTTATTTTGAAGCCACAAACATCATTTGATCAATGCTTGATCATGATTTTCAAGGCATGGCTCAAAAAGTCTCAAGATGCAAAAGTTTCCATATTTGGACAGTTGAAAAAGTCAACTGTAACTTGACCCAGGCATAACTTCCACATGGTTTATCAGAAAAATTCCATCCAAAGCTCATTTTGAAGAGAATGACATTTCCTACAACTCCTCTTCACACTTCAAGTCCAAGAAATGCTCTCACAAAAAGTTATCAATCTCAACATTATAGGTCATTTTCAAAAGTCAACAAAAAGGCACTTTAAGTCAAAGACCATAACTTGTGATTGGTAAATCAAAATGACATGGGACCAAAGGAATTGGTTAGAGGACTTCAAGACCTTTCTAAAATGTCCAAGAACATGATCAAATCTTGAAAATTGAGCAAGATATGTCTTGTGGAAGTTGGGAAATTTTTGGGAATTTTGAAAAGTCAACTTTGCTTCAAATGCCTCAAAATTGCTAATGGGCCTCAAGTTCTTCCAAGAATCATCACCCAAAAGCTATGCACGACCCATTGACTTTAAAGGGAGTTATTTTATCATTTTTTATTAATTATTTGAATTATTATTATTATTAGTTCATTTAATTAAAATAAAATATGACAAAAATAGAAAACCTTGTTTTCCAATCCCTTTTTGCAGCATATTCTCTCCATAAAACCTCAAGATTTCGTGCATCCCTAATATGGAAAGATTTGGCCATGATTGGTATCAAAAGGGCATGAAAAAGATTGAAAATATTACATTAAAAAATCAAATATTTGATTCATGAATGCAAATGTTTTTGGTTTGGATTTTCACCCTAATTCATTCCTCATATAAACACAAACCTAAACCTAATGCAAAGGACCTGAGTGCTGCGCTAGAACCTGAGAACACAAACTCACTTTTTCTTAAAAAACTTCAAATCTGTTTTCATAGTTTGAAGGCATTTCAAGGCGTGGAAAGTATCTCAAAAGTTTGTTGGGACCTCTCTGATCATAACCCAATACGTTTCAAGCCTCCATACACAAAGAATTGGTAGCACGAAGCCGCCATGTTCTTAATATTTCTCACATTCGTGTTTTGATTTATACGTATCATTCATGCATTTTTCTTGTTGTTTTTCACTAACATAAGCATTCTAAAGCTGTTGGTATCTTTTGATTGAACTAACGTGCCCTGTACGAGAATCTGCCATGGAAATTTTCTAGGTTTTCACAAGCTTGAAATTGGGGATTTGTTCATATGGAAAAATTGGACATCAAGGCCTATACCATTGAACTCGTGACCTTCAGACGAATCCAATCATCATATCGCGCTCAATTTATGATCAATGATACTCTAATCGCTATTTTTTGCAGGGGTACATTTAGTGGGGGTTTAAAACCCCCGCTATCTCTTTTCTGTTTGCAGGCAAAACGGAGAAGATGCTAGCGTGGCCTATTGCTATTGGGACATTTGAATGATAGCGCGCTTTTTTGTGGTTCAGCATAACGTGGCCTTTTCAAATATAATGCTTATTGTCCATTATACATAAAAACAAACGCGCTTGGCTGGACGGTTGATGCGTTGTCTTGCAAACAATGGGACCTGGGTTCGATTCCCAGGTCCCCCATATTTCTCAATATATTTTGTTTTAACATGATTCCATGCAGTACATACCCCAGGGCCTACCATGCAGCTTCATGTTTATGCTTGCCACGCGCCCAATAAGACCAATCCAATGGTCAGAAGTTGCAGACCACCATGTACACCGGTCAACACCTCCACATACGCGCCAGAAAGGTCAACCAGGCCTGATTCAGTGGGCCAAAATTGCTTGGAAAATACCTCCAAAAGGGACAACCACCCCCCCTCCCCCCATGTTTGCCTTTCTTTTCTCTATTTTATTCTTTTCTATTATTTATTTTAATTATATTATTTGCTTTGTTTAATTCCAAATTAATTCTTTAATAATATAAAAATACAAAAAAATCAGAAAGTCAAAAAATAAAAATATATTTTATTATTTAATTCACTAATGTTTTAATTAACTTAGTTCTAATTTTAGGTTTAATTTTAATGCTTTTTTTAATAAACTAAAAAAAAGGGTAGAAATTAGGGTTTTATACTTTTATCCCTTTTTTTTTCTTTTTCACCATATTTAATTATTAATTATTTTTTTTGTAAATAAAATTGTCATTAAATAATTAGGTTAAATTAGGTCAAACTTAAATCTATTTCTTTAATAATTAAAAATGCTTAGAATTAGGGTTTTAATTCCAATTTAACTTTCTCATTAAATTCCATAAATACAAAAACTCCAAAAATAAATTCTTTCTTTTATTTAACTTAATTAATTTATTAATTGTAACGTAATTTCTTTAAAGGGTCCAACGCCCTCGCATTCGATTATAATTCCTTTTCGCACATTTACTTTTATGTTCCTTTTTTAATTTTATGTACTTGCCCCAAAGCCTTGTAATAGATTAATTAGGATATTTATCTTTCCGCATTTTATTTATTTCAAATCGGGTCTTGGTTTAATTTGGCGATGTAGACCCGCGCCTTTGTAATAGCGTAGGACTTTTATCTTTCCGCACCCTTTAACTGTTAATAACCGAATGAAAGAATGAATGCCAAAAATAAAAATAAAGCGTATATCACCAATGCATGACAAGATAAACATAATTGAAAATGACACACAAATCACACACCACCCCTAAGGTACGTCTCACTGTTGCCTTGCCCCTCGAAACGTGGTCGTCGAGTAGAGGATGTTTTAGTAAGTCCTCATGTCCATGAACATGGCATGAGGGTAGCTTCTAAGGTGTCTTCCTATTGCTCTGGTGACCACACTGTCCCTAATCCTCGAATTGACCCGAACACCTCCAACGGCGGTGCTACCTACCTTTCAATGGTGGGATGGCACTACTTTAAGGACATTTACACAGACGAATTCCTTAGGGTAGGTAGATGACTCGTAGATACTTGCTCTAATTCCAAACAAAATCAAAAAACTCTTTTCACACCGACACTTTTCAAAAAAGCTTTCAAAAACAACTTTTCAAACACTCTTGAGGACTGATACAAGAGTCGAACTGAAATTTTAAACGAAACTTTTTTTCAAACCCACTCTGAAAAGCAAACAAACAATTTTGAAAACACAAATGAGCAAGTATCTAAGAGCCCATGGATAACCATGGATAGAAAGGGTGCTAACACTTTCCCTTTCTATAAATCTACCTCCCGAACCGAGAACTAATCTCAATAAGGAATTTTTATGTGCTTTTGTCCTTTCCATTTGGAGAAAATAAAAGACGGTGGCGACTCTTGCTTCCGCGACATTTCGCGAACCAGCGTTAAACAGTCAGTTCCAGATCCACCGATCCCAGAACTGGCGACTGTGCTGGGGAAATTTTTACTCAAAGTGAGGTGTACCTTAGGATAGTTCATAACTGTGTTTTCAATTGTTGTGCTTTGTTTGCTTTATTATTGTGGGTTGCATCGGAGTTACATAGATCCTAACCCGGATCTGGGGATACCCTGTTAGGTAGCATAAGCTGTGAGAGACCTGTCCGGCGTAGACCGACATGGGTGAAGCAGTGGCTAGGTTGGTGTGGCGCCTTGGTCTGTACCGATATCCCTTGTGTCGCAACGAGGAGAATATGGGTCTTCTGAGGAGTCATTAAGCACCAACCGACCTTAGAACCTTAAATGACCCAACTTGGCCAATAGAACAGTAGCAGTATGCTACGCCCATTGAGGCTAAACTCTCGTGATGGTTCTGGCTGCAAGAAAAGGTTGCGATGCTCGAGTTATGACCGATTGAGGGTAGTCAGTGATATTGGGATCCTCTAGAACCCGGTTACTTCTGATAGGACAGGTCCTAACCAACAAACTGAAAGAGGGTAATACCTAGACCTCATGCTGGCCTAAACTCTAAGGGCTGTGGTGTGACTTGTGTGCCTTAAAACTTGACTACTTGCATGCTTGTTATCTGACACTTGAGTTTCTTGCAGGTTTTGTTTATAGTCCTTAATTGGGACTCATAACAGGGTTTACCTACATTACTCCATGCATACCATAACATCATACCATTGCATACATCCTAACCCATTTCAAGGATCTCAAGGGCTTGTGATGCAGGTCATGACGAACCAAAATGTCTAGCAAGGGGCAAAGGGGATTTATTTTCCTCTAGCCAGGTTGAGGATCTGAGTCAGAGGCTATGACCCACTGGATATGGTGAGCCTTTGACCCTTTGAAGAAGGACTCTCAATAACATGAAGTTCCTTCAATCAAGCCACCGGATTCAAGCTCTAACAAATTTCTTGTTTATCCCGCGAGGTCCTTGAAAACATTGCATGCATATCATACATATCATTGCATTACAGGTACCCTTTTGACAGGCCACTTACCATCTGCGCTGTTTATTTCAGCAATGGCTTCCCGACAATACAACCAGGACCTTCTTGCTCAAGAAACTCGGTTCGAGGAAATCCTCCTGAATCTATCCAAGGGGCAGGAGGAGCTGAGAACACTTCTCATGGGAACGTTGGTCAGGAATAGCGCTGAGGACGAACGGCTGAAACGTCTGCAAGCTGAAGTGGATGCAATGAAAGCCCAGATGCTGGGGCAGGTGACTGCCATTCAAGGTTTAGCTCAAAGACAAGAAGAGCTCGGAGTTCTCATCAACCAACTGCTTCAGGGTAACCAACTAGGGCAAACGTCTAAGGGTAAAGAGCCAGTCATCATTCAACCGTCTTTGAGACAAGGAGATAAAGGGAGAGCTCCTCAAATGGCTCCAGTGTCACAAATTCAGCATCAACCTCACCAGCTTCAGCCAGGCAAGCCCAGGAGGCAATTCACCCAGCTCAATATGTCGTTGTTTCAAGCTCTACAACGCCTGTTGAGATTGAATCTGATCACATTAAAGGCTCATCCCCGGAATCCCAACACAGCAGCTCCTACCTATCATCCTAATAAAAGGTGTGCCTACCACTCCGCCAGTCCAGGACATGATACAAATGAGTGTTGGGCTCTGAAGAACAAGATCCAGGACCTGATTGATGAAGAAGCATTGGAATTCACACAAGATGGTCAGGCTGAGTTTTTCTACCATCCCTCCAAGGCTCACCATTTGAAGTAACAAGCCCTGAAGATGAAAAGACTTTTGTTCATTAGGATTTTCAAGTTGTAATTTTCTTTTGTTCAAACATTCACTCATGTTAAACGTTGTTATTCCATTAATGCATCGCATACGTCTGTTTTGAAGCAATACATTCGTATTCACTATATGCAAATTATTTTCATATTTTTTCTGATGATCAACGCTCGATTAATAATGCTAAGCCTCTTGAGGGAGGATGACGAAAATGATACCACAATCTACAGTATACTTTTGAACAGACCCCGCTGACGAGGTACAGGCATTGTTTCAATCCCTAAACACTGGAGTTATAAGGAAGATAATCCCTCGTCAACCCCTTTGAGCCAAAGAAGTAGGAGTTTTTCTTTTCGAAAATTAAAACCCTTAATCATAACCTGGGGCGGGGTAGTTCTCTCAGTTGATCCAAGTGCATAACGAATGGCACCAAAGAGGTCCTTACAAAACAAAGAAAGACAGTGATGGTTCCGAATAATCAATAAAGAAAGGCAGTCATTATCTTTCAAAATAAGAACCCATTAAGTCAAAACCTAGGAAGGAGACTTACAAAACTGGGGCATCCCGCTGACTGTAATCACAAAAGAACAGCTCAGGCAAAAAAAAAGGGGATAACAAAAATCAGAAAAAAGAAAGAGGTCTTACAAACCCTCGACAAAAAATGACTGCCTATTCAAAATAAGTTATCAACATCCGAATCATCACCGGAAAATCAGAGCAAAGACTCAAACAAGGTCTAACGTATGATCAACTGAGTTTAGGTTTGGAGAACATCACGAAGAGAGGGTGGGTACAAATAAAATTTGAGCCTTTATCCTTTGTTTCTTAAACCGTGAACCAGGCCACGTTATAACCCTCAAAAGTCCTAGCTGAAGCATGGGTTAGTTCGAAAGCATACTGTTACGAAAGGTATCCTGACTCCTTAAGGCTTGCGGTAAAATGACGAGTTGACATCACAGTTCACAAAATTCACTTGTTTTTATGAAAAAATATACATTTTCAAAATCTTCAAGACAGACATAAGCTTTGCATTTTTGATATAACATTGTTTGCATGTGACTATTTGTTTGAACAGCATGGAAATTCGCACGATGAAAGCCTAGTGAACAAAGGCACTTCCAATCAAGGGGCATGACATGATCATGGTCCATCATCTGGGGCAGTCCAATCAAGATTCGAAGAATCTCTCAAAGGCCAAATAGCCTGGGGCAAATCTCCGCTTGAGTCACTTGGGGCATTCCAACAACGAATCTTGCCTGATCAAACACCTTCTGGTGGCATGACAAAACACTTCTAACAGGGGCAACTTCCTACATTCTGAGAACATAGTCGAAAAAATACTACGCGTAATCAAAGACCCGCTAGGTTGACACACCTAGGCAAAAATAAGGGCTTCCCAGCGAACCAAAAGGGTTCGGGCAAAATGAAGGGATGAAATGAAAAGATCTGTACACCCGACAAGTCGAAAACCTGAAAAGGCGGCTTGGGCAAAAATGGGTATCCCGGTGGACTGAAAACCCGAAAGGGCGGTCCAGGAAAAAGTTAGGGATCAAAACGTACGACTATGTCCTGTCATCTTGTCACCGGCCTGCCAGAAGAAGGTTTGTCCATCAACAACTATCAGCACCCCACAGGTCTTCCTCTCCCACCTCAAAAACAGGGGCAATGATGAGTTGTCCAAACGATCTAATGGCTCTGTCCACCAAGGTACTAAGATAGGTTCGGCTGAAGAATAACCAGTATATCTCAATTCCCCAGAGAGTGAGCCAGCAAGTCAGTGCACTCTCCCTAAGCAAAGCTATTATCAGCCTTAAGGAAGTTGGGTACCCCCGCAGATCTCAACATTCCCCAGCACGATATACAGATATTCTTAAACAAGCATCCCCGGCAGTCTTGACCTAAAGATTGTTCCCCGGTGGTATACCAGACATCCAGCAGAGCCAATTTCCCAATACATCTCAAAATTTCCCCAGGAGATTCCAATCCAGTTCCCCCAGGAAAGTTGGGATCCATCTCCCCAAGCAGTAAGCTTATCCCCAGTAGATTCTGGAAGCTTATCCCCGTAGAGCACGAGCACGTCCCCCGGCTGTATTCAAAGGTTATTTCCCTACCAGGATATAACTGGGTTATCCTCAGCCGAAAGCCATGAGAAGATCGTCCTCGGCGAAGTCTTCTTATCCCCAGCGAAGTCTATTAACACTTCCAACACAACAACGGTATTCCCAGCGAAGTTACCATCAATATTCCAGCAAAGTACCTCTCTCCCCACAGAGTATTGCTCCCCAGCAAGATCGCTAGAGTAATTTTCTCCCCGCAGAGTTTTCTATTCGCCAAGTTTATTCCCCAACGGAGTTATCTTCTCCTACCGGTATTCTTGCAACCATCACTCCCCAGTAGAAACAGAAGCTCTACATCAGCCAAGGATTTAACTTCCCGGCACCCGTCAAGGATTTATTTTCCTAGACAAAAACATACGTTCATAAACATCACATTTTCATACATTATAGCATGCATATACGCATCATATCTTATAAATCTCATTTATGTTGAGAACATCATTGCTTGATTCATATCATGCATTGCATATGACTGACCTTTACCTTTCAGGAAAGATCCAGTTAAGTTCTCAGCTATATTTCGAAACTTTAGTCTGGTTCAATTAAATCGACCCTAAGATTTTCCTGATTCTTATCCAGTCAAAGGCCTTCTGGTTCAGTCAGATCGACCCTAAGATCTCCCTGATTCTTATCCAGTTGAAGATATTCCAAGACCTTGTCCAGTTCAGTTAAATCGACCCTAAGATTTTCCTGATTCTTATCCAGTCAAAGGCCTTATCTGGTTCAGTCAGATTGACCCTAAGATCTCCCTGATTCTTATCCAGTTGAAGATATTCCAAGACCTTGTCCGGTTCAGTTAAATCGACCCTAAGATTTTCCTGATTCTTATCCAGTCAAAGGCCTTCTCTGGTTCAGTCAGATCGACCCTAAGATCTCCTTGATTCTTATCCAGTTAAAGATATTCCAAGACCTTGCCCGGTTAAGTTAAATCGACCCTAAGATTTTCCTGATTCTTATCCAGTCAAAGGCCTTCTCTGGTTCAGTCAGATCGACCCTAAGATCTCCCTGATTCTTATCCAGTTGAAGATACTCCAAGACCTTGTCTGGTTCAGTTAAATCGACCCTAAGATTTTCCTGATTCTTATCCAGTCAAAGGCCTTCTCTGGTTCAGTCAGATCGACCCTAAGATCTCCCTGATTCTTATCCAGTTGAAGATATTCCAAGACCTTGCCTGGTTCAGTTAAATCGACCCTAAGATTTTCCTGATTCTTATCCAGTCAAAGGCCTTCTCCGGTTCAGTCAGATCGACCCTAAGATCTCCCTGATTCTTATCCCAGTAGAAGACATCCAAGATTCTCTCAGCGTTCCTGTTGAGGTAGTAATCGCCCAAGATTCTCTCAGCGTTCCTGTTGAGGTAGTAATCGCCCAAGGTTCTCTCAGTGTTCCTGTTGAGGTAGTAATCGTCCAAGGTTCTCTCAGCGTTCCTGTTGAGGTAGTAATCGCCCCAAGATTCTCTCAGCGTTCCTGTTGAAGTAGTAATCGCCCAAGGTTCTCTCAGCGTTCCTGTTGAGGTAGTAATCGCCCAAGGTTCTCTCAGCGTTCCTGTTGAGGTAGTAATCGTCCAAGGTTCTCTCAGCGTTCCTGTTGAGGTAGTAATCGCCCAAGGTTCTCTCATCGTCCCGTTGAGGTAGTAACCATCCCTGATTCATTCATCAACGTTTGAAGCTCCAGACCCGATTCCTGTAACCAACCAGGGTACATCTGTACAAAGAGTTTGAAGACCAGCTCCTGTAACATGCCAGGTAAATCATTTTCTTTTTCAGGTACGCAAGTTATCGCTAAGGAATCTCTTACGCGATCGACACCCAGATGGCATCTATAAGCCCATCCACTTATCCATCACCCCTCAACATGGCATCTATAAGCCCATCTTCCTATCCACTAATCTCCAAATGGCATCTATAAGCCCATTCCCCCCATCACACTGCTAACATGTGAGCGCAAATTTCTGGGCACTCTAGTGTTCAATCATCTTTCACCTTCGGATTACGAAAGGCACGTCAGCCAATCTACATCCTCAGGTCTAAGAAGATTGAACAAGGGCAACTGTTGTACCCCAAAATTTTCCCTCCCATATTCTTCAAGATTTGCCAAGAGTATGCTTCAAAATCTCCCAAAGGTTGCACAGTTCAATGGCCTTCTAACAGTCAAAAACTAGGGTTTTGGTTCGGGCAAAGAAATTGAAGTTTCCAAGGGTCCAAACAAGTCCTATATGCCTACAAACATGGTCAAGCATCCTCATGCCAAGTTTCAAGACTTACAGCACAAAATTGCACAGTCAAAAACCCTAATTGCTCAACAGTCAACTGTAGGGGCAAAATGGTCATTTGACAGTCAAAAGTCCAAATTTTTGGTCAACATCTTATTTTGAAGCCACAAACATCATTTGATAAATGCTTGATCATGATTTTCAAGGCATGGCTCAAAAAGTCTCAAGATGCAAAAGTTTCCATATTTGGACAGTTGAAAAAGTCAACTGTAACTTGACCCAGGCATAACTTCCACATGGTTTATCAGAAAAATTCCATCCAAAGCTCATTTTGAAGAGAATGACATTTCCTACAACTCCTCTTCACACTTCAAGTCCAAGAAATGCTCTCACAAAAGTTATCAATCTCAACATTATAGGTCATTTTCAAAAGTCAACAAAAAGGCACTTTAAGTCAAAGACCATAACTTGAGATTGGTAAATAAAAATGACATGGGACCAAAGGCATTGGTTAGAGGACTTCAAGACCTTTCCAAAATGTCCAAGAACATGATCAAAGCTTGAAGATTGAGCAAGATATGCCTTGTGGAAGTTGGGAAATTTTTGGGAATTTTGAAAAGTCAACTTTGCTTCAAATGCCTCAAAATTGCTAATGGGCCTCAAGTTCTTCCAAGAATCATCACCCAAAAGCTATGCACGACCCATTGACTTTAAAGGGAGTTATTTTATCATTTTTTATTAATTATTTGAATTATTATTATTATTAGTTCATTTAATTAAAATAAAATATGACAAAAATAGAAAACCTTGTTTTCCAATCCCTTTTTGCAGCATATTCTCTCCATAAAACCTCAAGATTTCGTGCATCCCTAATATGGAAAGATTTGGCCATGATTGGTATCAAAAGGGCATGAAAAAGATTGAAAAGATTACATTAAAAAATCAAATATTTGATTCATGAATGCAAAGGTTTTTGGTTTGGATTTTCACCCTAATTCATTCCTCATATAAACACAAACCTAAACCTAATGCAAAGGACCTGAATGCTGCACTAGAACCTGAGAACACATACTCACTTTTTCTTAAAAAACTTCAAATCTGTTTTCATAGTTTGAAGGCATTTCAAGGCGTGGAAAGTATCTCAAAAGCTTGCTGGGACCTCTTTGATCATAACCCAATACGTTTCAAGCCTCCATACACAAAGAATTGGTAGCACGAAGCCGCCCTGTTCTTAATATTTCTCACATTCGTGTTTTGATTTATACGTATCATTCATGCATTTTTCTTGTTGTTTTGCACTAACATAAGCATTCTAAAGCTGTTGGTATCTTTTGATTGAACTAACGTGCCCTGTACGAGAATCTGCCATGGAAATTTTCTAGGTTTTCACAAGCTTGAAATTGGGGATTTATTCATATGGAAAAATTGGACAGCAAGGCCTATACCATTGAACTCGTGACCTTCAGACGAATCCAATCATCATATCACGCTCAATTTATGATCAATGATACTCTAATCGCTATTTTTCGCAGGGGTACATTTAGTGGTGGTTTAAAATCCCCGCTATCTCTTTTCTGTTTGCAGGCAAAACAGAGAAGATGCTAACGTGGCCTATTGCTATTGGGACATTTGAATGATAGCGCGCTTTTTTGTGGTTCAGCATAACGTGGCCTTTTCAAATATAATGCTTATTGTCCATTATACATAAAAACAAACGCGCTTGGCTGGACGATTGATGCGTTGTCTTGCAAACAATGGGACCTGGGTTCGATTCCCAGGTCCCCCATATTTCTCAATATATTTTGTTTTAACATGATTCCATACAGTACATACCCCAGGGCCTACCATGCAGCTTCATGTTTATGCTTGCCACGCGCCCAATAAGACCAATCCAATGGTCAGAAGTTGCAGACCACCATGTACACCGGTCAACACCTCCACATACGCGCCAGAAAGGTCAACCAGGCCTGATTCAGTGGGCCAAAATTGCTTGGAAAATACCTCCAAAAGGGACAACCACCCCCCCATGTTTGCCTTTCTTTTCTCTATTTTATTCTTTTCTATTATTTATTTTAATTATATTATTTGCTCTGTTTAATTCCAAATTAATTCTTTAATAATATAAAAATACAAAAAAATCAGAAAGTCAAAAAATAAAAATATATTTTATTATTTAATTCACTAATATTTTAATTAACTTAGTTCTAATTTTAGGTTTAATTTTAATGCTTTTTTTAATAAACTAAAAAAAAGGGTAGAAATTAGGGTTTTATACTTTTATCCCTTTTTTTTTCTTTTTCACCATATTTAATTATTAATTATTTTTTTTGTAAATAAAATTGTCATTAAATAATTAGGTTAAATTAGGTCAAACTTAAATCTATTTCTTTAATAATTAAAAATGCTTAGAATTAGGGTTTTAATTCCAATTTAACTTTCTCATTAAATTCCATAAATACTAAAACTCCAAAAATAAATTCTTTCTTTTATTTAACTTAATTAATTTATTAATTGTAATGTAATTTCTTTAAAGGGTCCAACGCCCTCGCATTCGATTATAATTCCTTTTCGCACATTTACTTTTATGTTCCTTTTTTAATTTTATGTACTTGCCCCAAAGCCTTGTAATAGATTAATTAGGATATTTATCTTTCCGCATTTTATTTATTTCAAATCGGGTCTTGGTTTAATTTGGCGATGTAGACCCGCGCCTTTGTAATAGCGTAGGACTTTTATCTTCCCGCACCCTTTAACTGTTAATAACCACATGAAATAATGAATGCCAAAAATAAAAACAAAGCGTAGATCACCAATGCATGACAAGATAAACATAATTGAAAATGACACACAAATCACACACCACCCCTAAGGTACGTCTCACTGTTGCCTTGCCCCTCGAAACGTGGTCGTCGAGTAGAGGATGTTTTAGTAAGTCCTCATGTCCATGAACATGGCATGAGGGTAGCTTCTAAGGTGTCTTCCTATTGCTCTGGTGACCACAATGTCCCTAATCCTCGAATTGACCCGAACACCTCCAACGGCGGTGCTACCTACCTTTCAATGGTGGGATGGCACTACTTTAAGGACATTTACACAGACGAATTCCTTAGGGTAGGTAGATGACTCGTAGATACTTGCTCTAATTCCAAACAAAATCAAAAAACTCTTTTCACACCGACACTTTTCAAAAAAAGCTTTCAAAAACAACTTTTCAAACACTCTTGAGGACTGATACAAGAGTCGAACTGAAATTTTAAACGAAACTTTTTTTCAAACCCACTCTGAAAAGAAAACAAACAATTTTGAAAACACAAATGAGCAAGTATCTAAGAGCCCATGGATAACCATGGATAGAAAGGGTGCTAACACCTTCCCTTTCTATAAATCTACCTCCCGAACCGAGAACTAATCTCAATAAGGAATTTTTCTGTGCTTTTGTCCTTTCCATTTGGAGAAAATAAAAGATGGTGGCGACTCTTGCTTCCGCGACATTTCGCGAACCAGCGTTAAACAGTCAGTTCCAGATCCACCGATCACAGTTGAGAGTAGTAAAGTGGGGGGGTGTAGGTTAAGCCCAATAGGATTATTGATATAAGGTTAAGCTGACACAAGGATTTGATTTATTTGGGGATTAAGGGTTTGTGCATTGACCGAAAGAGCTGTGCGAAGAGAGGAGCAAGTTGCTCAGCGTCGAGCGGAGCAAAAGCAAGGATTACGGCCAGAGCTTTGGTTGAGCGAACTTCAATCCAGGTAAGGGTGGGGTTCTGACCTTATAATGGGATTTATGATGTGTATTATGTGGGAATTGATCGTTTCTATGACTGTGTGCATTGATGTTTCTGGATTTGTTATCGAAGTTGCCCGTTTCTCTATGTAATGGTCGTTAGCGAGTCACCGTGTGACTGTATCGCATGATTAGTGAACCTATTATTGAAGTTGGCCACTAGCCGTGTTGTGGACGTTTTGAGTTGTCTGTATGATTTCCCGGTATAATCGATGGATAGGTTAGGTTAGTTTATCACTTGTTGTTATGGTTGTTATGAAGTTGTGGTATTTCGAGCGGTTAGCAGGAATTTAGTAAGTGGTTGTTGTGGTCGTTTTAGGAAGGGTTCAACGTGACTGTCTTGTACAATTACTGAATCTGTTGAAAGTAGATATAGTTTCCCGTTGTCGTGTTATGTTGTGATGGTCGTTATGTTGTTGTATTATTCTATGTTGTTGGCCGAAATTAGTGGTCGAGGAGGATGTTGATGGTTTTAGGTGCCGAACGACATTTAGGCTGCGAGGTGTGTCGGAGAATATATGTGTTGGATGTCGAGCAGAATTAGGCTGCGGGGCGGGCCGAGGAGCATGGTATTATTGTTGAGCGGCATGAAGTTGCAGGTTGAGCTGAGGAGTATAAGTTAGTTGTTATTCTGCTTTGTTTCTATGCGTTTCGAGGAGTAACGAATCAAATATTATTCTATCTTAGTTTTTGTGCATGTCGAGGGGCACGTAGTTTCCCTATCCTTTTTGCTTGTACATGTTGGTTTGGTCTATACCAATGCGGTATAAGTTGTTCTGAGTTGAGAAAATGCAGGTTGATGAATTATATTGAGATGACTCTAGTTATGTCCAAAGTTGAATTATGTTGATGTTGAGTTGTTATTGATGTTGTAGGCTTATGGCCAATGTTGATTTTATGTTGAGTTGTTAATTGTTGTTTATTTTTGCTACATTCATGTTGTATCGCATACATCGCATATCAAGTTGGAGTTGTTGCTCGTTAAGTTGGCCTGAATTGGCAAAATACTAAGTTGAAGGCTTATGCCTTGTTGATGTCTCTATTTATTGGCAGATTTTAAGTTGGGAGTTTTACTCCATTGGTACCATATTCATTTTCATAAATATAAGTCGCATTCTTAGTTGTTGTGTGGTTGATTTAATTATGCTTATGTTGTTAAAAATATGAGAAGTGGTGAAAATGTATGAACTGATTCTAATGTTTTACTTATCATACATTCTATTATATTGTTCGATATCTCATCCCTTATGTTTGAATGTCACCCCGATGTTGGTAACATGCGGGTAATCCATAGTGAAGGCGAATTACCTTCAGTAGTTTGAGTCGGTGTCATTGCTCTGATACGTAACACTCGGGGGGGGGGGGGGGGTGAACGCTTGCTATTTTATTATTGTTATTATTTCAGTTGATTGAACTTTAAGTTGTTGTTCGTTAAATAACTGTTATTTGAAGTTGTTTTAGTTGGATAAAGATGTTATATTCTTTAAGTTGAATATTTGATTTCGCTGCGTAGTTATGAAAGTTGTTGTTTTCAAAAGATTAAATTATGTTGTTGTTGATTCATCCAAGCTTAATGTGTTATGTATCTGCAATGAATGTCATTGTTTTAAGTTGTAATTATAGAATCCTGATTTGGTTGTCATAATTTTATAACTCTGATTTATATAATAATTGTCGGGTAGAATTATGGTGTTACATATGGCACACAACAACAGGACCGAAGGTTGGAGTCCAAAGGATTCCAATGAAAGATATGGAGAGCTGCTTCTGTGGCATGAGAGATGAACGAAGCTGATGAGAGAGAAAGTAGGATGTTGAAGGGAGAAGATGATGCTTTGAACGACTAGGGTTTCTGGAGAGAGAGGAGGAAGAAAGGGAAATTTGAGGGAAAAGTGAGGGAAAATGGGTCTTTTAAATGAGACACCGAGAAAGGGAAAAGTGGGAAATATGTGTGGCAAAATGTTTGTTTTTCATTGGACAATGTAATATGATTTAGTTAATTACAATTAAGGATAATTTATAGTATAAATTAATTATGTTATGAAGGATAAATTAGAGAGATGGGTGGCACTCTCTATTCTTAGTTAGGAAGTTGATTACTAATTATATATAAAAAAATGCAATCATTATAGCATTGGATATGTACTTGAATTTTAAATCATATGCACGCATGGTTTAATATGCATGGGTAACCACGGTTACGTCTAAGTAACCATAATATTAATGAAATTTTATGAATTAAGTGAGAACACATAAATGCATTATCTTATTCATTTTATCTTTCAAAATACATTCCTGAGGTGAGTTGTTCTTAAGAAGACTGTTTATCTACCTAATAGCAACTTAATCGAACGTGGACCTAACTCACAACCATTCAATTCTTCAAAGGACACTCTTAGGTGAGTTGTCTTAGAAGCATGCTCATCCAGTTGATATTAAATATAGATCAACTCGAAGAAATCTAACTCACAATCATTCATAACAAATTATATCACTTAAATCAAAATCCCTAGAGCAAGAATACAACTTAAGTGTAATATAAGTTCTCTACCAATTATATATAAACATAATGATCAACTACTAAAAAAAGTATAATCACTCACTTAAGAGTAGGAAAAATCATTCTTATCAAAATAATCTCAAAATCATTTTTTCTACTAGTCTTATCTCAAATTCGACTAATTGTTTAAAATAGCAAGCAGTGTCGGATTCAAGTGAATGAATATTTTTTAGAAAACTTAGACTGTATATTTTAGTAATATTCTTTTTTATTTTAGGACTTAACGTCTCATTTGGTTCAGTTAAATGGAACAATACAAACTGATATAGAAGTAGGGCAACGTGTTTTGTTCAATTTGCAACTAGTATTTTCCTACTCTACTTAATTAAATGGGAAACTTTTAACATCTAATATGTAGGAAATATTGTCTAGTTTCTTATTATATAAGTTTCACTCATAAAGGACTTATGTAGAGTGTGTTGTAAAAAAATGCTAACATCATATCAAAAAATTATGCTGCAGAATTTCAAAACATTGTATGAAATTACAATTCAGTTTTCTTAGTTTTGCCATAACTAAAATGATCCAAGTAAAAGTCTATTTCGTGCTAATATAGTTTCTAATGATTTTAATTTTAACTATAAATTATTTTTATAACAAAGTTTATGAGAAAATTACTAACATGTTGTCATAATTGCAAGTTGCGGAATTTTTATCATACGTTTTTTCTCACTAATCCCATAAAATTTCTACTACTTAGGGTATATAGTACTCATTAACCCTTTCCAAACAGACATCACACATAAGTATTCTTAAACTACATCATACACATTAACACTATTATTGTGAATCTTATTGTAAATTATGACAAATTTCAATATCAAATTGTGAGGCAAAGAATAGTAGCAACCCAAAATAAATAGTCTACAGTAATAATAATTTGTACACAAATAACATAACAGAATAAGGCAAGAAAAAGATGAAGGTTTGTTTACCCAGTTCGATCAAACGATCTACTCTGGGGGACAGAGAAGCTCTCCAATTCACTATACTCAGAAAGTTATTACAAGAGATTACATATGAGTTACAAGAAAATAGCCTTCACCTTCTGGCTCCCAAGAACAACCCCGAAGGCGCCCAAGAATTACCCTATTTTCTACCTAAGTGTTTCTCAACCTCTTCAACCTTCAATATATGAATAACTCAAATATAAGGTGTAAACAAGTGTTTCTCAATTCCCAATAACCTAGATAACCCCAAAGATTTCTAAAACTCTTGCCTTTCTAAGATTTCCCTTGAGAATAGCCAAAACCTTATGTTATGCATTTAAACCCTTACTCGCCCTTTTTGCTGTAAACTCTAAGGTTTTCACACCTACAAGCATATAAGAGATACATATTTATAATAGTAAATATCCAACAAATAAAGCCCAAAATCACAATCCAGTTATACATGGATCTATGGACCGAACCGAAAGAGCCTGAAACATGCAAAACGAGAAATTGTCGAAAAAGCCTGAAAACTCGAAATCACTATTCACCATACAAACATTTACTATTCACCATACAGACATTTACTATTCATCTGTACATATATCATTATTCATCCGTGCGGACAACACTATTCATTTGTATGTACATTACTATTCATCTGTATGGACAATACTATTCACCAACCAATTTTTTCCCGACTTCTATTTTCTCGACATTTCGTTCTTCTTTCTAAAACTTCTGATTTTTACGATAAATGCAATCTCCAAAATATGTTTTCTTTCAATTTACCAATAAAGGTTTATAAGAAATGTTTACATCAACTATTTTAATCTCCTAAAAGTAAAAGCATCAAACATCTAATGTGCATATAAATCATGCACCAATATCAATCTAATATTATATGTATGCATCATGATTGTTTCATAATCAAAATAATTCAACCCTATTTTTATTTACAACCCTTAATCCTAAAATAATGAGGAATGATGGAGGGTAATCCACCTTAGCAAGGATGATGATGAACCCTTTTCTTCATTGCCACGTGCATGGATTCCAAAGTCCAATTCTCCTTACTTTCTCTATTCTTCAAGGTCAAGGCCCTAGTTCCTCATGACATGGTTTCACCATGAAACACAATTAAGAATGATCTTAGAAGAACGAATTAAGATAAGAAGATGATGATGATGATGATAGATTGCTTACCAAAATCCAAGCTTGGGAGTGGAATGGTTGAACTCCTTTGATGGTGGAAGATGATGATGAATGAAGCTCTTCCACTTTTCATCTTTTCCTATATGGCCTCCATATGGTAACGAAGAGAAGAAATTTTGATTTTCCTCTGAAAATAGAACTAATATCCACTAACAAAATGTCAAAGTCTAAAATAGTAGTATGTCATTCACTGTCTCGTGAAACCTCATTTTGTTCATTTTTCTCTAATTGGTCGACTTTGGGATTCTAAGCATATTCTCCACCCTATTATTCATTCGCTTAACTTAATATATCACATAATATTCATTGATAATTTTACCAAAAATGTCTTTGGTGGTAAAATTACCATTTTACTCCTTGATATTCAAACTTCATTGCAATGCGCAAGTAGCTTTATAATTAATATTCTGAAACGAAGTATTACATAAAATATGGTATTCTAGTAATAATATAAAATTATCCACATTTATTCAAATAACTTGGTTTAATAAATTTAAAATATTTTTTTATAGTTTGTAACTCATCTTTTTAACTAACTAAATTTATAAAATAAATAAATATTTTCTATTTAAAAGAAAATATCGTATGTCCTATTCTTGAAGAGCAGGAAAAAAATGACAATATATTAATAGCATAAAACCAAACAAAAACTAATATTGTGATATAATCCAAGTTAGGTAATCCAAGCTCAAGCCCAAGTTAATTATAGTTTGTTAGTTACTTAGTGTACAAGTCACACACACACGCACGCACGCACGCACGCACGCACACACGCACACACACACACACACGCACACACACGCGCGCATACACACACACACACACACATTGATTTTAGGATTGAAAACAATTTTAATAAAACATGTAACTCAAAAAGATGTTGTAACAAATGTGTTGACATGTTGGTCAGATATCACTGCAGACAGATGTTGACCACGATGTCGTAACATGTTATACCTGAACATCCGTGCAGCTTTGGGTTTTACTTCTTGGAAGATTTGTTTTTAAAAAGATATGTTGTATTGTATTAGTTCTCATATTGTCACAGTCCAAGGATGGTTATTTTAGAAACATTGGTTCTATACCAGATGTTCTTTTGTATCATAAAAGGGATAGTGGAGACTTTCCTGAAAACTCTATATTTTGTTCCTATTTTTATGGAAAAGATTTTGCAGAAGATTTGCAGCTGAAATATTAGATACGCATGAAGATCCCAAAGCCCATGCTTGCTAAAGTCTTTTTATAAGGACTTCTTAAACCTAATTCAATTTGAAGAAACCATGTGTATGAAATAAGGATTAGGGTTTTTAGTTTGTTCATTAGTCATTGTTCATTGTGTGCCACTCTATTATCACTTTGATATTAGAGTTTGACTGAGTTTGAGTTATAATTTGTCAATCACTCACAAGCTTTTAAGCAAGAGTAAATTGTGTATCAAGTTGTCCTTGTTCATCAGTCATTAAATTTTAAGCAGAGTTGGTTTTCTTCTTTAAAAAGTGTCTTTTATCTTTTGTCTATCATTGTTAGTTTGTCATTGGTTTGTGATTGAAAGGGAGTGACAGGAGTCTCATGGAAGAATTGAAAATCACAAGAAAGGGGTTGAATTGGGATCTTAAAACTTAATGAAAAGAACACGTTGAATTTTATCCTGGTTCTTTTGAACTCAAACTACTCCAATCCATCCGCCAAGGTGATTTCACCTCTCTCCAACGAGGTCTTAATCCACTATTCAAACTTGATTACAAATCTACTTTGACAATTGCCAAAGTCTTCTTGAGTATAACCACAATTCGATTTTTTTCAAGGAAATTCACTAAACAATATATATAAATTAATAATGTATAGTATTATTTCTTATAAAACAGTATCACAATATAGTGATGTTTTACACAGTTGAAAATATTGAACGTTTGACGATGAGAGATTATAGCAGCATTGTTGAGTATGTGAAAAAATCGTAAATGATTTATCCTCAAGGCTTCTTTAAATAGGCGCAGCATGGATGATCATTTGGAAACTTGATTAATGACAATTAAGGTGCTTTCCAAAAATACAGATCCTTGTTCCCTTCCAGTCGTTACTCTTGAAATGGAAATATTTGATTTGTAACACTTCAGAACATTGAAGTATCTGTTATTGCTTGCTTTAGAACTTTTGAAGATCAGAGCCATAAGATCCTGTTTGCAGTGTTAGAACTTCTTTCCAAGAGTTTTATAATCAGAGTTGAAACATCTTTTTAGTGCATCTTCTGATCTTCTTTCATCAGAACTTTTTGAGAGATGTTTACACTCATAGCAGAAACAACTTTGTAACTTATCTGCCGATCTTCTTCCATCAGAACTTCTCTACAAAACAGAATATAATTTTAGAGTGCATAATTGTTCTTTGTGTTTATTATCATCAAAACTCTTACAAGGGTTGTAGAATCAAACTATGTTATAACATTCTCCCCCTTTTTGATGATGACAAAAACTAAGATATTTCAATAAAAATAGAAAGAACATAAAGCATTATAGGGTCTCCCCCTAAGTTGAGTACTCAGATAGAGATGAATTACTTCCCTGAAGTTTATTCTGATCAAAGCTTTTGATGCATCTACTTCTGTCTTCATCAGAGTTTTGTTCCTGTTATGCTTTCAGAAAAAGAAACGATAAGTTATGAGATTCAAAATGTTCGAGACCGTGTCTCGATATTGTCATTAGAAATATCTTACGTTCTCCCCCTTTTTGTCAAGAATCAAAAAGCAATATAAACACTGATATTCGGAAGTAAAAGTGGAGTTGTATTAAAAATGATGGCAATAACACATTCAGAAGCAAACAACACAAAAAAATGAATACAATAAAGAAAACAAGTTTAAAAACTAAGATTGAGGTGGAGGAAGTCGTGTGAACAGGGCTTCCAACAAGCTCTTAATCTGAGTGTTTGATTCCTCTTGTTTTCCCAGCATTCCTTTTATTTGTTTGCATGTGTCATCTTGCTTGTCTAATCTCTCCTTGATCACTGTATTTTCTTTCTTCAACTCCTTCAGAGTTTTCATAACCAGAGATGAAGAAGGTATATCCACAGAAGGTGCAATCTTCTCATAACAAGCTACAGCAGATTCTGACTCAGTAGCTTCTTCAGTCTCTTTTCCTTTGTCTTGAACAACAACCATAGGAAGATTATCAAATCATGGTTCATCAACTTCTGAAGGCTTGCGATCTTCCCAAGGAGCATTATCCAACAGAAGAATGGGTTTTTTCCCAGTGACGCAGAACTTGATCCTTGAAAACATTCAGCTGATCACAAAAGTTTTGTTGGGCCATTTCATAGCTTAACTCCTTGTGTTTCTGGGATTCAGAGTTGAACCATTTTTTGAACTGGTTCTAGTGAGAATCAGAAGCAGCATGATTCAGATTTTCTAAGCAGACTAGCTTCAAAGAGTTAAACCATTCAATTATCTCTGTTTCAAAAATCAATAAATTTCTACCAACATCTGCCTTGGTGATAGTTGGTTTTGGTTTTGGGATAGAAATTTTGTGAGAGCTAGAGGCAAGGTTATCTAGTGCTTCTAAGTCTATTATAGTTCTTAGGTGACCTTCTGGGGGATTGATAGGAGAGGGAGATGGAGAATCAGAAATTATAATGGGTGATGGAGGTGTGTTTGGTGGAGTGGAATGATAAGGAGATGGAATTTCTAGAATGTCGTGGATTGAGAGAGGTTGCCGAACCATGAGAGGTTCTGTTATTCCAGGAATTGGTGTGTTGGTATCAGAGTCAATATATGGATTTTCTGGTTGGGGAGCGTGAGCGTTTGGATTATCAGAGTAGGGAGCTTGTAAATTTGGATTTTCTATGTGGGGAACTTGAAATTATAGATCAAATTGATCAATATAAGAAAGAACTTGAGCAAGTTCTGGCTGATTTTGGTCAAGATGAGCATTGGGAGAGTGTGGTTCGTTCAGAATGTGTTCTAGTGTGACTGAAGGGTCAAATTATATATCAAAATCATCAAATGTTTGTGGTGAGGGGTCTTCTATTGGTTTTGGAGAGGAGGGTGTTTCAGGTGTTGATAAAATTATTGATTCTACAATAGAAATAAAAGAAGGATTACCTTTCTTCTTAGCAGCTTTTGGTACCTTCTGAGAAGATCCTTCTCCTGCAGCTTTCCTTTTTCTGGATTTCTTGAGAACAACTTCTGGAGCCTGTTGACACAAATCACAAATGTTTAACTCTGGTTTAGTCCCATCCATCTTGTATGCTTCCAGATATCTGACAATAATTTCTGGTGAAGCATCTATTTGAAAGAACATAGGGAAATATTTCAGAGGAACTCTTCTTGATGTGATGACTTCTTTGGTTGCAATAGTTGGATCCTTCTTAATGTTGTCAATGATTTTCATCTTCTTCAGATTCTTCGCATTGAGAGGTTTTCCAGCACATGCTTCCAGAGTGCTGATCTGCTGAGCTTCAGTCAGATATTCTACTAATTTGTTTTCAGTTATAATATATGATATCAGCCTACCCAGAGGTATCCAATCCCTCTTAGTTCTTCCTTCTTCTCTAGGTTCCTTCACACTTGTCTTCAGATGATTGAATAGCATATGAGGAAGATTTATCTCTACCTTTGTTGCAATGAAGTACAACAAAAATTGTTGGTCAATGTTGATATAATCAGGAGAGCTTGTGGGCTTCCTATGGTTGATGCAGCCCAGAATAATTTTTGCCCAAATTCTGAAGTAGTTCTTCAAATCTTTAATTTTGTTTGATGGCTGCCCAAAAGTAAAAATCTCTCTTGAGATTGTTGTTAGGTCAGAACATTTTTCTGCCATATCGTTGTAACGGGTGCCTCCCCCGTTATGACCAATCAACCTTTCAATAAGATCTTTAGAAATTGCAACCTTATTCCCCATCACATACAACGTGACTTGATGGTTTGATGAAGAGGCGTGAATCCAGAATTCTTTGACCAATTTTGGGAAACTGGACCCAGAAGACGATCAAAATATATGGTCCATCCTTGAAATTCTACATCAGGTGTGAGATCATAGTCGTTTTCCTTCATGCTTTAAAAATCTATGATGAGTTTGCAGAGAACCTCTAGTGAATCAATGGGGGTCATCAGTGTTCTTGACGGCTCTTCATATATTTCTACTGTTGACGAAGATGAACCTGGAACACATTAAGAGTTTTGAGTACTTGAAGATGAAGCCATTGTTCACACAGATTGTTGAGAGTTTTTTTTTTAAGAAAACTTTTGTACACGAAAAGTATAGAGAAAATAGTAGCGAGAAAAAGTGAGTGTGAAAAAGTGAGAGTGAAGGTGAATGGTGTATTTATAAGAAAATTGAAAACTTAATTATCAAGAAAAGAGTGAAAAATAATAATGATTACATAGCATTAATGATTCCTGAAAATAAGGAGATGGCATGGAGATATAGAACAGTTACCAATATAACACTAGTCTCAATGCATTCAATCAAAGCTTTATCCCTTCAGAATTTGAACGCGTGTTCAGCTTTAGAAGAATGCTTATGAGAGGATGACAGATGTTGATGATGTGAACTTCATGCTTCTATCTTTGAAATGAACCGTTTGGAAACTGTTCAGATCTTCTTAGATAGATCCTGATGCAACTGTCCTTCTAACTTCTGAAGAATGGTTGATCAGATGTTCACAAGAAAAACATAAAATTCTGAGGGTTAAAGAATATATAAATAAAACTCTTATTCTGGACATAATTTCATGCTGATATGTTTCATAATAAAATTAAACCTATCTTCAGAAAGTGGTTTAGTGAAGGCATCCACCCATTGATGGTCTGTGTCAATAAATTTTAAGGAAAGAATTCCTTTATGAATATAGTCCCTAATAAAATGATGTTTTATTTCTATATGCTTAGCCCTAGAATGTAAAATGGGATTTGTAGATAAATAAATTGCAGAAGTGTTATCACAGAGTATAGGAATGTTACTCTCAAATATATTGAAGTCTTCAAGCTAACTTTTCATCCAGAGCATCTGTGTGTTGCATCCAGCTGCTACAATGTATTCAGCTTCAGCAGTTGATAATGCAATTTTGGATTGCCTCTTGCTGGACCATGAGATCAGATTTTCTCCCAGAAACTGGCAGCTTCCATAAGTGTTTTTTCTTTCTACTCTGTCTCCAGCAAAGTCAGCATCACAGTACCATACTAATTTATATTCATTGGTTTTTCTATAAAACAGACCAAGATTAGTAGTACCTTTCAGATACTTGAAAATTCGCTTAATAGCTGTTAAGTGATATTCTCTAGGATCTAATTGGAATCTGGCACATAAACATACAATATACAGAATATCAGGTCTTGAAGCTGTAAGATATAAGAGAGAACCAACCATACCTCTGTAGATCTTTTGTTCTACCTTTTTACTTACATCTTCCTTTTCCAGAATGCATATAGGATGCATTGGAGTCTTGGCTGGCTTACATTCTGATAAGTCGAATTTCTTAAGAAGTTCTTTGACATATTTTCTCTGGTGTATGTAAGTTCCTTCTGGAGTTTGATTAATCTGAATGCCCAGAAAGAATTTGAGTTCTCCCATCAAGCTCATTTCAAACTCTTCCTGTATAGACTTAGTAAATTCTCTTCCAAGAGAGGCTTTAGTAGATCCAAAAATAATATCATCTACGTAAATTTGACAAACTAGAATGTCATTTTTAAATGGCTTACAGAATAAGGTTGTGTCCACTTTCCCTCTGGTGAATTCATTTTCTAACATAAAACTACTTAGTCTTTCATACCAAGTTCTGGGAGCTTATTTCAGACCATATAGTGATTTCTTTAGTTTAAAAACATATTATGGATGTTTGGAATTTTCAAAACCAGGGGGTTGGTTAACATAAACTTCTTCATCAATGTATCCATTTAAGAATGCACTTTTGACATCCATCTGATAGAGAGTGATGCCATTATTTACAACAAAGGAAATTAAAAGTCTGATAGATTCTAACCTGGCGACTGGAACAAATGTTTCTGTATAGTACATCCCCTCTTGATGACTATAACCTTGTGCAACCAGTCGTGCCTTGTTTCTGATGACTTCTCCTTGTTCATTTAGCTTGTTTCTGAATACCCATTTGGTTCCAATGGCGTTGAACCCTTTTGGTTTGGGAACCAAATCCCACACATCATTTATGGTGAATTGATTTAGTTCTTCCTGCATAGCCAGTATCCAATCATTGTCCAGAAGAGCTTCGTCAATGGAAGTTGGCTCAATCAGAGACACTAATCCCATGAGAGATTCTTCAGAGTTTCTGAATGTGGATCTTATTCTGATTGGGTCTTCCTTCTTTCCCAGAATTTGGTCTTCAGGATGAGCTAAGCTGCTTCTAGATTGTCTTTTCTGGAGAGGTTCTTCAGATGTTGTTGTAATATTTGTGACATCTCCTTATGGTGTTGTTTGTGATTCTTTGTGAGGAACTTCTGATGCGGTGTCTTTAGTACCTGTAAATTGGACTTCTATATTTGCAAAAGATTCATCTTGCTTTGACTTTTGAAAACCAATCTTGTTATCAAACCTAACACTGATTGACTCTTCTACAATCTGTGTTTCTGTGTTGTATACTCTGTAGCCTCTTGAGCGTTCAAAGTATCCTAACATAATACACTTTTGTGCTTTAGAGTCAAACTTGTTCAAATGTTCTTTGGAGTTAAGAATAAAACAAATACATCCAAATGGATGGAAATACGAGATGTTGGGCTTTTTGTTCTTCCACAGTTCATATGGAATCTTATCCAGAATAGGTCTTATGGATATTCTATTCTGAATGTAACATGTTGTGTTAATTGCTTCTGCCTAGAAGTTCTTAGCAATATTAGTCTCGTTGATCACGGTTCTGGCCATTTCTTGTAAAGTTCTATTCTTTCGTTCTACAACTCCATTTTGTTGGGGAGTTCTAGGACAAGAGAAATCATGAGAGATACCATTCTCATTAAAAAATATTTCAAATTTTTTTTTTCAAATTTTCCACCATGATCACTTCTGACTTTAACAATTCTAAGATCCTTTTCGTTTTGGACTTGGTTACAGAAAGCAAAGAACACAGAGTGTGACTCGTCCTTGTGTCTTAAGAACTTTACCCATGTCCATCTGCTATAGTCAACTACGATCACTAATCCATACTTCTTGCCACTAATGGATGCAATTTTCACTAGTCCAAATAGATCTATATGCAGATGTTATAATGGTCTAGAGGTAGAAAGAACATTTTTTTCTTTAAAAGAGGGTTTTACAAACTTTCCTTTCTGACATGCTTCACACAGAGCATCTGAGCTGGACTTCAGGTTAGGAAGTCCTCTGACTAGATTGAGTTTGTTATTCTGAGATATTCTTCTCATACTAACATGCCCCAATCTTTTGTGCCAGACCCATTGCTCATCGTTAACAGACAGTAGGCATTTTACATTCTGACTTTTCAGTTCATAATGTTTTATTTTATAAATGTTATTCTTTCTCATTCCATTAAAGAGGATAGATCCATCTTTCTGACTAACTGCTTTACATGACTTTTGATTAAAGATTATATCATAACCGTTATCACTTAATTGACTTATGGATAACAAGTTATGCATTAATCCTTCTACTAACAGAACATTAGTAATAGAAGGGAGATTATTGTTACCAACTATTCCCGAGCCAATGAACTTCCCTTTCTGATTGCCTCCAAAACCTTTGTAGCCTCTAGATTTAAGCTCCAGGCTTTAGAACATATGCTTTCTTCCTGTCATGTGTCGAGAGCATCCAGAGTCCAGATACCAAGATTGGTGTTTCAGTCTTGCTGTCAAAGATATCTGTTACATATACAATTTTATCCTTATGTACCCATATCTTTTTGGGTCCTTGTTTGTTATGGTTACCAAAATTCTGTTTGAATTTGGGTTTAGTAGAGAAATTATTACTGGTATATTTTAAATCATGTGTGTGCCCATAGGTAAAGTGAGATTTCATAGGAGTGTGTTTAATAACCATATCCTTGACTTTATTAGGTCTGGATACTTTACCTTTGTATCCTATACCTTTTCTGCCATTTCTGCTAACTCCATAGATCATTGAAGCCATCTTTCTTCTATCTATTTTTTTTTTGCGAGGAACTTCTGAAAGTTGTGATCATATTCCTTTATGATTTTATCAAGGTTACTAGGAACTTCTGAGACAATTTCCTTCTGTGTATTTTGTAAATCATTTTCAAGTTTTAGAATTTTTTCTTTCAACTCAGAGTTTTCCAGTCTCATATTCTTAGTTTCTTCAGATTCAAAAACCAGATCCTTTTTAAGGTTCTTGTTTATGACTCGAAGCTTATGATACCTTTCTAGAATTTCTAATAAACTCTCTTCTAATTGAGATCTAGAAAAGTTAGAAAATACCTCTTCTGTCTCTGAGTCTGATTCTGATCCAGATGATTCAGTATCTTCTGATATGTTGGCCATCAGGGCAATGTTAGCTCTTTCATCTTCTAACTCAGTGTCTACTTCTGAAGAGTCTGAGTCATCCCATGTTGCCATGAGACTTTTCTTCTTCTCCTTAACAAACTTATTTTTAGGTTTCTCCTTCTGAAGCCTTGGACAGTCGCTTTTGTAGTGCCCTTGTTCATTGCACTTGTAGCAGACAATGTCTCTGTTTCTTGACTTTCTGTACTCAGAAGATGGTTCAGATTTTGTGTCCAGACGATGATTCAGACTGATTCCCTATTCTTCTAGAATTTTTGAACTTCCTTTCCCTGTGCTTCCACAACTGATTTACTCTTCTAGAGAGAAGGGATAATTCATCTTCTTCCTATGAGGAACCACCAGAGTTTTCTTCTATTGCCTGCAAAACTTTAGAATCATATTTTTTGTTAGATTTAAGGGCTAAAGGCTTACCTTGCTTCTGGGGCTCATCATCTTCTAACTCTATCTCATGACTTCTGAGAGAGCTGACAAGTTTTTCAAAAGATATTTTGTTCAGATCTTTTGCCAGTTTGAGAGCAGTGACCATGGGTCTATTTCTTTGGTAAACTTCTGATGATCTTCTTTACATGATCAGCAGTTGAGTACCCTTTGTCTAGAACTTTCATCCTAGCAACCCGAATTTGAAATCTTGAGAACATTGCTTCAATGGTTTCATCTTCTTCCATTTGAAGGCTTCGTACTTCTAAATTAGCGCAAGGGCTTTGGTTTCTTTTACTTGTGTGTTGCCTTCATGCGTCATTCTCAAAGAATCAAACATGTGATTTATTGTCTCTCTGTTTGTGATCTTCTCATACTTTGAATATAAGATGGCACTCAAGAGAATAGTTTTGGCCTTGTGATGATTTTTGAAGTCTCGCTTTTGATGATCTGACATTCTTTTTAGTCAATCTTCTGACCACTTTCATCAATAGGATGTATGTACCCATCAATTACCATATCCCAGAGATCAACATCATGATCCAGAAAGAAGCTTTCAATTATGTCTTTCCATTAATCAAAGTTCTCTCCATCAAATATTAGAGGTTTGTCGTTGATTCTGTCTTTCTCATCATGGTAGTCATTACTGATGTTCTGACTTGGTCCCACCATAGTGTTTTTCTTAGCTTGGATATTTTACTGATACGGTTAAGTTCTTGAACTCAGAACCAGGCGCTCTGACGGCAATTGAAGAATGGAAAAACACAAGAAGGGGGGTTGAATTGGGATCTTAAAACTTAATGAAAAGAACAAGTTGATTTATATCCTGGTTCGTTTGAACTCAAACTACTCCAGTCCACCCGCCAAGGTGATTTCGCCTCTCTCCAAAGAGATCTTAATTCACTATTCAAACTTGATTACAAATCTACTTTGACAGCTGCCAAAGTCTTCTTGAGTATAACCACAACTCGATTTTTCTCAAGGAAATTAACTAAACAATATATATAAATAAACAGTGTACAATGTTGTTTCTTATAACAGTATCACAATATAGTGATGTTTTACACAGTTGAAAATATTTAACGTTTGAGGATGAGAGATGATAGCAGCATTGTTGAGTATGTGAAAAAATCGTAAACGATTTATCCTCAAGGCTTGTTTAAATAGGCGCCACATGGATGATCATTTGGAAACTTGATTAATGACAATTAAGGTGCTTTCCAAAAATACAGATCCTTGTTCCCTTCAAGCCATTACTCTTGAAATGGAAATATTTGATTTGTAACGCTTCAGAACATTGAAGTATTTGTTGCTGCTTGCTTCAGAACTTTTGAAGATCAGAGCCATAAGATCCTGTTTGCAGTGTTATAACTTCTTTCCAAGAGTTTTACAATCAGAGTTGAAGCATCTTTTTAGTGCATCTTCTGATCTTCTTTCATCATAACTTTTTGAGAGATGTTTACACTCATAGCAGAAATAGCTTTGTAACTTATCTTTTGATCTTCTTCCATCAGAACTTCTCTACAAAACAAAATATAATTTTATAGTGCATAATTATTCTTTGTGTTTGTTATCATCAAAACTCTTACAAGGGTTGTAGAATCAAACTATGTTCTAACACTCATATCTAGAAGTGTCTTAGATAGAAATAGCATGTGTAGTGATTAGATAAGAAGATTGTAAACCAGAGGTTATTTAATTAGGCTTCAAACTAATACTATTTTTGTAGATTTCCTCCATGGCTTGAAAGCTCTCAGATGTAGGTGACGTTGCACTGAACTGGGTTAACAATTACTTGTGTTATTTACTTTCAGCAATTTATTATATTTGTGTAATTTTTCTTATTGTTGTAACTGACTTGATATCAGTATTGTAACATCTGGTTCAATATCTAGTATCTGTGTACCAGAATTTCAATTGGCATCAAAGCAGACACCCTGTTCTATTTTGAGTGAGCTCCAGGGAAGATACTTTTTGGTACCATAGAAAAGGAAAGAGGATAAAATAACAGACCACCACTCTTAGAATTCACCAATTATGACTATTTGAAGGCTCGTATGGTGGCTTTTCTAAAATCTATGGATAGTAAAACTTGGAAAGTTGTCATAAATGGTTGTGACCATCTTGTTGTGAAGGACATGGATGGGAAGAAGAATTTAAAGCCAGAAGAGGACCGTTCTAAAGAGGGAGATGAACTTTCTCTTGGAAACTCTAAATCTTTTAATGCATTATTCAATGGAATTAACAAAAACATATCCAGGTTAATAAACACATGTACTATGGCCAACGATGCTTGGTAAATTCTTAGAACCATTCATTAAGGCACATCTAAAGTGAAGATGTCTATACTTCAGCTTCTCACCGCAAAATTTGAGAATTTGAAGATGAAAGATGATGTGAGCATTCATGATTTTCACATGAATATTCTTGAAATAGCTAACTCATCTAGTGCCCTGGGGAGAGGATGTGAGAAGAAAAGTTGGTTATAAAAATTATCAGGTCTTTACCTAAGAGATTAGACATGAAGGTGACAGCCATAGAAGAAGCTCAAGACATCAGCAATATGAGAGTGGATGAAATTTTTTGGTCACTTCAAACATTTGAATTGGCTATTAGTGACAAATCTGGAAAAAAAAAGAACAAGGGCATAAATTTTGTTTCCAGTACTGAAGATGAAGAGGGTCAATGTGACTTGGATACTAAGGAAGGAATGTTAAAGGCCATTGTATTACTTTGGAGGAAATTTAACCAAGTGCTGAAGAGAATGGACAGAAAAGCAAGACCAAATGTCAGGAACATCTCATCTGACATCAACAAAAACTATTATTTTCAGAGAAAACCATAATTAAAGAGAAGTCCAATCAAAGTAAAGGCATTCAGTGTCATAAATGTGAAGGATTTGGGCATATTAGAGCGGAATGTCCTACATATCTCAAGAAACAACATAAGGGGTTGTCTATTTCTTGATAAGATGATGATACTTCTGAAAGTGTACCTGGGAGTGAATTTTCTACACTTGTAATTACCTTAACTAGAAGGTGGGACTATGATGAAGAATTATATGTTGAAGAAATGTATTATGATAAACTGAATGCTGCTTACAAATAATTGTGCATCAAAAGTGAAGAAATTTGTCAACTAGGAGAAAAACATGAGGAAATCATAGCTCAGCTGCAGGTTGAAAAAGAGGAATGCCTAGCTGATATCTCTGAGCTAGAGGATGAAGTGACCTTGTTAATATTAAAACTTGAAAATATGACCAAATCCATAAGGATGTTGAACAATGAATCTGACGTGTTGGATGAAATTCTTCAATATATGGAAGGAGGTAGAAGATATACTGGTATAGGGTTTAATTATTAGTCTTTGAAGAATAAAAGGAAGAACTCTATGATGAAATTTGTTGTTGTTGAAGTAAAGGATGAGAGCAAAATGTCTGATCAAATGTTACAACATCCGGCCATGTTTCAGGAAACTCATATCAAAACCAAGGTCCAGTCTTAGAAATATCATTATTATGGGAATTATGGTCACATAAAACCATTTTGTTACAGACTATATGATTATCCAAAACATTCACCTCAACCTAGGGATAATCATATAAGGATTAAAACTAGAAAGTAGTGGAAAGTAAATGATGTTGTCACTAGTCTCAGCTCATACCTCTCTGTGATACGGTGGCCAGAACCGGGACGTGTTTCCCTATTTTTTAAGGAATTGCTGGTTTGCATTTTGCGTATGTGTTTGTAAAATGTCGCGGTAAACAAGAGACGCCGCCAACTTTTATTTTATCCAACAAGGAAAGGAAAAAAGCACAGAAAAATTCCTTTTTCGAGATATTTCTGGGTACGAGGGGTAGATTATAGAAAGGGAAGGTATTAGCACCCTTTATATCTGTAGTTATCTACGGGCTCTTAGTTACTTGCTCATCCTTTTCAAAATTGTTTTCTTTGTGTTTGTGGGCTTTGAAAAGTTTTTGTTTTAACTTCGATTTAACTCTTGCTTCTGTCTTCAAGAGTGTAATGAAGTGTTTTTGAAAACTTTATTTGTAAAGGAGTGTAAGTGTAAAAAAAGTTTGTTTTGGATGAGCAAGTATCTAAGACCTAATCTACCTACTCGAAAAAAGAATCGTTCTATATTTGTTTCCTTTAGACAATGCTATCCCACTATTAGTGAGTAGGTAGCATCGTCGTTGGAGTTTGAGGGTCAATTCGAAAAGGGACGTACGGTCACTAAAGCAATGTTAGGACGTCTTAGTAATAACCCTAATGTCTTAGATCATTTATCCGAGGCAACAATATCTGAGGCAACCATTCCGAGGCAACTTTCATCTTTGGACAAAAGGACGACCACTAAAATATCCTATACTCAATGACCGTTTACCAAAGGCAACCAAGTGGAAGTGTACCCTAGGGGTGCGCATGTGCGAGTGGTTCAGTTTCAGATTATTTTATCTTTGCACATTTAGGGTGACCTAATTGTTTTAAAATTAGTCATACATTCTTGTCATGCATCCTATATCATACATCTAACAGTTAAATATTTGCGGAATTTAAAGTGCGGAAATTAAACTACGCTATTACAAGGCTTCAGGTATTTACACAGCCAAAAACAAACCCTTTGAAATTAAAGCGATAAATGTAAAAGTCCTAATTAAAATTATTACAAACTGTGAGCAGATACAATAATTGGGATAAAAAATAGAATATAGTGCGCGATGACAAATTAGATCGAATGCGAACTAGGGTTTTGACCCTTCTATCTTAATGAAAAGAGAAAATGTTTTTGGTGTTTTTAATAAAAAGAAATAAGTTTTCTAAATTAAATATAAAATTAATTAGTTAATTAAATTAATGAAAATAATTACAAGACCTATTTTTGGTTTTTGGTTATTTTAGGGGAAAAAATAAAGTACAATTAAGTTAGTAATAAAACCTATTTATTCTAATTAATTTTAATTATTTGCAAAAAAAATTAAAGTTATCTAATTTAATCAAACCTAATTAAATTAATTAATTTTTAATAAAAATAAATATTTTAAATTTAATTGGACATAAAAATATTTTTGGTGACTTTTTGATAAAAAGAAAATTAATTTGGTTAGTAAATAAATTAAATAAGATAATTAAATGAAATATAAAAAGAAAAAAGGATAAGAGATGGGCCTGAAAAATGGGGGGGGTGGGTGAAAAGTAATTTCCTGGGCCCAAAACAAAGAAATCTGTTTGACTTTGTGAGTCCAGTATGGCACGCTGACTATGGCTTTTGGTGTTCCTCCCATCATGGCCCTTAGTTCTGGCCTCAGGGCACTTGGCATGATAGATGGTGAGGGAGCATGGTAGTCTCCTGGCTTGCGCGCGTACTAAATTGCCTGAAAGAAAATAAGAAAATAACAAATGCTGGAGGCAGGGGTCGAACCCCTGACCTCCAGCCTTCCAATGCCTTAACACACAGCTGGCTACCACTGGGCCAACTATCCTTGTTGTTATAATATTGCAAAACAATAAACAAATAATAAAAAGGCACTTTGTATCAATTCCACGCGCGAAATTCAAATGGCCAAATCAGATGAAGACACGTCTTCGTCTCCCTCCTTGCACCGTTGCTAAAGGTTTGATAACCTATACCTACGGACAATGTTCGTCGCTATAGACCTGTGCATTCTCAAAATCAACTGTGAGCAACATAAATGAAAACTAGGGCCACCAATCGATTCGTCTGGACCTCCTGAGTATAATGGTGGCCCTTTCGTGGTCTAATTTAACCTGCACAGAAAACTCCTAAATTGGAGCTTCAAACCCTAGCCATGGTGAAATTCGCTACAGGCTATATAAATGAAATTAAATGATGCAAAAAGCTTGCATATGTTCCACAGATCAAGAATATGTGACTAATTCATGTTAACAATGCCCCAATCATGCTAACCGATTTCAAAAATGCAAGGATATCGTGAGGGACTTACATAGCTTTTTGGGACCGGAAAGGCTTGGTTCTTAATGGCTTTAGCTTGCTGAGACTCCCAGGAATCGATTGGGATCGTTCAAAGGTCCTTAAACTGCCTCAAAATGGGATTTTGATCTTGCACTTTTCTTGATTTTTTTCAAATATTGCTTTGCTTGTTGCGCCTGTTTCTAACCTTGTTTTTGAGTCTGCACGCACTCTATATGTACCAAGCAATGTATTAGGGTTGATAAGCTGTATTCAATCTTCCTCCTTCAATGATTTGGATTGTGATTTGATACACTTTGAAAACTTTCCAAAATTGGTCCAAATCCAATCTTTTTGTGCACACATGCCTTGATACGAGTTTGAATGACTTGCTAGCTGTAATTGGAACCTGAAACAAGCACAAAAACTCTTACTTTCAATATTTTGGATTTTATTTGATTTGTTTTGATTTAAATTGAATTAATTCAAATAAAAATAAAAATAAATAATAAAAATAAGATATGGACAAGGGGAAAAGGCTAGAGCTCTTGGACTATGTTTCCAATTCAAAACAAGTGAAAAATATTGGGCCCATTTGGCAAAATTTGAAGTTTTAGGGATAGTTGACTTTTGGCAATTTTGCAAAAAAGGTCAACTTCACCAATGCATAACATCCTCAATTTTGAATCTTTGGAGGTGTTCTTGGACTTTTTAGAAATCTTGAGATGTCCTCTAATCAACCCGTTTTGTCTCATCTCAACTTGATATTCCATTCTCATGTATGAAGCTTTGACAAAAAAGGTGTTTTTGTTGACTTTTCAAAATGACCTATAATGTCCAAATTCATAACTTCTTGTGAGTGCATATTTTGAACTTGGGAGATGAATATGGATTGTAGGTAATTTCATCCTATTCAAAATGAGCTTTGGATGAGTCATTTCCCATAAAGTATGAGAAAGTTATGCTTGGTCAAAGTTGAGTTGACTTTTCCTACAAAACCCTAATTTAGAAACTTTTGGTTCTTGAGGAATTATGAGCAATCCTTGATGAATCATGATCAACCCTTGATAAAATGATGAAATATACTTCAAAATGAGGATGTTGGCCAAAAATCTTGAGGTTTGACTGTATGTGGACCACAGTTGACTTTTGCCCTAGCATAGTCGATTTTCATGCCTTTGAGTAATTGACTGAGCAAATTTCCTCTGTAGGTCTTGAAACTTTACATGGATGATCTTGAGAACATATTAGGACATTGGTGAGAATTTGGGATCACTTGGACTCAAGTCTCTTGATGCAACATGAAACCCTAATTTGAGGTAGACTGTCTTAGGAGAGAGCTTGTATGGTCAACCCTTGGACTACCTTGAGCAACTTGGGGATCTTTCTTGAAATGTTTTGAGAAATATGAGAGGGAAAATTTTAGGGTACAACAGCTGCCCCTGTTCAATCTTCTTAAACCTGAAGATTTAGATTGGCTTGTCTGCCTTTCGTGATCTGAAGGTGGAAGATGATTGAACACTAGAGTGCCCAGAAATTTGCACTCGCATGAAGTGGTAATTCTCTCGCGATATTGGGAATGGGCTTACAGATGCCATTTGGAAATTGCTGACGAGGGGATGGGCTTAAAGATTCCATCTGAAGGAGTGTCGATCACATAAGAGATTCCTTAGCGAGAGCTTGTATACCTGTCATTGAGGAAGATTCCGCTGGGGAATGCTGATCTCTATTGAGAGAAGTAGAGTTTTAAGAGCTTCAATCGTCCGTTATCTACTGAGGAATCATCTCTGCTGGCATTTAGGAGCTTCGGTCATCCATTATTCAATTGAGGAAAACATCTCTGCTGACATTTAGGAACTCCAGTTATCCGTTATTCAACTGAGGAAAACATCTTTGCTGACATTTAGGAACTTCAGTCATCCGTTATTCAACTGAGGAAAACATCTCTGCTGACATTTAGGAACTTCAGTCATCCGTTATTCAACTGAGGAAAACATCTATGCTGACATTTAGGAACTTCAGTCATCCGTTGTTCAACTGAGGAATCATCTCTGTTGATATTTAGGAACTTCAGTCATCCATTGTTCAACTGAGGAATCATCTCTGCTGACATTTAGGAACTTCAGTCATCCGTTGTTCAACTGAGGAATCATCTCTACTGACATTTAGGAACTTCAGTCATTCGTTGTTCAACTGAGGAATCATCTCTGCTGACATTTAGGAACTTCAGTCATCCATTGTTCAACTGAGGAATCATCTCTGCTGACATTTAGGAACTTCAGTCATCCGTTGTTCAACTGAGGAATCATCTCTATTGACATTTAGGAACTTCAGTCATCCGTTATTCAACTGAGGAATCATCTCTGTTGACATTTAGGAACTCCAGTCATCCGTTATTCAACTGAGGAATCATCTCTGTTGACATTTAGGAACTTCAGTCATCGGTTATTCAACTGAGGAAAACATCTTTGTTGACATTTAGGGACTTCAGTCATTCGTTATTCAACTGAGGAAAACATCTCTGCTGATATTTAGGAACTTCAGTCATCTGTTATTCAACTGAGGAAAACATCTCTGCTGACATTTAGGAACTTCGGTCATCTGTTATTCAACTGAGGAATCATCTCTGCTGACATTTAGGAACTTCAGTCATCTGTTATTCAACTGAGGTAAAAGCTTCATAGCTTGAATTTTGTGAGAATTTAATCGTATCCTTCCTGAAAGGTAAAGGTTAGCTGTATGTAATGCATGATATGTATCAGGCAATGATGTTCTCAAAATAAATGAGATTTTGTTGTATGATGCGTATATGCATGTGTCGTGATGTATGGAAATGTGATGTTTTTAGCTGGGGAAAATAAATCCTGGATTGCTGTTGGAGAAAAGAGTTGAATTCTTCGTTTCTGCTAGGGATAGTGAATGAAGATGATTGCAAGAATAAACCTGCAAGAGAGAATAACTCCGCTGGGGAATAAACTGATGAGGAAATGACTCTGTGGGGAGGACATGCTCTACTGAGGATTCTGCGGATAAATTCAGCCGGGGATGAATTACCGTTGTTGGCGATAATGAAACCTGTTGGGGATTGAATTTCTGTTTGTGAAAGGAATGAACTCCGCTGGGGGATGATTTTCCAATTGCGACTTCCCTGGGGAAAATCTTTTAGACTCTACTGGGGACAATCTTCCAGAGTCTACTGGGGATAATTCTTCAAACTCCACTGGGGATAATTTTTCAAACTCCACTAGGGATATTTTTTTCAAACTCCACTGGGGATATTTTTTTTCAAACTGACGGTAGATAAACTCTGCTTGGGGAGAATATTACCGATTCATTTGCAGTTGCGAGCCTCAGCCGGGGATAATTAACACTACTGTCTTTTCCTTACTCTGCGGGGAGTGAATGTACCTTAGCCATATTCTTCAGCTAAATCTATCCATGTACCTGGTGGACATAGCAACTGTAAGGTCTGGACAATTCTTATTTGCCCCTGTTCCTGATATTACGAGTAATCGTCTTTTGTTTCGTATGTAAATATTTATGAGCAGCAATTATTGTCAAATACATATATAAAAAATGAACATTGGACGTTCTTGCAAAACAAAACAGAAAAAAGAAAACAGTTTGAAATTTCTTTGTGAAAATGAATTGTATTGATTTTGAAATTTGGCCTGTAAATAGGCGTTTTTGTACAAGAGGCTGACGTCCTAGTAAGAGAATGCCGCCGAACAAATAAAATTTATACAATTTGTGAAAAACACAGAAAAAACAGTTATATGAACAATCCCACTGGGTTCCAACTCTGCTACCGCCTTTATGTCTTCAAGCATCTCATCACTTTGCTACTTGGTTGAAGGTAGATCAGATTGAGTAGTGTCGTCCGAGCTTGATAGTCGATACCGAATTCTGGTTGTAAAGTGATCCAATGAGACATATTGTTACACTTTGATCCCTAATTTTTTCCTGGACCGCCCTTTCGGGTTTTCAGTCCACCGGGATACCCCTTTTTGCCCAAGCCGCCTTTTCAGGTTTTCGACTTGCCGGGTGTACGGTTTTTTCATTTTCATCCCTTATTTTTGCCCGAACCCTTTTGGTTCGCCGAGAAGCCCTTATTTTTGCCTAAGTCAGTCGACTAGCGGGTCTTTGATTATGCATAGTATCTTTTCACGATGTCTGCATTGACGGGGTGAGGAAGGTCGTTACCATCCATGGTGGTTAGAATCATAGCTCCTCCCGAGAAAATGTTCTTAACCACAAACGGCCCTTTGTACGTAGGGGTCCATTTGCCCCTGGGATCACCTTGTGGTAGGATGATTCCCTTGATCACCAGATCCCCGACTTGATACTCTTGTCGTTTAACTTTCTTGTTAAATGCCTTGATCATCCTCTTTTGATATGTTTGACCATGACAAATAGCAGTAAGTCTCTTTTCATCGATTAAGTTCAGTTGATCAAGCCGTGTCTGGATCCAGTCATCTTCGCTCAAACCTGCATCCTTCATAATCCGCGGAGAGGGTATCTGAACTTCAATTGGCAAGACTGCCTCCATACCATATACCAAGGAATAGGGTGTTGCCCCTGTTGACGTCCGCGCTGAGGTACGGTACCCATGAAGAGCAAACGGTAACATCTCGTGCCAATCTTTGTATTTCACCGTCATCTTCTGCACAATCTTCTTGATATTCTTATTAGCCGCTTCAACAGCCCCATTACACTTCGGCCGGTAAGGAAAAGAGTTATGATGCTATATCTTGAACTGTTTGCAGAGTTTGGTGATCATCTTATTATTGAGATTTGTACCATTGTCCATAATGATCCTCTCTGGTACACCATATCGACAGATCAGATTGTGCCGAATAAATCGTGCCACGACGTTCTTGGTTACGGTAGCAAAGGAAGCTGCTTCAACCCACTTCGTAAAGTAATCAATTTCCACCAAGATGAAATGATTCCCGTTAGACGCAGTAGGTCTGATCTCGCCGATCATGGCGATGCCCCACATTGCAAAAGGCCAAGGAGCTGTCAAGACATTCAGAGGTACTGGAGGTATGTGCACTTTATCAGCATAGACTTGGCACTTATGACAGGTTCGAGAATGCTGATAACAGTCGGCTTCCATGGTAGACCAATAATATCCTGCCCGTATGATTTTCTTTGCCATGGTATGACCACTGGAATGAGTTCCGAAAGTATCTTCATGTAACTCCACCATAATCTTTTATGCCTCGCTCTTATCCACACATCGCAGTAGGGTTGAATCATGATTACGCTTGTAAAGGATACTGTGATCGGTGGGAATGAGAACTGACTATTTTGGAATGTTGGTTCGCGTTTTGCGTTTGTTTTCGCAAAATGTTGCGGTAAGCAAGAGTCGCCACCGTCTTTTATTTTATCCAACAAGGAAAGGACAAAAGCACAGAAAAATTCCTTTTCGAGATTTTTCTCGGGTTCGGGAGGTAGATTATAGAAAGGGAAGGTATTAGCACCCTTTCTATCCGTGGTTATCCACGGGCTCTTAGGTACTTGCTCACTATGTTTTCAAAAGTTTGCTTTTCTTTGTGTTTGTGGGTTTTGAAAAGAGTTTTATTTTTTGAAGAGAGTGTAAGTGCGAAAAGTTTTGTTTTGTTTTTAAAAGGAGAAAGTACTTAAGAACCTCTACCTACTCAAAAAGGAATTAAACTGTGCAAATGTCCTTTAGACAGTGCTATCCCACTATTGAGGAGTAGGTAGCACCGTCGTTGGAGTTTTCGGGTCAATTCGATTTATGGGACATATGGTCACTAAAGCAATGTTAGGACGCTTTAGTGGTAACCCTAATGCCTTAGATCATTTTTCCGAGGCAACCATTTCGAGGCAACTTATGATCTTGGGACAAAAGGACGACCTCTAAAACATCCTATACTTAATGACCATGTTCGAGGCAACCAAGTGAGGTGTACCCTAAGAGTGACATGTGCGAGTGTGTCAATTTTCAGTTTATATTATCTTTGTACATGTTATGGTGAGCTACGGTTGATTTAAAGGTTAATCTTGTCATGCAATCCTAGTTAGCATACATCTAAACAGTTAATATATGTACAGGAATTTAAAGTGCGGGAATTGTAAATCCTACACTATTACAAGGCTTCGGGGAGGGGGATTATTTACATGTCCAAAATTGGGGAATAAAGCAGTAAAGTAAAAGTCTTAGTTAAGCTATTACAAACCAATAAGCAGCTACAATAAAATAAACACGCGCGAATCTGAAAATAAACTCTAAAAATTCTAAGAATAAAATCTTTTTGTTGTTTTATTTTATTTTGAGAAAATGATCTAAATCTACTAAATTTTAGTTTTGTGAAAATGTTAAGATAATTAAAAGATTAATTAACAAAATTAATTTAATAGGAAAAGAACTACCCTAATGTTTTTGTGGTTTTCTTATTTTAATGTTAATTAAAAAGATAAAAAAAATGTCAATGAAAACAAAAATAAAATACAAGGGGGACCCTTCGATCCAGGGAGAAAAAAGGAGTTTCGACCCAGAGAGGGGATGGAAGCTTCGATCCAGAGAGGGTCATGGTCCTTCGATTGGGCCAGACAGTAAGGCGTGAGTAGCCTTCGATCCAGGGAAGGGGAGTTCCCTTCGATCCTGGGAAAAATGCCTTCTTCGATCCAGGAGGACTATGGGAAGCTTCGATCCAGAGAAGGTGTCTCCTTCGATCTGGGATGCTATACCTGCAAAATTATGTTAGCAAAATAAAACTCAGGGCCTGGGTATTGAACCCCGGGCCCTTCGATCCTGTGCTTGCTGGGTCTCTTCAGGCTATGTCTGCAGCAAATATTAGCAAACGATGGACATAGCCTGGGTGCCAAACCCAGGCCTCTTGATCTTGTCTAGGATAGAAAATCGAAGGTAACAACCAGTATGGATGTACTATGCAAACATGAGGTTGGATAGTTTACCCTTTCTTACCAGCAGATTGGACTTTTAATTTGGGCGCTTCCTGGATGTAGGCAGCTTCGATCTGAAGGACTGCTTTGGCTTGGATCACTTCTGAAAATGCTGATGACCTTTGGCAGTGTATCTCCAAGTCCTCCCTGTTTCTCCTTTTTCTGTTTTGTTTTCCTGCAGAGTTTTTTGTGTTTTTTCGTGTGTGCAGATTTTTTTCCGTTCTTCCGTTGCAACACTTGTGATCTCTTTATATAGAGGGGGTGGAGGGGACAGGAAGACAAAGGTTTAAATGACCTTGATTATGTGTTTGACAGCCATGAATGAGAATTTGTAACATTGGTTAAACACATGGGATCTTGTCCCTTTTTGAATTTTGAATGACATGTAACTGGCCTTCGAATGCTCCCTTTCGAATGGGCTGATGGCCTCCTTCGAATGCTTTTTGAAAGCTTCTTCGAATGGACCCTTTGAATGCTTCTTCGAATGGACCTTTTTTGGAATTCCAATCGAAGGACACTGTTATAATGCCAATCGAAGTACCTGTCCATAATGCCAATCGAAAGGCTTGTCCAGAATGCCAATCGAAAGGCTCCTTCAGAACACCAATCGAAGGGTCTTTCAGAATGCAAATCGAAGCGCTTGTCCAGAATGCCAATCGAAAGAGCTTGACAGAATGCCAATCGAAAGGCTCCTTCAGAACACCAATCGAAGGGTCTTTCAGAATGCAAATCGAAGCGCTTGTCCAGAATGCCAATCGAAAGAGCTTGACAGAATGCCAATCGAAAGGCTCCTTCAGAACACCAATCGAAGGGTCTTTCAGAATGCCAATCGAAATGTACTTGAAGCAACACTCAAAAATTTTCCTTTTCCTTAGGCAAGAGTTTGTGATCAACCATGCAGGGGGAAGACTTTGGGAAACATGAGAGGGCAAATTTTGGGGTGCAACAGATACCATTACTGATGAAGAAATTTGTCGCGAACCTCCTCAGAAACTTTTTATCATTAAAAGATGCACCCTCGGGGTATTCCTGAGCTTCAAGATACCTCTTCACCTCGTGAAACCAGGGTTTATCTGCTACCTCTTCAGTCTCAATGTCACAGCAATGTGCAGGTTTGTCCAACCTCTCAATGGTAATCTGGGGAGCTTCCTTGCCCCATCTGACCTTGAACATAGAAGACATCATAGCTAGCGCGTCCGCCAACTGATTCTTCTCTCTTGGGAAGTGTTCAAAGGTTATCTCCTCGAAGTGTGGAAGCAAAGTCAATACATACTCCTTGTAAGGAATAAGATTTGGGTGTTTCGTATCCCACTCGCCTTTGATCTGACTGATCACGAGAGAGGAATCTCCGAATACACTTAAGAACTTAATCCTTAGGTCAATAGTTGCTCGAAGACCCATAATGCACGCTTCGTACTCCGCCGTGTTGTTGGTGCAGTTGAAACATAATCGGGCGGGGAATGGAGTATGAGAGCCTTCAAGAGATATGATCACGGTGCCAATGCCATTACCCAAAGCGTTTGAAGCTCCATCAAAGTACATAGACCATCGGGATCCCTCCTCAGGTCCTTCATCTGGTCCAGGTGTCTCACAGTCAGTCACCGACATGATGTTCTCATCCGAAAACTCAAAGTTCATAGAATGGTAATCGTCCACTGCCTGATGTGCCAAATGATCTGCCAACACACTTCCCTTAATTGCTTTTTGGGTCGTGTATTGGATGTCATACTCAGTCGAGATCATCTGCCATCTTGCTATTCTTCCGGACAAGGCAGGCTTTTCGAAGATATACTTGATTGGATCCATCTTTGATATTAATAGAATAGTGTGAGTCAGCATATACTGTCTCATCCGGTGAGTAGCCCATGCCAAAGCGCAGCAAGTTTTCTCGAGCAACGAGTATCGGGTCTCGCAGTCGGTAAACTTTTTTCTAAGGTAATAAATATCATGCTCTTTTCGGCCAGACTCGTCATGCTGCCCCAGCACACACCCCATCGAATTGTCGAGTACTGTCAAGTATAAGATCAGAGGTCTCCCTTCAACTGGAGGAATCAGAATAGGAGGCTCTTGGAGATATTCCTTGATGCTTTCAAAAACAGCCTGACATTCATCGTTCCATCTTACCACTTGATCTTTCTTCAGTAACTTGAAGATTGGCTCACAAGTAGCAGTCAGGTGTGAGATGAATCGGGCAATATAGTTCAGACGTCCCAGAAAGCCTCTGACTTCTTTTTCTGTTCGGGGAGCTGGCATTTCCTGTATAGCCTTCACCTTTGCAGGATCCACTTGAATACCTTTATCACTAACGATGAAACCCAACATCTTACTAGACCTCACTCTGAAGGTGCACTTGTTCGGATTTAGCCTCAGTCTGTACAACTTCAACCTGTCAAATAGCTTATGAAGATGGTCAAGGTGTTCTTCTTCAGTCTGGGATCTTTCAATCATGTCGTCAACGTATACCTCAATCTCATGATGAATCATGTCGTGGAACAATGCGACCAAGGCACGCTGATACATTACCCCAGCATTCTTCAATCCGAAAGGCATGACTCTGTAGCAAAAGGTACCCCACTGCATAAAGAATGTTGTCTTCTCCATATCCTCGGGAGCCATCTTAATTTGATTGTAACCAGAGAAACCATCCATAAAGGAGAAGACCTTATGTTGTGCGGTGTTGTCAACCAGAATGTCGATATAAGGTAGAGGGAAGTCATCCTTGGGGCTTGCCCTATTCAGATCCCTATAGTCAACACACATACGAACCTTACCATCCTTCTTCGGCACCGGAACCACGTTTGCAACCCACTGTGGGTAAGAAGTAACTGCTAGAAAACCAGCATCAAATTGTTTCATAACTTCAGCCTTGATTTTCTCAGACATCTCCGGGCGCATTCGGCGAACTTTCTATTTCACTGGAGGACAGTCTTCCTTGGTGGGCAGGCGGTGAACCACAATATCGGTATCCAACCCAGGCATATCTTCATAAGACCAAGCAAATATCTCAACATAGTCACGCAGCATCTGAATCAACCGTTTCTTAATGCTAGACTCCAGACTTGCATTGATCTTGACCTCTTTCTTGTCTTCTTCTGTACCCAGATTTACTGTTTCCACTGGCTCGTCATGTGGCTGTATGGCCCTCTCTTCCTGAAGTAACAGTCTAGCAAGTTCACCAGGCACTTCGCAATCATCCTCACCTTCGTCCTCGGCTTGGTTGATCGGACTTTCGAAGTCATAATTGGCAGTAGCAGAGTCGTTATCAGTGGGATCCAGAGTGGATGTAGACATGTATATGTGAGTGTGTGTAAGACAAATGGTTGTTTTGCAAGATAGAAAAGAAAAAACAAGGAGCACAAAATTCGTAATGTAAGAAAATGTCCAATGCTTTTATTGATGATATATGGAAATGACATATAATAAGCCCTCAAACAAAGCCACGGTGTCTCGGGCAAGGCACCGGGCCGTAAAGTTTTAAATTATTTGTTACAAACTCAAAACAAAAGTCTTATTACTGTGTAATAAAAGAAATTGGCACGAAGTCCTTTGCCGTCCAATTGCTTAATCCACCGTCGGTAGTCGGGTAAATCTAGCTGTCAAACTCAGACTCTCCATCATCATCTTCAATTGCATTCACTCCAGGATTTGTGATACATAGGGGAGGTCTTCCAATCCGCACACGCTGAACAACCTTTTGAGCTTCTGCAGTAAAACCCAAGCCAAACTTGTCAGTCTTATGTGCAAAGTCAGGGAGTTGACCCCAATTCGCACACCCACCTTTCCCAATAACAGCCCAAGCATCCTTGAGGGAAGCCATCTTCATTGGAGGATCTTCAGCAACAATTTCAGTCGACACCAGAGTCTGGGGGACCTCTTCAAAATGTTGACACGAGGTTTCAATGAACTCCCCATCCATTTACACATACCGAAAAGAGTTAAGGTGGCTCACCATGTACTCCTCTTCTCCTCGTACTGTAACAATTTTCCCTTTCACTGGATATTTTAACATCTGATGGAGCGTAGAAGTTATTGCCCCAGCTTTATGGATCCACGGGTGACCCAGTAAACAAGAATAAGATGGCCGAATGTCCATCACATAGAATGTAGACGCGAAAGTCTGGGAACCAACCTTAACAGGAACATCCACCTCTCCATGTACCATCCTTTTGGACCCGTCAAAGGCCCTAACCACAATATTACTTGGCTTCAGCACCAACCCTTCATAGTCCAACCGGTCTAACACTTTCTTGGGTAAAACATTTAACGAGGACCCGGTATCCACCAGCACGTGGGCCAAAGTAGTGCCCCTGCACTCGATTGAAACATGCAGAGCGTCATTGTGATTCTTTCCCTTGGCAGTCAAGTCTGCATCGGAGAAACCCAACCCGTTGTCTGCTGTCAAACTAGTCACACAGTCCTTGAACTGGTCAGCAGATGTCTCCTGCGGCACATGCGCAGTTTTCAGGAAAGCAATTAAAGCCTTAACATGGGCTTCTAAGCACAGTAATAAAGATAACATAGAGATCTTCGACGGGGTTTGCCCCAGCTGTTTGACTATGTTGTAGTCGCTTTTCTTGATGATCTTTAAAGTTTCCTCTATCTCCTGTCTAGAGGCTTCAATAGTAATCTTCTTCGGTGCCTTCATCTGGGCAGACTCACCGGTGATCCCTTTGCCCCGAGCGTCAGATGACTCAGCGACAGGGGTAATAATTGGAACATGAACAGGGATGGTAGAGGATGTACTGGAAGGTGTAATAGCAATAGGTTTCCGAACAGTTGGTGGGGAGATCTGGAGAGAAAAGTCTTCCGCTTCGGGTAACGTTACTAGATCCAACAATATTGCTGACATCAGTATCAGCCTCTTCAACCTTCAAGTCTTGTTTAATCCCATGATAATACACATCGGCCCCATAGTGCCTCGGGACAACCTTATCCGATGTGTAAGGGATAGGTCCAGGAATAATAATGATTAATGGAGTAACTCTCGAAACAGATGTAATTCTAACAGGCTTTCTCGAGGAAGCCTTGGAAGAATTGGCGGAAATGGTGATTATGGAAACATCTTCAACAGGAATCAATGGAACCAAAGTTTTCTCGAACAAGATTTCTTTGTTATCCATCAGGCGTTGGACACCTAACTTCAATAGATGGAAACCAGTAGATAGGATGGAACACAGGTGGCAACCTTTGCCACATCCCGGAAATAAACCGGCCAATAATAAGTTCTTCTTCACTGTCATCAATGGAGTAGAAATGTCTTTCAAGAAATTCACGAACAAGTCATCATCCACATCATTCACTCCATGTTTGGGCATAGGAGCAGTCATGACATTAGGCTTTTCCGACGCTTCAAACTCGATCTCCTTAGCATCAATCAGATACTGCACTTTATTCTTCAAAGCCCAGCAGTTATTGGTATCATGCCTTGGGCTATCAGAGTGATAAGCACAACAGGCGTTCGGATTATACAGCGGTGACGTGGTGTTGGGATTCTTTGGAGCCTCCTTCGGAATCACCAAGTTGGTCTTCAATAATTGCGGCAGAATTTGAGATAGAGTCATACTGAGCCGAGTATACTGCCTTTGCGGTCTCTCTACTCTTTGTTGATTGTTGTGTTGTGGGGCAACAACAGGTCTTGATATAACCACCACATTAACTGCTTGGCAGCGCTCAGGTAAATTTTGGCTCCTCGAGCTGTAAACTGCACTAGACTCCTTCTTGAAAGGCTTATTCTCTGTACTTGACGAAGCACCTTTTTGTATCTTGCCTCTCTTGATACCGGCCTCAACTCTCTCCCTAGTCATAATCAATTCAGTGAACCCAGACGATGAACTACCGATCAAATGATTGAAGTATGGACCAGACAAAGTCCCAAGAAACATATCCACCAACTCCCTATCATCCAGAGGGGGTTGGACTCTTCCAGCAAGATCTCTCCATTTTTGAGCGTAGTCCTTAAAACCTTCTCTCGCACCCATATACATACCATGAAGTTGGGTACGCGTGGGAGCAAGGTCGGCGTTATACTGGTATTGCTTGTAAAAAGCAGCAGCGAGGTCCTCCCAGTTATGGACATTAGCTCCTTCCAGTTGATAGAACTATTCAAGTTGAGTCCCTGACAGACTATCTTGAAAGAAATGAACCCAGAGGTTCCTATCAGCAGTATATGGTTGAATCTTTCTGACATACGAGCGGAGGTGTAACTTCGGATAGGAGACCCCATCGTACTTAGCAAAGACAGGCGCTTTAAACTAGTGAGGGATCACCACCCCAGATGCCAAACCCAAATCTTCGAAGTCCAACCCAGGTATCTTTTGGATCTCCATTGCGCTCAACCGGTCTTCGAGTTGCTTATACCTATCCTCGGCAGGAGGATACTGGTCTTCATCAAAGTGAATGTCATTGTCAAAAACCACAGGGCTAGGAGCCCTCCTTTCTTCTTGGTTCTCTCCTCCTCCAGATGAGTGGGACAGATCAACTTCTTCTCGCAACCTATTCCCAAATATGTGACCCATATTCAGGAGGACCGTCTTCTTCTTCTTCTTCTTTTTGTCTTTCAAGATAAGAGTCTTCAAATCTTTCTGCCCCTTGGCCAGGTTCAAGAACATTTCCTAGAACTGAGCATTCTGAGCTTGCAGAGCCTTGATGGCTTGACCAGTAGATGTTTCAGAAGACATATTGCTGAAATAAACAGCGAAGAAGATAAGAGACCTGTAATGGTACCTGTAATGAGGTGCATGGGAATGGAATACGTATGATATGATTTCAAAGACTTTAGGGAGATTCAAATTTGTAAACCAAAGTAAAACACACTTTATTAGATTAAAACTTGAAACAATGTTTAACAAAAGCCTTTAAGGCGTTACAAAAAGAAATACTGAAAAGCAAATCTAAACTAGAAATAGCAAAAGACATTAGCGCTCCCATGGTCGTTTTCCTTTTGTGCTGACATAATCGTTGATCGTCCTCTCAGTCTCCAACTGCCTTGTAAGCTTCAGGATCTTCTGCTCCTGCTCGTGATACTTCTCTCTGTAAGTATCCCTTTTTTCCCTTAGCTGGATCCAAGACCTCTTCAATGCCCCAATGTCAGTAGGCATGTATGGGTGGAGGACCGTATGAGGAACCCCTTCTTCATTAGTATGCTCAACAATTACCGGCAAGACAACTTCGTATGGCATCCCCAGCTTTTGAGCACGGGCTCGAACCCACCGGAGATACGGTTGCATCAGGAGAGAAGTCTTCATTCCTAGCTCATGTGGATCAGACATATTAACCTTGTCCCAAGCTCATATAAATCTGCGGCGATGTCCCTTAACACCCCCCTGGAAGTCAAAGACAATGTTTGGAAGCAGCAGCTCATGAGGACCGTCCCTTCGAGCTCGTCCAAACTGTCGTAAGGCCAAACAAGGATTATAGGTTATTCCTCCTCTAATTCTAAGTAATGGAACATTGGGGTATTCCCCACACCGATCAATGACAGCTACTTATTCCATATCTTTAGTACTCCAAATGATTTATGTGTGAGCAAGGGACATGATCATGTAAGCCCAACCCATATCTTCCTCATTCTTCAATACAGATTTGGGGAGGTGAGAAATAAACCACCTCACCAGCAGCGGTGCACAACACATAAGGGTTCCCCTTTTCCGAGCAGTGCGGGCATAAAGAGTATGTAGAATGTCACCTAGAGAGTGGGCACTGGATTACGGGACATGAAGATCTTGACTGCCTTCACATCGATGAAAGAATCTGAATTAGGGAACAGAACCAAGCCATAGATAAGAAGTGCCAGGATGTCTTCAAATGCTTGAAAGTCCAAACTGTCCCAAAACTGTTGAGCTTGATCAATCAAGAACTTAGCCAGGAAGCCTTTAACCCCACTCCGAATGTCCCAGTTAGATACTACATCAGACTTTGTTAGATGGAGGGCTGAGGCAAAATCGTCTGGCCTAGGAGCCATCTCCAAACCTGTAAAGGGTGTCTACTCTAGAATAGATATGCCAAGTAAATCAAAGAACTCCTCCAAAGTAGGGACCAACTGATAGTCCGGGAAGGTGAAACAGTGATGCAAGGGGTCAAAGAACTGGAACAAGACGTTCATCATTTTCTCATCCAACTTGGAAGTGACCAGGCTGAGGAGATGACCATGTCTTCTGACAAAGGAAGAAGTATCATGAACTTTTGAAACCAACTCTCTAAGTTGAGCAGGGATTTGCACGAAGTTGATCCAAATGGTATTTCTGCGCATAGAGGCCATGACCTGCAAAATAGAACAAAGATGAATCCCCTTGGTCTTTGAAATAGTTAGTCTAATGAAATATGCATGCGATGTCATGATGCATGATGTAATGATAGAAACACACCACAGGTATCACAGATAGCAAACACGGTAAGGGCAAACAAGTCACACAATAGCCCTTAAATTTCAGGCTGGCATGGAGTTTAGGTATTACCCTCTTTCAGTTTAGTTGGTTCAATCTATCCTAGTAATAGTAACCGGGTTCTAGAGGTTCTCAATATCACTGACCATCCTCGATCGGTCATAATTCCAGTTTAGCAACCTTTTCTTGCAACCAAAATCATCGCGAGAGTATGGTCTCAATGAGTGTAGCATACTGCTACTTTTCTATGGCCAAGTTGGTCAATTATAGGTTCTAAGATTAGTTGATGCTTAATGACCCATTAGCAGCCCCATACTCTCCTTGTTCCTCCACAAGGGATATCGGTACCAACTAATATGTCACACCAACGTAGCTACTGCTTCAACCGTATCGGTCTACGCCGTACAGTTCCCTCACCATCTATTTCTACTTACCTAAAAGGTGTCCTCAGATCCGGGTTAGGATCTATAGTAACTTCGATACAAAGCCCACAAAGATAAAACATACAGATCAAACAATTGAAAACAATATAATGAACTAATCCTAGGGTACACCCGACTTACAATACTCCCCAGCAGAGTCGCCAGTTCTGTGATACGGTGGCCAGAACCGGGACATGTTTCCCTATTTTTTAAGGAATTGCTGGTTTGCGTTTTGCGTTTGTGTTCACAAAATGTTGCGGTAAGCAAGAGTCGCCACCGACTTTTATTTTATCCAACAAGGAAAGGAAAAAAGCACAGAAAAATTCCTTTTTCGAGATATTTCTGGGTACGGGGGGTAGATTATAGAAAGGGAAGGTATTAGAACCCTTTCTATCCGTAGTTATCTACGGGCTCTTAGGTACTTGCTCATCATTTTCAAAATTGTTTTCTTTGTGTTTGTGGGCTTTGAAAAGTTTTTGTTTTAACTTCGATTTAACTCTTGCTTCTGTCTTCAAGAGTGTAATGAAGTGTTTTTGAAAACTTTATTTGTAAAGGAGTGTAAGTGTGAAAAAAGTTTATTTTAGATGAGCAAGTATCTAAGAACTAATCTACCTACTCGAAAAAAGAATCTTTCTATGTTTGTTTCCTTTAGACAATGCTATCCCACTATTAGTGAGTAGGTAGCACCGTCGTTGGAGTTTGAAGGTCAATTCGAAAAGGGACGTACGGTTACTAAAGCAATGTTAGGACGTCTTAGTAATAACCCTAATGTCTTAGATCATTTATCCGAGGCAACAATATCCGAGGCAACCATTCTGAGGCAACTTTGATCTTTGGACAAAAGGACAACCACTAAAATATCCTATACTCAATGACCGCTTACCGAAGGCAACCAAGTGGAAGTGTACCCTAGGGGTGTGCATGTGCGAGTGATTCAGTTTCAGATTATTTTATCTTTGCACATTTAGGGTGACCTAACTGTTTTAAAATTAGTCATACATTCTTGTCATGCATCCTATATCATACATCTAACAGTTAAATATTTGCGGAATTTAAAGTGCGGAAATTAAACTACGCTATTACAAGGCTTAGGGTATTTACATAGCCAAAAACAAATCCTTTGAAATTAAAGCGATAAATGTAAAAGTCCTAATTAAAATTATTACAAACTGTGAGCAGATACAATAATTGGGATAAAAAATAGAATATAGTGCACGATGACAAATTAGATCGAATGCGAACTAGGGTTTTGACCCTTCTATCCTAATAAAAAGAGAAAATGTTTTTGGTGTTTTTAATAAAAAGAAATAAGTTTTCTAAATTAAATATAAAATTAATTAGTTAATTAAATTAATGAAAATAATTACAAGACCTATTTTTGGTTTTTGGTTATTTTAGAGGAAAAAATAAAGTATAATTAAGTTAGTAATAAAACCTATTTATTCTAATTAATTTTAATTATTTGCAAAATAAATTAAAGTTATCTAATTTAATCAAACCTAATTAAATTAATTAATTTTTTAATAAAAATAAATATTTTAAATATAATTGGACATAAAAATATTTTTGGTGACTTTTTGATAAAAAGAAAATTAATTTGGTTAGTAACTAAATTAAATAAGATAATTAAATGAAATATAAAAAGAAAAAAGGATAAGAGATTGGCCTGAAAAATGGGGGTGTGAAAAGCAATTTCCTGGGCCTAAAACAAAGAAATTTGTTTGACTTTGTGAATCCAGTGTGGCACATTGACTATGGCTTTTGGTGTTCCTCCCATCATGGCCCTTAGATCTGGCCTAAGGGCACTTGGCATGATAGATGGTGAGGGAGCATGGTAGTCTCCTGGCTTGCGCGCGCACTGGATTTCCTGAAAGAAAATAAGAAAATAACAAATGCTTGAGGCAGGGGTCGAACCCCTGACCTCCAGCCTTCCAATGCCTTAACACCCAGCTAGCTACCATTGGGCCAACTATCCTTGTTGTTATAATATTGCAAAACAATAAACAAATAATAAAAAGGCACTTTGTATCAATTCCACGTGCGAAATTCAAATGGCCAAATCAGATGAAGACACGTCTTCGTCTCCCTCCTTGCACTATCACTAAAGGTTTGATAACCTATACCTACGGACAACGTCCGTCACTATAGACCTGTGCATTCTCAAAATCAATTGTGAGCAACATAAATGAAAACTAGGGCCACCAATCGATTCGTCTGGACCTCTTGAGTTTAATGGTGGCCCTTTCGTGGTCTAATTTAACTTGCACAGAAAACTCCTAAATCGGAGCTTCAAACCCTAGCCATGGTGAAATTTGGTACAGGCTATATAAATGAAATTAAATGATGCAGAAAGCTTGCATATGTTCCACAGATCAAGAATATGTGACTAATTCATGTTAACAATGCCTCAATTGTGCTAACCGATTTCAAAAATGCAAGGATATCGTGAGGGACTTAGAGAGCTTTTTGGGACCGGAAAGGCTTGGTTCTTGATGGCTTTAGCTTGCTGAGACTCCCAGGAATTGATTGGGATCGTTCACAGGTCTTGAAACCGCCTCAAAATGGGATTTCGATCTTGCACTTTTCTTGATTTTTTTCAAATATTGCTTTGCTTGCTGCGCCTATTTCTAACCTTGTTTTTGAGTCTGCACGCACTCTATATGTACCAAGCAATGTATTAGGGTTGATAAGCTGTATTCAATCTTCCTCCTTCAATGATTTGGATTGTGATTTGATACACTTTGAAAACTTTCCAAAATTGGTCCAAATCCAATCTTTTTGTGCACACATGCCTTGATACGAGTCTGAATGACTTGCTAGCTGTGATTGGAACCTGAAACAAGCACAAAATCTCTTACTTTCAATATTTTGGATTTTATTTGATTTGTTTTGATTTAAATTGAATTAATTCAAATAAAAATCAAAATAAATAATAAAAATAAGATATGGACAAGGGGAAAAGGCTAAAGCTAGTGGACTATGTTGCCAATTCAAAACAAGTGAAAAATATTGGGCCCATTTGGCAAAATTTGAAGTTTTAGGGATAGTTGACTTTTGGCAATTTTGTAGAAAAGGTCAACTTCACCAATGCATAACTTCCTCAATTTTGAATCTTTGGAGGTGTTCTTGGACTTTTTAGAAAGCTTAAGATGTCCTTTAATCAAGCATTTTGGTATCATACCAATTTGATATTCCATGCTAATGTATGAAGCTTTGACAAAAAAGGTGTTTTTGTTGACTTTTTAAAATGACCTATAATGTCCAAATTCATAACTTCTTGTGAGTGCATATTTTGAACTTGGGAGATGAATATGGATTGTATGGAATTTCATCCTCTTCAATATGAGTTTTGGATGGGTCATTTCTCATAAAGTATGAGAAAGTTATGCTTGGTCAAAGTTGAGTTGACTTTTCCTACAAAACCCTAATTTAGCAACTTTTGGTTCTTGAGAAATTATGACCAATCCTTGATGAATCATGATCAACCCTTGATAAAATGATGAAATATAATTCAAAATGAGGATGTTGGCCAAAAATCTTGAGGTTTGACTGTATGTGGGCCACAGTTGACTTTTGCCCTAGCACAGTCGATTTTCATGCCTTTGAGCAATTGACTGAGCAAATTTCCTCTGTAGGTCTTGAAACTTGACATGGATTATCTTGAGAACATATTAGGATATTGGTGAGAATTTGGGATCACTTGGACTCAAGTCTCTTGATGCAACATGAAACCCTAATTTGAGGTAGAATGTCTTAGGAGAGAGCTTGTCTGGTCAACCCTTGGACTACCTTGAGCAACTTGGGGATCTTTCTTGAAATGTTTTGAGAAATATGGGAGGGAAAATTTTGGGGTACAACACTCTCTTAGAGCCTTATCTAGACAAGATTGGTATTTTTATAGTGGATGCTCTAGTCATATGACAGGAGTGAAGAACTTCTTGGTGGATATAAAGTCTCACACCACTAGTTATGTCACCTTTGGAGATAGTGCCAAAGGAGAAATCAAAAGTGTAGAAATAATAGCTTATGAGGGATCCCATAAGCTTGATAATGTCCTTCTTATGAAAGGCTTTCTTGCTAATCTAATAAGTATCAGTCAGTTATGTGATCAAGGCTTTAAAGTTAATTTCACTATGTTTAAATGTGTGGTCACTAATGAGGAGAATGAAGTGCTGATGAGAGAAGGTTGATCTAAGGATAATTTATACTTATGGAAACCCTAAGAAATTACTTGTTCCTCCACATGTATGATGTCCAATGAAGATGAAGTCAAGTTGTGGCATCAAAATCTTGGTCACTTGCATTTGAAAGGTATGAAAAAGATTGTGTCTAGAGAAGCTATTAGAGGTATTCCTAAGCTCAAATTGAGGAAGGAAGAATCTGTGGTGAGTGTCAAGTTGTGAAGCATATCCAGATGTCACACTAGAAGATTCAACATCTGACTACTTCAACAGTTTTGGAACTGCTTCATATGGTTTTAATGGGGAAGATGCAAGTTGAGAGTATTGGTGGAAAAAGGTATGCTTATGTGGTTGTTTATGATTTTTCAAGATTCACTTGGGTGAATTTTATCAAATAAAAATCAAATGTCTTTGAGGTTTCCAAAGAGCTATGTCAAAAAATTCAAAGAGAAAAGGAAAGTGAAATCATGAGGATCAGAAGTGATCATGGAAAGGAATTTGAAAACAATAAATTTGCTAAAATTTTCTCCTCTGAAGGTATTAGCCATGAATTCTCTTCTCCCATCACCCCTTAGTAAAATGGAGTTGTAGAATGTAACACCCTTTTAAACCCCAAGGAATATTCACAATTACTTTTAATAAATAAATCAGAGTATATCACCAACAAGAGTGTCACATCTTCATATAAAAATTCACAATAATACATCATGCTTTCTAATACGGGTTTTCAAAATCTTTAACAAGATATAATCGACTTTTGAATTCTTCGAATCATGCCAGCAAAAATCACAGTTCAAAATACTTCCTTATAATACTTCATAAAATTTAGTCATATTTCATAACTCATACTTATAAATCAAAATATCTCGAGTACCACGTAGGGTGACTCAACATCTTAAAACAAAACAAAGAACATAAGTTCCAATAATTTGATCCTAACCCTAATGTTACAGATCATAACAAGATTCCCTTTATTCAACAAAATAAAAATAAACACACTCCTAAGTTATCCTCTAATGCTTCTAAGAACTATTCTCAATCACCTGCATGTTACCCACGTGGAGGAAACATTCAAGAATAAAGGGTGAGTAATCATAATCATTATATAAGTCATAAGGAATATACATGGTAAATATGCACATAAACAAGGCATCACACATCATTATATCTTCATGTTATACTCACACCTTTACCACTTCATCAATACACAAACACATATCATCATACACAATGTATCATCAAGCATCACAAATAAATCATTATGCAATGCCACATAAAATGTAATGCAATATCATAGACTCGTGTATATGGTACCAAAACTTTACTGATGACTCAGTCATCATTATCTCCAAATATCCCCACCTTAGGATTGATTCCTGCTTAGAACCAGGGCACTTCACTGTTGTACCTAATCCATATTATGGGGTTGTTGCCTTCACTGGAAAATTGTCCTATCATCTTAACTGGACCAAAGTCCTAACTTCACTGGACCGAAGTCCTAAAATATGCCATGAATGCAATGATGTGCAATAACAAATTTAATACGACCACAACTAGTCAACACATATCACCATTCATGATTCATCACAAACATCATCATATCATCATAGTAATCAACACAACATAATAGCATCATCATATTAATGAATACAACATCATAACATCATCATCATAAACAAATCATCATCATAAATAAATCATCATTGTGATTCAACGCGGGGAACCTAATTCTATTCTAACTTAGGTCGCGAATATATATATATATATATATATATATATATATATATATATATATATATATATATATATATATATATATATATATATATATATTCCGTAATTCTCATCTTTCTCCTTGTAATTAAAGTTCATTTTGTTAGTTTTGTACCCCAAAATTTTCCCTCTTATTTTATCAAATATTTTCTCACAAGATCTCCTTTGGTTCAAGACTGCACAAGGATTATTCAGCTCAAGACACCTCCTTAAACACTGAATACTGAAATTAGGGTTTGAGATTACACAAGGACAATTGAACTTTTAATGCACCATATTACTTTCATGGATCATTATGGACCCCCAATATTTCTCATGTCAAGTTTCAAGTCTTGGATCACATTTTTGCTCAATCAATTGACCAGTTGACCTAAAAATCAGTTGTATTGGGGAAAAAGTCAATTGTGGCCAATTTACAGTCAAAATTCATAATTTTTGACCCATATTAACATTATAAACTCATATGTATCATTTGATCAAGTTTGGACCATAATTCCTCAAGAAATTTGATCAGAACATCAAAAGGGCAAAATGGTCAAAATTAGGGTTTTGACTGAGAAAGGGCAATTTCCGATTTTTGATCTAGCAAATGTTTAATTGGTTTGAGACATGATCTAAAGGTTTCAATTGCATAATTTTGACCTAATGACATGACTCAAAACATCCCTCAAGATCAATTGATTAATAGTTGATTTACAGTCAACTGATCAAAAGTCAACTATACACTAAAAAGTCAAACTTTGACTTTTTGGTCAAAATCAAGTGTCAAAGATCACAATTTATCAAAACACGTCAAAATATGAAACTTGTTCATCAAGAAATCAAAAAGTCAAGATTTCATTTTGAAAAGTCAAAGTTTCCAAACTTAGAAATTTTTCAAAGTGTTGAAAACTTCAAATTTTTTCAGAACTTTGAGCCAATTTTTCACCATGATGCAAGATGATTAAAAAGAAACTTTCAAAATGAAAGTTGTAGACCTCCATGAGACCTAAAAAATTGCTTTAGACAACTTCTCCTAGAAATTCTTGGATCTCAAGTTATTAATCCATGAAGTCATGGTCATGAAACTAAAATACTTAGTGAAATTTTGAGCATTTTTGGTCAGGATTTTGACCTAACTTCTGACCCAAGTTTCACATAGTTCCATTTGGATTTTATAAAAGTTATTCAAATAGGGATTGTAGAGCACATTACAAGTTTCCAAAATGTCCAAGAACTCCTTGAGACCATTTGTGAGCAAGTAGAATCGAAGGCCGGAAGTTGGGGTTTCAAGTTGTTTTGCAAGGCAATTTTTGTGATGAATAAGAATTCAAATCTCAAGCCTATGCTGCATAATCTTGATTTGTAGGCCTCTAAACATCAATATTTCCCCCTAATCAAAACATTACACTTGCTTTTGAGCTATTATCCATTTAATTCAAGTTTTATCCAAGATAATTTTCCATTAATGGCACAAAGACACCATTGCCATTTACATAAAGCAAGATTTATGCAAAGTCAACTTGCATTGAGCTTTGCACTTGTTCCTTCTGCATAAACGTTCTCTACAAAGTCAGATAAGCATGTTTAAAGTTGGTAACCACTCTAGATAGCTTTATACTATGCATTGAAACCATGTTTGTCAACCTTACTTCAAAAACAAGCCAAGAAGTCAAAACATGTGATCTTGTACTTCTGACCACCTCAAGTATCCAAACCTTTTCCACACATATACACAAGTTGTTTGCAAGAAAACACACGCATACGCAAGCCCTAAAACACACAAGAACTCGGAACTGTATCAAAAATCACCATTGTTGCACATTCTGACCAAAAACTTGAAACTCACATCTCTCTTGTGCGTTTTCAAGCTATTTGGATCCTAAAGCTTCTAAACATCAAATATAACTCATCCCTGACCCTATCACATGACTGTAACACCATTTTCATCATCTTCCATTTTCAAAAATAGAGCTTTGCACTTGGACTTCTCCAGCACGATTCAGCCATCTTCAGTACAAATTAAACATTGCATTAGCATCCTAGAGGGTCACTGAAGCTATTCTGATCATCACAACACCTTGAGGAGTGCTCAAACTCAGAATACGATTTCCAGTTTTGAGGTTAGATTCCTTAACTTTGAACTCTCTCTACAAGCATCATTATTGATTCATTTGTGAAGATAAAATGTAGACCGCATTGCCCTGAAGATGTACATATCCTTAGTTTTCATTTACATGGCTTGATCTTAGAGAATTTTAAGTTTGAAGTTTCTGAAAAAATTAGGGTCCAAATTAGGGCCAGAGAAATTCTCATTCATATTTGATCTATAGCTTTAGTTGTTTACATGGTTAGATTCATGAGGGAAAATAGCACAACTTTCATGTTTGCATTTTCCATTTTTGTTGAGAAATAAATGAGATACAGGTGGTTTGGCTGGTTGAAGGTTGAAGACGAAGTACAGGTCATGGAGACGTTTTACATTATGTATTTATTCTTTCATTTAAGTTAACAGATGTATAGCCACCCTAGTGGTAGAAGCGCGCGCCTTTCACCTTTAGGACCTGGATTCGAGCCCCAGCGTCCATTTTGTCATTTTTTCTTTCATTTTTTGTTTCTTTTTGTTTGGCAGCCAGCGCCTTGGGCCCTCTCCCTTGGGTCTGAGTCATTTTTACTCACTAATACCTCCATGTTTTCTCATATCACGCAGCCCATATAACTTTTTTTTTTATTTTCTGATTTCCAAACAAAAATATCATTTGGGCCAACTTCAAAATTGTTTTTTTTCTAATAAACCTCCCAGATTCAACTTTAACCTCCCTGACTTTATTTTTTTACTTTATTAATTTCATCTTTTATTATTATTATTATTATTATTATTATTATTATTATTATTACTATTATTATTATTTTCACTAATAAAAAAATTCAAAAAATATTTATATTTTATTGTTTTATATTTATTTAGTTTATTTTTCTTCATAACTAAAAGAATAAAAAAAGCATTTCCTTTAATAAATTAATTTCCCTTTTTTAAATATTTAGATAATTAGTCTTAATTACTATTATATTATTTTCTTGTAAACTAAAATAAATTTAGAACTTAGGACTTTTATTTTGTTTACCTGTTTAATTAAATTCACAAAAAAAAAACTAAAAAACTTGTTTTCTTTAAATTAATCTATTTCATTAACTTAACCTTAATTTTCTTTTTTAGTTAATTATTTTATTTTAGTTAATTAGGTCAAAAAACCCTTTTTCATAAAAACTAAACAAAAATCACATTTCTTTTTACATTTACATTCTTGCATTTTATTTATTCATTTTTGTACAATATTCAATATGGTTGTAATAATTATTTAGATTTAATTTCTTACAAATTCCCCATTTGTAATTTGTACACCCTCTCCCCTAATGATGTAATAGCATAGTAATTTTAATTTCCGCAATTTAATGCTTTATATACAAATGCTAGTAATTAGGGTTTTGTATGGCAAGAATAAAACCAACAAATAGAAAACCCTAATTCAAAGACAAATCAAGCATGAAAACCAATACACTTGCACACATACACCCTTAGGGTAAATCCACTTTGTTGCCTTACAAAAATGGCCATATTATACATGTGAGTTATCTTAGCAAAAACAAGCAAAAAATACAAGATCATAGTCCCTCGATGATGCTATCGAAGTTGCCTTTCAAAAATGATCTAGTCCCTAAAGAAAATGCTAAGATATCTTACAACATTGCTAATCATGGTTATGCGATGATCCACACCCGTCCCTTTTACATCCAAAGATAGGGTTACTTACCAAATCAATGGTAAGATAACAATGTCAAAGGAAAGAGGAAATAAACATGAAAGACTTTTGAGTAGGTAGATTGTTCCTAGTTGCTTGCTTAATTTCAAAACAAAAACATCCTTGCTATTTTCAAAACAAACACCAACACTTTCAAAACACTTTCCAAACTTGAAACATTTTCAAAAGATCAACACTTTATATACATTCTTACGAACGAGAATCATTACAAATTTTGTCTAAACGATTGCGCCTTTTGAAAATACTTTCAAAAACCATAGAAAGCACATTTTCAAGCAAAAGCAAGTGATCTAGCAAGTAACTAAGAGCCCATGTAAAACCATGTATGAAAAGGGTGTCAATACCTTCCATTTTCATAATCTACCCCCCGAACTCAAGAAAACATCTCAAAGGTCTTTCTTGTTCTTTTCAGCCTTTCCTTTTGGATAAAAGAAAAGTCGGTGGCGACTCTTGCTAACCACAACATTTGCGATCAAACGCAAAACAACCAAGTCAGTTCTCCCATCGCCTTATAGAACTGACGACTCTGTTGGGGAATTATCTTAAAAGTGGAGTTACCTTAGGGATAGATCACATTTATTTGCTTTCATTATTTGACTTGTATGCTTTACATTTTGGTTCTTTGTTTGGGTTTGAATCCTCTACCCGGATTTGGGATACCTTATAGGTAAGTAGCAATACGTTGTGGAAATTGTGCGGGGTATACCTACATGGTCTAAGCAATAGCTACATTAGTGTGACATATTTGTGGGTACCGGTAGCCCTTGAGTAGTCAAGGACAATACGGGGCCGCTGAGTGATGTCATGAAGCACTAACTAACTTCTAGAACCTTTACTTAACCAACTTGGCCATTAGGACATAGTGAGATGACCGACTTTGGTGCAGTCCGAAGTTGGTAGATACTCGATACTACACTCATTGAGGTTTGGTTTTTTGGGATATTTCGATCGCCATTAAAGAGGCTTGTGCCGAAACAATGCCCGAGAAAACAAACCAATGATATTGAGCTCCCTTAGGACCCGATTACTATTGCTAGGAAAGGTTTGAGCCAACTAAACTTCAAGAGGGTACTTACCTATGAGACTCTATGCAAGCCTAAACCTAAGGACTTGTTTGTTTTGTTTGTATATATTTACTTATACATAACATCATAAACATCATGACATCATACTCATGCTCACTAACCATTTCAAGGATTTTGGAATTTATCTTTGTTCTGTTTTGTAGGACATGGATTCTATTCGCAGGAAAACCATTCAAGTCAATCTTGTAAGGATCCCTACTCAACTTAAAGAGTTAGCATCAAGGGTTCCCGAAAATTCTCCGTTTACCGAAAGACACGGTCGCCTACTAAACTTGGTTACCTCTAACACTGATGAGGACATGATGAAGGTGCTCTTCCAGTTCTTTGATTCTCTACACCATTGCTTCACATTTCCCAATTATCAACTTGTGCTAACTTTAGAAGAATTCTCCCAACTCTTGAGGATTCCCATTCTCAATCAACTACCTTTCAACGGTACGGAAAGAGATCTAAAACCAGAAGAGATTTCTCAAGCCCTACACTTGCAACCATCTGATATCACAACTAATTGGGAAACAAGGAGTGGTGTCAAAGGTTTCTTAGCCAAGTTCTTGTTTGAGAAAGCTCAAAACTATTGGAACTCCTTGGACTTACAATCTTTTGAGGAAATTGTGGCTCTCCTCATATATGGGATGGTTTTGTTTCCAAATCCTGACCAACTCATAGATGTAAACACCGTTAAGATCTTCATGTCTCGTAACCCGGTGCCTACTTTGTTAGGAGACATCCTACATTCTTTTCACACTCGCACTATGAGGAAAAGAGGTATCCTTATGTGTTGTACTCCTCTTTTGGCAAGATGGTTTATTTCGCATCTTCCCCAATATGTATTGAAGAAAGAGCAAGGTTCAAGGTGGTCACATAGGTTGATGACGCTCAAACATTCAGACATTCATTGGTGTTCCCGATCTATAGAGAATGTTACCATCGTTGACTGTTGTGGAGAGTTCCATAATGTCCCCTTACTTGGCATTAGGGGAGGTATAACCTACAACCCCTGCTTAGCCTTAAGACGGTTTGGTTACGCCCAAAGGGATGCTCCACATGAGATGCTTATTCAAGGGTTCGTATTTGACTACGAGAATGACGATCAAGGTCACCTCCAGAGGTTTATCCGAGCTTGGAGGATGTTGAACAAGGTAGATAGCAAGACATTGGAGCACAAGAATTTCATGCCTCTTGAGCCTTATCTCAAATGGGTATGAGCCCGTGCTCAAAGTCTTATGATGCCTTACCCCTCCATTATCCCGGTTATCATAGAGCCTATTGTGGAAGGAGATGTCCCATACACTATCCTGCATCCTGACATGCCCACTTGTCTCGAAGATTTGCAAAGGGATTGGATACAGCTTAAGGGGGAGCGAGACACCTTCGAGGCCCAATTCTACGCCAGCGAGAAGAAGGTTTTGGAACTTACCAAGCAGCTTCATGAGGAGCGGAGTCTAAACTCATACATCGCACCAAAGAGGATGCGTTCAACTTTTTTATCTTAAAGTTTTTTGTATTTCTTTGTAAAAAGGCATGATGTACTCAAACTTTGATTTATTAATATGACGTGTGTTCCTTTTTTGTATAAAGAAAATTTAAGTCTCTAATTTCCTTGAAATCATTGCATATGCATCTCCATTCATCATAACATAAGCATGTTTCTTACAACAGGTCTCCTCATCTTTCTACTGTTTATTTCAGTAAGATGGACATGGAACAGACGGTAAAAGATCTCCAGACGCAAAATGCTCAGTTTCAACAAATGTTCCGCACTCTAGCCAAAGGACAAGAGGATTTGAAAACTTTGTTGATCAAAGAAAAGAAGAAGAAAGCAAAGAAAGCAACCAGTGTTCTGAATCTAGGAAGAAGGTTCCCAAGGCCATCCAGACGGACCCTAGACTTCGCAACATCATCTGGTGAAAAGGATAATCAAGAAGGGAAAAACAAGGAAGTGATTGCCCAACCAGAATCTGAAGAGGAAGAAGAAGAGGATTACTCTGAAGAATAGTATCCTCTGGCTGATGATAAATACAAACATCTTTAAGAGCGTCTAAGTGCAATGGAGATTCAGAAAGTGCCTGGGCTGGACTTTGAAGAGCTGGGTTTGGTGTTTGGGATTTTTATTCCACCAAAATTCAAGGCACCAGTGTTTTCTAAGTACGACGGGGTTTCATGTCCCAATATGCACATTTAATCTTATGTGAGAAAGATATAGCCTCACACCGCTGACAGAGATTTGTGGGTCCACTTCTTCAGGATAGTCTATCTGGGACTCAGCTAGATTGGTTCTATCAACTAGAAAGGTCCAATATCCATAATCGGGAAGACCTTGTCGCTGCTTTTTATAAACAGTGTCAATATAACGTAGACCTTTCTCCCATTCGTACTCAACTCTAGAGTATGGCTATGGTTTCAAGCGAAGGTTTCAAAGACTACGCTCAGAAATGGAGGGACTTAGCAGGAAGAGTCCAACCCCCCCCCCCCCCCCTTTCTGACAGAGAGCTAGTAGACATGTTTCTGGGTACCCTGTCCGGTCCTTTCTTTAATCATCTAATTGGAAGCTCCTAAGCAGGCTTCACTGATTTAATCTTAATCGGGGAAAGAGTGGAAGCTGGGATTAAGAGTGGGAAGATCCAAAAGGACGCATCCTCCAGTGCTGTGAGAAAACCATTTATTGGGAAGAAAGAAGTTGGTGTTGTATACCCTCAAAGGAATCAGGACAGAACTGAACACCGTCCAATGGTAGGGGCCGTCATGATCCCTAAGCCTGCACCTACTCAACAAAGGAGAAACCAGCCTAGAACAGAAATACCGGTAAGACAATTTATCCGGATAAACATGACGTTGTCTCAAGTCCTGTCACATATATTGAGATCTAATATGGTAACTTTGAAGGAAGCCCCAAAGAATCCCAACACTGCCTCTCCTCATTACCACCCTAATGCTCGCTGTGCTTACCATTCAGAAAGTTCAAGCCATGATACCAACAACTATTGGGCTTTGAAAAACAAGGTGCAAGACCTTCTCGAGGCAAAAGAAATTAAATTTGATGCTCTTGAGATCCCAAATGTTATCACAGCTCCTATGCCTAAGCATGGTCGTGATGTTAACTCCATTGAAGATGGTATGTTTGTTACTGTTATTGATGAACTTGTTACTCCTCTCCTGACTGTCAAGAAGAACATGTTAAAGGCCAGTTTATTTCTGGGCTGTGACAGAAGCTGCCACCTTTGTTTATCCCTACCAGTTGGTTGTCATTTACTGAAAGTAGGTGTTCAGCGCCTGATGGATGACAAAGAGATTTTGTTTGAAAAGACTCATGTTCCAACAATTTCTTATAATGATGTTTCAATAGTAACCATTTCCACCAATTCTTACAGGGTATCAAACAAAAGACCCGTTAGGATTACATCAGTTCCTAAGGTGACTCCGTTGATAATTACTATGCCAGGGCCGATCTCGTACTCCTCAAATAAAATCGTCCCATGGAACAATGGGGGCGACGTCTACTATCACGGTGTCAAGCACGATTGGCTGGCTGTTGAAGACTCAATCTTTGAGAAGGCTGGCCCCGACATTGGCAACATTGCGGGAACCAACAAAATAACCTGAAGTGGAAGGGTATTCTCTCTTGATATTGCTCCTCCGAAAACTGTTACCGATCCTGTGATCATCCCTTCTTTTGTTCCTGTTGACACTACTACTATAATGCATATGGTTACCCCTACTGACACCCCTACCACCGAGTCGACCGAGACTCGGGGAAAAGGGATTCTGGTTGAGCCTGTCCGGATGAAGGCGCAATCAGTATCTATTCTGGAAGCCTCTAAAAAAGATATGGAAGAAATTCTGAAAATTATAAAGAGAAGTGACTACAACATAGTCGAACAGCTAGGGCAAATTCCGTCAAAGATTTCTATGTTGGCTTTACTGTTATGCTCCGAGGCTCATGTAAAGGCCTTGGTGAAATTTCTTAAAACTGCCCATGTGCCACAAGAAACCTCTGCTGATCAATTTCAAGATTGTGTGGCTAGTTTAACAGCTGACAATGGTTTAGGCTTTTCTGATGCTGACCTGACACCTAGAGGGAGGAAACACAATGAGGCGTTGCATGTCTCTGTCGAATGTAGGGGTATAACTTTGGCCCATGTCCTGGTTGATACTGGTTCATCTTTGAATGTGCTGCCTAAGAAGGCTCTTGATAGACTCGACTATGAAGGTTTGACCTTAAAACCCAACAACATAGTGGTAAGGGCCTTTGACGGTTCAAAGAGAATGGTGCATGGGGAGGTGGACATCCCCATTAAAGTTGGAACTCAAACCTTTGATTCAACTTTCTACATGATGGATATTCGCCCTTCCTATTCCTATTTATTGGGCCGACCTTGGATTCACGACAGTGGTGCCATCACCTCTACATTACATCAGATGCTGAAATACCCAACCAAGGGAAAAATCATTATCGTCCATGGAGAAGAGGAATATATGGTCAGTCACTTGAACTCTTTCAGATACGTGGAAATGGATGGTGAATTCGTTGAAACTCCGTTTCAGCATTTCGAGGAAGTCCCACAAACCGTGGCAGTAACCAAGACTGCTAAGTCCCGAAGATTACAAGACTTCCGCTAAAGATGTATTATCTGAAAGATGCCAAGGCAGTAATCGAAGAAGGTGGGTGTACTATTTGGGGCCAACTCCCGGATATCCGTTACAAATCTGACAAATTTGGTTTGGGTTTCACTTCAGGAGCCCAGAAAGTTATTCGTCGTGCTCGTGTCAGGGGACCACCTTTACGGATCAGCAACCATGGAGTCAACACAGTGGAGGATAGTGATGATAGCTGCGACCTGGAGGAATGGATTTTCCCAACTATCGACGGAGGACTCAGCAACTGGGAAGTTAAAGATTTTGTCCTAATTACTTTTATCCAACGGTAATTATCTTTAAATTTTTGTCGGACTTGTAATAATTAAACAATTCAGACTTTTAAAACCTTGTGTCTTACCCGAGGCACAACGGTCCATTTATAAGGGTTGTTACTTCATTTTCATAAGTCATCAATGAATCATGGACGTTTTTGCATGCAAACTTTACGCTCTTTGTCTTTATTTTTCTACATTTTTCTTTCAAAGATAGCTATACTCTTACACACACTCACATTCAAAATACAGATCTACATCCACTCAGGATCCTATGGATAACTCTTCTGCTATGGCCTATTGTGAATTTGAAAATCTAATCTACCAAGCCGAAGACGAAGGTGAGGAAGATTGTGAAGTGCCAGAGGGGACTAGCCAGGTTACTACAACAGGAAGAAAGGACCGTACAGCCCCACGAAGAACCAGTGGACACAATTAACCTAGGTACCGAAGAGGACAAGAAAGAAGTCAAGGTAGGAGCCAATCTGGAACCCAGTGTCAAGAAGCGTTTAACTCAGTTGCTACGTGACTATGTTGAGGTCTTTTCTTGGTCATATGAAGACATGCCAAGACTCGACACTGATATCGTGGTCCATCGTCTACCGACAAAAGAAGACTTCCCTCCGGTAAAACAGAAAGTCTGTTGCATGCGGCCAGACATGTCAGAGAATATTAAAACTAAAGTCATGAAACAATTCAACGCCGGATTCTTAGCTGTCACCTCCTATCCACAATGGGTCGCCAATGTTGTTCCAGTACCTAAAAAGGACGACAAAGTATGCATGTGTGTGGATTACCGAGATTTGAATAGGGCAAGCCCTAAGGATGATTTCTCACTTCCCCATATCGATATTTTGGTTGAAAATACCGCACAGCATAAAGTGTTATCATTTATGGATGGTTTCTCAGGCTACAAGCAAATCAAAATGGCACCTGAGAACATGGAGAAAACGACCTTCGTAACACAGTAGGGCACTTTCTATTACAAGGCTATGCCATTCGGGTTGAAGAATGTTGGGGCAACTTATCAGCGCGCCATGGTATCTCTATTTCACGATATGATCCATCAGGAAATAGAGGTCTATGTGGATGACATGATAGCCAGATCTCAACCTAAAGAGGAACATCTTGACCATTTGCAGAAATTATTTCAAAGGCTAAAGAAATACAAGCTAAGGTTGAACCCTAATAAATGCACATTTGGGGTGAGGTCAGGTAAACTCCTAGGCTTCGTCGTCAGCGCTTAAGGTATCGAAGTGGACCCTACCAAGGTGAAATCAATACAAGAAATTCCTGCTCCTTGCACCGAGAAGGAAGTCAGAAGATTCTTAGGACAGCTAAACTACATTGCCAGATTCATTTCTCACCTGACCGCTACTTGTGAACCAATCTTCAAATTACTGAAGAAAGATCAAGTAGTCAGATGGAATGATGAATGCCAAGCTGCCTTGGACAAGATCAAGGAGTGCCTTTAAGAGCCTCCTGTTTTGATGCCGCCAGTCGAGGGAAGACCATTGATCATGTATCTAACTGTCTTAGAAAATTCAATGGGGTGCTTGCTGGGGCAGCATGACGAGTCTGGCCGAAAAGAGAACGCTATTTATTACCTGAGCAAAAAGTTTACCGACTGTGAAATAAGATATTCACTGCTTGAGAAAACTTGTTGCGCTCTGGCATGGGCTTCTCGCCGCCTAAGACAATATATGCTGACCCATACTACCTTATTGCTATCCAAGATGGATCCAATTAAATACATATTCGAGAAGCTTTCCCTCTCTGGGAGAATAGCAAGATGGCATATGATCCTAACTGAATACGACATTCAGTACACTACCCAAAAATCAATAAAGGGCAGTGTGTTACTGGTCTACCATGGAAGCAGATTGCTATCAGCATTCACGAACCTGTCACAAGTGTTAGATCTACGTTGACAAAGTACATGTGCCTCCAGTTCCTTTGAACGCCCTAACTGGTCCCTAGACATTCGCGATGTGGGACATCAATATAATTGGAGAAATCAAACCTACAACTTCTAATGGGCACCACTTCATCTTGGTGGCCATTGACTATTTCACGAAGTGGGTTGAAGCAGCTTCTTTCGCTTCCATTACCAAGAATGTTGTGGCCCGATTCATCAAACAGAATCTCATCTGTTGATATGGTATCCCGGAGAGAATCATCATAGACAATGGTACAAATCTCAACAATACTATGATCACCGCACTATGCGTGAAATTCAAGATCCAGCACCATAATTTTTCCCCTTACCGGCCAAAGATGAATGGCACTGCCTAAGCTGCAAATAAAAACATCAAAAAGATCATACAAAAAATGACAGTAACCTACAAGTACTGGCATGAGATGCTACCATTCGCTCTCCACTGTTACCGTACCATGACGCGCACATCAACAGGGGCAACTCCCTTTTCCTTGGTATACGGCATGGAAGTTGTTTTATCAATTGAAGTCCAAATACCTTCTTTGAGAATCATAAAGGATGTAGGGTTGAATGAAGAGGATTGGATCCAAACTCGACTTGACTAGTTGAACCTAATTGATGAGAAGAGGCTTACGGCTGTCTATCATGGCCAGATGTACCAAAAACGTATGATCAAAGCTTTAAACAAAAAGGTCAGACGTCAGGTATATCAGGTTGGTGACTTGGTAATCAAGCATATCATATTACCACAAGGTGATCCCAAGGGCAAATGGACTCCTACATACTAAGGACCGTTTGTGATCAAAAGCATATTTTCTAGTGGAGCAATGATCCTAACCACTATGGATGGCGACGACCTTCTGCACCCTGTGAACGCGGACATAGTCAAAAGATACTACGCATAAGAGACCCTCTAGGTTAACACACCTAGGAAAAACAAGGGCATCCCGGCGAAACACAAAGGTTCAGGCAAAAATTAGGGATAAAGCAAAAAAAAAATATGTACACCTGGCAAGCTGAAAAACCGAAACGGCGGTCCAGGAAAAAGTTAGGGAATTAAAGTGTATGACTATGTCCCATTGGATCACCTTACAGATAACCTTTAGCATCGACTGAAAAACTCAATGGTTTTAATCAATCCAGTCAGCTTTGGACAAGGCAGCAAGTGGACAAGACGCTCTGAGACACGAAGGCTATAGCAGAATAGGAACCCCATGGGATTATTTCACATAGCTATCTTTTCTTTGTATCAAATTTTAATTTCTCTACGACGACATTGTCTTACTAGAATTCTCGTCTCATTGTACAAAAAATACTTATTCAAGTTAATACAAAGATATCCCTTTGAAAGTGCAAAACTATCTGTTTTTTCTTTTTCCGTGTTTTGTTTGCGAAAACGTCAAATGATTTATTTTTGAACATATGCATTTGAACATGACTATTGTTTATAAATGAACAAAAGAGAGGAACATAGAAAGACAATCACTAATGGCTTTAAGAAATAGGATAATATCTTTAGACTATTCCATAAAATCCCCCGTAGGTACCTTTTCCAACAAGAACGGAAATCTGAGACATCCCACTATAGGATCACTAACATATCTCCAGTATACAGCTTATTGATATCAAGCTCTCTCACATCCCAAACAGAACAAAACTTCCAGTTACCGCTCCTATGTTTCCCCAGTGAAAGTCGCCCAGTTTCTCAGGATTCCCCAGTAGGATTTCACGAGGTCTACAAGCAATACACGGCGTTTCCCTTACACAACAGAGTTTATTTCTCTAACAAATGGAAGCTCATTAACACTTCAACTTCAAAACATGAAGACTTTCACTCCTCATACCCAGCAGCACTCGGGGATTTATTTTCCCTGACTCCAGCAACACTGCGGCATAACAATTATTTTGTCCATATATTACATCCATACGTCATAGCATTGACTACACAGATACATACGACACGATCTCATTTACTTTGAGAACATCATTGTACCATGCATTTCATACATCATGACATTGCATACAACTAACTTTTCATCTTTTTCAGGAAAGATCAATCAACAGAAAATTATTGTCAAATTTCAACAAGTCAATTACAGATCAATTACCAAGAAAGGATTGGTCAACCATCTACATAACAAATGTTTCTTTCAGACCCATGTCGGATCAGTTTAAACCTCTCAAATATTTATTCTGATTCTTTCCCACAGACGTTTTCTCTGATTCATATAAATCTCTCAATAATTTATTCTGAATCTTCTCCAGATCCCTTCCGGTTCAGTTTAAATCTCTCAATGATTTATTCTGATTCTTTCCCGCAGACACTTTCGCTGGTTCAGATAAATCGCACAAAGATTTACTCTGATTATTTCCAATTAAAGAATATTCAAGATCTCTTTTGGTTCAGTTTAAACCCATCAACGGTGTATCCTGATACTTTCCAAAGGAACACTTCGGGTTCAGATAAATCTCTCAATGATTTATTCTGATTCTTTCCCGCAGACACTTTCTTTGGTTCAGATAAATCGCTCAAAGATTTACTATGATTCTTTCCAGTTAAAGAATATTCAAGATCTCTTTTGGTTCAGTTTAAACCCCTCAATGGTCTATCCTGATACTTTCCAAAGGAACACTTCGGGTTCAGATAAATCTCTCAACGATTTATTCTGATTCTTTCTCGCAGACACTTTCCCTGCTTCAGATAAATCGCTCAAAGATTTACTCTGATTCTTTCCAGTTAACGAATATTCAAGATCTCTTTTGGTTCAGTTTAAACCCCTCAACGGTTTATCCCGATACTTTCCAAAGGAACACTTCGGGTTCAGATAAATCTCTCAACGATTTATTCTGATTCTTCCCAGTCAAACAACGTACAAGATTTCTCCTGGTTTAGATAAATCACTCCAAAGAGTTATTCTGATTCTTTTCCAGTCGAAGTCAAGTTCAGACTTAGTCCATTCTCTGTCAACAGTCACCCTTGGATGGCATCTACAAGCCCATCTCTGACAAATCTCCATCATTCCTCCAAATGGCATCTATAAGCCCATTCACAATTCATCTTCGAGTGCAAATTTCAGGGCACTCTAGTGTCCAATCATCTTCCACCTTCAAGTCACGAATGGCAGATCCGCTAATCTAACTCTTCAGGTTTAAGAAGCTTGAACAGGGGTAGATGTTGTACCCCAAAATTTTCCCTCTCATTTTATCAAATATTTTCTCATAAGATCTCCTTTGGTTCAAGACTGCACATGGATTGATCAGCTCAAGACACCTCCTTAAACACTGATGACTGAAATTAAGGTTTGAGATTACACAAGGAAAATTGAATTTTTAATGCCCCATATGACATTCATGGATCATTATGAACTCCCAAGATTGCTCATGTCAAGTTTCAAGTCTTGAATCACATTTTTGCTCAGTCAATTGAGCAGTTGACCTAAAAATCAGCTGTATTGGGGAAAAAAATCAATTGTGGCCAATTTACAGTCAAACTTCATAATTTTGACCCATATCAACATTATAAACTCATATGTATCATTTGATCAAGTTTGGACCATAATTCCTCAAGAAATTTGATCAGATCATCAAAAGGGCAAATTCTGATTTTTGACCTAGCAAATGTTTAATTGGTTTGAGACATGATATCAAGGTTTCAATTGCATCATTTTGACCTAATGGCATGACTCAAAACATCCCTCAAGATCAATTGATTGATAGTTGATTTTCAGTCAACTGATCAAAAGTCAACTATACACTGAAAAGTCAAACTTTGACTTTTTGGTCAAAATCAAGTGTCAAAGATCATAATTCATCAAAACATGTCAAAATATGAAACTTGTTCATCAAGAAATCAAAAAGTCAAGATTTCATTTTGAAAAGTCAAAGTTTCCAAACTTAGAAATTTTTCTAAGTGTTGAAAACTTCATATTTTTTCACAACTTTGAGCCAATTTTTCACCATGATGCAAGATGATTCAAAAGAAACTTTCAACATGAAAGTTGTAGATCTCCGTGATATATAAAACATTTATTTACACAACTTCTCCTAGAAATGCTTGGATCTCAAGTTATTAATCCATGAAGTCATAGTCATGAAACTAAAACACTTAGTGAAATTTTGAGCATTTTTTGTCAGGATTTTGACCTAACTTCTGACCCAAGTTTCACATAGTTCCATTTGGATTTTTCAAAACTGATTCAAAGAGGGGTTGTATAGCACATTACAAGCTTTCTAAAATGTCCAGGAACTCCTTGAGATCATTTGTGAGCAAGGAGAATCAAAGGCCAGAAGTTGGGGTTTCAAGTTGTTTTGCAAGGCAATTTTTGTGATGAACAAGAATTCAAATCCCAAGCCTATGTTGCACAATCTTGCTTTTCAGGCCTCTAAACCTCAAGATCTCTCCCTAATCAGAAGATTACACTTGCTTTTGAGCTATTATCCATTTAATTCAAGCTTTATCCAAGATAATTTTCCATTAATGGCACAAAGGCACCACTACCATTTACATAAAGCAAGCTTTATGCAAAGTCAACTTTCATTGAGCTTTGCACTTGTTTCTTCTGTATAAACTTCCTCTACAAAGTCATATAAGCATGTTTAAAGTTGGTAACCGCTCTAGATAGTTTTGTACTATGCATTGAAACCATGTTTGTCAACCTTACTTCAAAAACAAGCCAAGAAGCCAAAACATGTGATCTTGTACTTCTGACCACCTCAAGTATCCAAACCTTTTCCATACATATACACAAGTTGTTTGCAAGAAAACACACACATACGCAAGCCCTAAAACACACAAGAACTCAGAACTGTATAAAAAATCACCATTGTTGCACATTCTGACCAAAAACTTGAAACTCACATCTCCCTCGTGCGTTTTCAATACTTTTGGTTCCTAAAGCTTCTAAACATCAAATACAACTCATCCCTGACCCTGTCACACGACTGTAATACCATTTGCACCATCTTCCATTTTCAAAAACAGAGCTTTTCACTTGGACTTCTCCAGCACGATTCAGCCATCTCCAGTACAAACTAAACATTGCATTAGCATCCTAGAGGGTCACTGAAGTTATTTTGATCATCACAATACCTTGAGGAGTGCTCAAACTCAGAATATGATTTCCAGTTTTAAGGTAAGTTTCCTTAACTTTGAACTCTCTCTACAAGCATCATTATTGATTCATTTATGAAGATAAAATGTAGACCTCATTGCCCTGAAGCTGTACACATCCTTAGTTTTCATTTACATGGCTTGAGCTAAGAGAATTTTAAGTTTGAAGTTTCTAAAAAAATTAGGGTTCAAATTAGGGCCAGAGAAATTCTCATTCATCTGTGATCTATAACTTTAGTTGTTTACATGGTTAGCTTCGTGAGGAAAAATAGCACAACTTTCATGTTTGTATCTTCCATTTTTGTTGAGAAATGAATGAGATACAGGTGGTCTGACTGGCTGAAGGTTGAAGACGAAGTACATGTCATAGATACGTTTTACATTATGTATTTATTCTTTCATTTAAGTTAACAGATGTATAGCCACCCCAGTGGTAGAAACGTGCGCCTTTCATCTTTAGGACCTGGGTTTGAGCCCCAGCGTCCATTTTGTCATTTTTTCTTTCATTTTTTGTTTCTTTTTGTTTGGCAGCCAGCGCGTTGGGCCCTCTCCCTTGGGCCTGAGTCATTTTTACTCACTAATACCCCCATGTTTTCTCATATCACCCAGCCCATATAACTTTTTTTTTATTTTCTGATTTCCAAATAAAATTATCATTTGGGCCAACTTCAAAACTATTTTTTTTTCTAATAAACCTCCCAGATTCAACTTTAACCTCCCTGAATTTATTTTTTTACTTTATTTATTTCATCTTTTATTATTATTATTAATATTATTATTACTATTATTATTTCACTAATAAAAAAAATCCAAAAAATATTTATATTTTATTATTTTATATTTATTTAGTTTATTTTTATTTATAACTAAAAGAATAAAAAAAGCATTTCCTTTAATAAATTAATTTCCCTTTTTTAAATACTTAGATAATTAGTCTTAATTACTATTATATTATTTTCTTGTAAACTAAAATAAATTTAGAACTTAGGACTTTTATTTTGTTTACCAGTTTAATTAAATTCACAAAAAAAAAACCTAAAAAACTTATTTTCTTTAAATTAATTTATTTCATTAACTTAACCTTAATTTTCTTTTTTAGTTAATTATTTTATTTTAGTTAATTAGGTCAAAAACCCATTTTTCATTAAAACCAAACAAAAATCACATTTCTTTTTTACATTTACATTCTTGTATTTTATTTATTCATTTTTGTACAATATTCAATACGGTTGTAATAATTATTTAGATTTAATTTCTTGCAAATTACCCATTTGTAATTTGTACACCCCCTTCCCTAATGATGTAATAGCATAGTAATTTTAATTTCCGCAATTTAATGTTTTATATACAAATGCTAGTAATTAGGGTTTTGTATGGCAAGAATAAAACCAACAAATAGAAAACCCTAATTCAAAGACAAATCAAGCATGAAAACCAATACCCTTGCACATATACACCCTTAGGGTAAATCCACTTTGTTGCCTTACAAAAATGGCCATATTATGTATGTGAGTTATCTTAGCAAAAACAAGCAAAAAATACAAGATCATAGTCCCTCGATGACGCTATCAAAGTTGTCTTTCAAAAATGATCTTAGTCCCTAAAGAAAATACTAATATATCTTACAACAATGCTAATCATGGTTATACAATGACCCACGCCCGTCCCTTTTGCATCCAAAGATAGGGTTACTTACCAAATCAATGGTAAGATAACAATGTCAAAGGAAAGAGGAAATAAACATGAAAGACTTTTGAGTAGGTAGATTGTTCCTAGTTTCTTGCTCAATTTCAAAACAAAAACATCCTTGCTATTTTCAAAACAAACACCAACACTTTCAAAAAACACTTTCAAAACACTTTCCAAACTTGAAACATTTTCAAAAGATCAACACTTTGTATACATTCTTACGAACGAGAATCATTACAAAGTTTGCCTAAACGATGACGCCTTTTCAAAATACTTTCAAAAACCACACAAAGTACATTTTCAAACTAAAGCAAGTGATCTAGAAAGTAACTAAGAGCCCATGGAAAACCACGGATGGAAAGGGTGCTAATACCTTCCCTTTTCATAATCTACCCCCCGAACTCAAAAAACATCTCAAAGGTCTTTCCTGTTTTTTTCAGTCTTTCCTTTTGGATAAAAGAAAAGTCAGTGGCGACTCTTGCTAACTGCAACATTTTCGATCAAACGCAAAACAACCAAGTCAGTTCTCCCACTGTGTTACAGTTAGCTATTCAACACTTCGAATGACACCTAAATTCGAGCTCTAGAACTAAAGTTATGATCATTTTAAGATTTCCAACTTGGACAGCTAATTCTGCCTTCCGTCGCCTGGCGATGCTACCTTCGCGTCACAGTTCGCCCGGGGACACTAGGGAAGACGCATTATAGAAAATAGCTCCAATATTATTTCCTTCACTCCCACCTTCGCCCGAGGAAGCTCCGTCACCCGACGACACATCCCCCATCACCTGACGATCTTGTGCGAACAAGATTTTCCTATTGTAATTTCCTACATAAACCAGTCCAATTCTCTTGCGATTTTATCATATTACAGGTCCTAAAACACCATCTAATCAAAGGGTTTCATCATATATCAACAACCTATAATTCTATACTCAATATACATCAATTATAAACCATTATTCATCACCAATTCATCAATTTCTCATCAAACAACATCAAATCACCATCCACCAAAACCTAAGATAATCTACCAATCATCCAAACCTTAAATCAAATATAATAACAATGATAAAAATCCCCTTACCTGAAGATTATAGCAGCAATTCACCTTCTCTTTGGTTCTCTACCGAAATCTTTTACCTCTTTGTGCCCTAGCCTTCTTTCTCCACGACTCCAGTTTCTTTCTCCCAATTCTACGATCGTTCCACAATGACTATGTTTTCCCCTAATTCCTTGTATAACCTTTAGACCCCTAATATCAAACTTCCCACCTTGTCCTTACTTATTATCCACTAATTACCACAATTCCCTTAATCTATCTACATATATTATTTTATTTATTCAAATCCAAATAATCATTATTAAATCTAAATAATTCTAAACTAATTATTTAAATTCTAAACCTTCTTATTATCCCATCCTACACCACACAAATCATCATTTTAAACAACTTATTCATCAAGTCATCATTATTGCATCACAGATGCATCACGAATACACATCATATACCGTCACAAGGATTCACACAAAGCACTGAAACATCATATATACCAAACAATTCACAAAGACTCATATATTCATACTAAATTAATCAATTAAATAATTAATCTAGAGTTTAGGGTGTTACATTGAGTGCAATAATAAGACCCTACAAGAATCAGCTAGGGTCATGCTTCATGCTAAGCATCTGGCATATTATTCTTGGGTTGAAGCAATGAGTATTGCCTGTTATATTCATAATATAGTCACTTTGAGGATTGGTACTTCAGCTACACTTTATGAGTTATGGAAGGAAGGAATCCTATTGTCAAATACTTTCATGTTTTTGGAAGTAAGTGTCACTTTTTGGCTGATCGTGAGCAAAGAAGAAAAATTGATCCCAAGAGTGATGAAAGAATATTTCTAGGCTACTATACTAATAGTAGAGACTATAGAGCCTTTAATTATAGAACCAAAGTCATGATGGAATCTATAAATGTTGTGGTTGGTGACTCAATTATAGAGAGTGGGCATGGTGTTGAAACAAATGTTGGAACATCATTCCAGATGAATGATGAGTCAAAAAATAAGATGGATGTTAATACTAATGTTGAGACTACTGATGTTAAACCTAATGAAGATCAAGTCAACAAAGGTCCCTCAATCATGATTCAAAAATATCATCCTAAAGAACTCACTATAGGAAATCTTAATGAAGAGATTACTACTAGATCAAGAGAGGTGATTTCTAATTATTACTTTGTCTCTAAGCTTGAACCCAATAATGTGAAGGAAGCATTAACTGATGAATTTTGGATAAATGACATGCAAGAAGAACTGGGTCAGTTCAAAAGGAATGAAGTGTGGGACTTAGTTCCTAGGCGTAATGGAACAAATGTCATTGGTACAAAATGGGTGTACAAAAATAAATCTAATGAAAATGGAGTTGTCACCGAAAACAAGGCTAGACTTGTGGCTCAAGGTTACACTCAAATTGAAGAAGTAGATTTTGATGAGACCTTTGCTCCAGTTGCTAGACTTGAATCCATCAGACTATTATTAGGAGTTGCATGTTTACAAAAGTTCTAGCTATTTCAGATGGATGTGACAAGTACTTTTCTGAATGGGTACTTACATGAAGAGGTGTATGTTGAAAAACAAAAAGGATTCATTGATCATAACTTTCAAGGTCATGTGTTCAGACTGAAGAAGACTATTTATGGATTAAAGCAAGTTCCTAGGGCTTGGTATGAAAGGCTGACATAATTTCTTGTTAATAATGGTTACAGGAAAGGAGAAATAGATAAGACTTTATTTGTTAAGGATAAGGATGGAAAACTCATGATTACTTAGGTATATATGGATGACATTGTGTTTGGAGGGATGTCAGACCAAATGGTTCAACATTTTGTCAAGAAAATGCAATCTGAATTTGAGATGAGTCTTGTTGGTGAATTAGCCTATTTTCTTGGACTTCAACTGAAACAGATGGATGATTTTATATCATCTCTCATTCGAAGTATGCCAAGAACATAGTGAAGAAGTTTGGTATGGATAATGCTAGTCACAAGAGGACATATGCACCTACTCATTTGAAGCTATCTAAAGATGAAAAAGGTTTTGATGTGGACCAAAGTGTATACAAAAGCATGATTGATAGCTTGTTACATCTTATAGCCAGCAGACCTGAAATCACATTTGTTGTAGGTGTTTGTGAAAGATATCAAGATGAGCCTAAAATAAGTCACATCAATCAATTGAAGAGGATTCTGAAGTACATCAACGGTACTAGTAATTATGGCATGTTAAACTCTCATGGTTATGATTCCATGCTTGTAGGATATTGTGATACATATTGGGCAGGTGGTGTTGATGATAGGAAAAACACTTCAGGAAGTTGCTTCTTCTTGGGAAATAATATTATATCTTGGTTCAGCAAGAAGCAAAATTGTGTGTCCCTATGTACTATTGAGGCATATTATATTGCACCAGGAAGCAGTTGTTCTCAACTGATTTGGATGAAGCAGATGTTGAAAGTGTATAATGTCAAGCAAGATGTCATGATATTATATTGTGAATATGAGTGCTATCAATATATCCAAGAATCCCATTCAACATAGCAGGACAAAGCATATTGACATTCATTATCATTTTATTAGGGATCTTGTTGAAGACAAAGTTGTTACTCTAGAGCATGTGGCCACTGAGAAGCAAGTAGCTGATATGTTCACCAAGGCATTGGATTTAAATAAATTTGAAAAATTAAATGGTGGACTATGGATCTACATTTTTTAGAAAAAATAGTCTATTGATATCACATAAGGAAAGAAGGAAGAAGAAGTTGTTGTTGCTAGTGTCATATCTTTAGTTGTTATAAAAATTATGGCTAAAAAGGGGGAGAAATTGTGATAGTGTTGTGTGTTTTCTGCTTGGATATGCAAACGTATTAGTTTGGGTTTGTTCTCTTGTTATCCTATGGATATGTTATTTTTTAATCATGTTTTGTTTGGAATTGTGTGAAGGATATTTCTTTAAGGGGGAGTTTTGATTATATGTGACAAGAGGAGTCTTGATCATGTGTGACAGGGGAGCATGATGATGGTGTTTTGAGAGCTTAATTCTCTCTTATGTGTTATTGTAAGTTGTGATGTGTTTTTGTGATGCTACTTTGTGATGTTAGACAGAATGTCATGACATCTGGTCTCTGGTGGAATTTTGAAGTGTGAGAGTTTATTTCTCTCTTGTGAGGTTGAGTCTCTCTTTTAGTTGTGTTTGTTGCGTGTGCCTCTGATTGCTTATTGTTTACTGATTTTTCAAGTATGCATGGTGTTCATGTATTCTGATTTTTTAAGTATGCACGGCGTTCATGTATCTTGTGTTTTATTGTTATCTTGTTGCTTTTTATTTTTTGATCTCCGACTATATCATGCAAAGGTTGTTTTAGCCAAAATTTACCAAAGGGGGAGATTGTTAATTCGGTGGTTTTAGGATTGGCAGTAATTTTTCTAAAACATGTATCTCAATAAGATGTTGTGATAGATGTCTTGACATCTTGGTCAGACATCACTGCAGACAGATGTTGAGTACGATGTCGTAACATGTTATACCAAAAAATCCGTGTAGGTTTAGGTTTTACTTCTTGGAAGATTTGTTTTTAAAGTGAGATTATGTATTGTTTTAGTTCTCATATTGTCACAGTCCAAGGAGGGTTATTTTAGGAACAATGTTTTTATGCCATATGTGCTTTTATCTCATAAAAAGGATCTTGCAGACTTTTTAGGAAACTCTATATTTTGTTCCTGCTTTTGTGGATAAGATTTTGTAGAAGATTTGTAGTTGGAATATTGGATATGTGTGAAGAGTCCAAAGCCCATTCTTTCTAAAGTATTTTTATAAGGACTTTCTAAACCTAATACAATTTGGAGAAACCATGTATATGAAATAAGGATTAGGGTTTTTAGTTTGTTCATTGTACATTGTGTGCCACTTTATTATCACTTTGATATTAGAGTAAGACTGAGTTTGAGTTGTAATTTGTCAATCACTCACAACCTTTAAAGAAAGAGTGGATTGTGTGTCAATTTGTCCTTATTCATCAGTCATAAGCTTTTAAGCGTAACTGATTTTTGTCTTTAAAGAGTGTCTTTTATCCTTTGTGAATCATTGTTAGTTTGTCACTCGTTTGTAACTGAAGGGAAGTGAAGGGGTCTCATATGTAGGAGTGTCTTAGATTGAAATAGAACGGGTAGTGATTAGTGAGAAGATTGTAAACCATGGGTTGTTTACTTTAGCTTCAAACTAATACTATTTTAGCAGATTTCCTCTCTAGCTTGGAACCCTCAGATGTAGGTGATGTTGCACTGAACTGGGTTAACAATTACTTGTGTTATTTACTTCCAACAATATATTACATTTGCATAATGGTTCTTGTTGTTGTAACTGATCTGATATTAGTATTGTAACATCTAGTTCGACATATGGTATCTGTGTGCCAGAATTTCAGTCACCATGCTTTTGAGATCGTGGGCTGTTTATTGTTTTTGTTGCAAAGTAGAATGGTAACAATGGTATTTCGAATTCTCTTCCAACTCTTGATGACAAGAATTAGATCTGATGGAGAAAATGGATAAACTCTTTGTTTGGCTTTCATGAAACCCTAGAAGTGGTTACCAATAGCGTTCATGCACTTGTTTAGGATGGAACCTATGAACAGAGAATCGCTCACAAGGATTCCAAATAAAAGGATTGCGAGGCGACAATTTATATTCAATCAGTGGTAGATTTGATGAATTTTGACATGATCTCTCATGATGAATTGGTGATGGAGACACTGGATATTCTTGTCAATTACTATGAAGGAGGTGAGAAAATCAAAGTCGTCAAATTGCATACTTTGCAACGTCAATATGAATTGCCGCATATTAGAGAAGATGAAAAGATTGCATGCTATATGCTGAAGGTGCAGAATCTTGTCCATTTCATGAAGGGTCATGGTGAAACCTTAACTGATAATATGATAGTTGATAAGGTAATGCGTATGTTGGCCTCTCAATTTGATCATGTTATCATGGCTATTCAAGAATCCAAAAATATTGAAACCCTAAAATTGGAAGATTTGGTCGGTTCGTTGGAGGCACATGGGATCAAGATTGTCGAAAGGAAAGGGGTTTAAGAGTCGATACAAGAATTACATGCCCAAACATGGAAGAAGCATGGTGGCTCCAACAAATTCAAAGGTAAAGGAGATAAGACTCAAAGAAAGAAGTCTTGGTTGAACCCTCAAAAGCATAAGGTAGACGATAGGGCTTCTGAATCCTCGAAAAGAGGAGAAGGAAACTCAAATCAGAAAGACAAAGAAGAGAAAAAGTTATGCAGTGCTATAAGTGTGAAAAGTTGGGTCATTTAGCTAAGAATTATTGGTACATGAAAGACAAGGGATCGACAAAAGGTAGGGATGAATGAGCAAACCTTGCACGCCAAGATTCAGATGATTATGAAGATATGATGGTTATGGATGTAATTGTAGATAGCCATATTGAATCCAAGATCTGGTTCCTCGACTTTGAATGCTTGAATCACATGACTAGTCGAAAGATATGGTTGGCAGATTTTGACGAGTAAAAAAAACAAGGTTAAACTTGCAGATAATAGCTTACTACAAACAGAAGGTACTGACAACATAGTTATTCAAAAGAGAAATGGAATAAAGCTATGATCAAAGATGTACTCTATGTACCTAGAATGAAATACAATATGCTAAGTGTTGGACAACTGGTTGAAAAAGTTTTTTCAGTGGTTATAAAAGATGGAGCTCTGGAACTATTTGACGCTCGATATAGTTTTGTCTTTAAATCTCCTCTTTCAATGAACAGGACACTTAAGACCATGATCAATTCGACTGAGGTACAATGTCTAAATATAATTGTCGACCACAAGAATAGTTGGTTGTGGAATTTGAGGTTTGTCCATTTGAACTTTAGGTCACTCAATCAACTGATCACTCAAGATATGGTAACAGGTATACCAAGTCTTGAGATGCCCGAAAAACTACGTGAAGGTTGCCTAGTAGGAAATAAATGCATAAATACTTTTGTTTCGACAATGCCAATGAGATCCTCCTGCATACTAGAAGTAGTACATTCATATGTATGTGGCCCTTTTGAGGATCATACCATTGGTAGAAATATATATTTCATCTCATTAGTCGATGAGTATAGTCGAAAGTTCTAGATCTATATGATCAAGCGAAATGACGAAGTATTTGAAATCTTTAAGAGATTCAAGATACTTGTTGAAAACCAGAGTGAGAAGAAGATCAAGGTTCTACAAACAGATGGAGATGGAGAATACACATCCAAGATGTTTGAATCGTTATATGCAGAACATCGTGTCGACCATGAGATAACTGCTCTCTAAACTCCTCAACATAATGGAATTGCATAAATAAGAAACATAATCATATTGGATATCGCGAGAAAAATGCTAAAGTAGAAAAAACTGCCAAAATCCTTATGGGTGAAGCAGTCACCACTACTGTCCATATTTTTAACATGTGTCCTACAAAGAAACTGAAGAATAAGGTTCCTGAAGAAGTTTGAAGTGGCAAACGACCATTAGTGAGTCATTTGAAGGTGTTTGGCTCTATTTGTTACAAGCATATTCCTAATACAAGAAGAAGGAAGCTTGATGACAATAGTGAACCTATGATTCTGGTAGGATATCATAAAACTAGAGTATACAAGTTATTCAATCCAATAAATGAGAAGATTATGATGAGTCAATATATTGTGATTAGTAAAAATTATTCCTGAGATTGGACTTTTGGCGATGCAATTAACAAGCCATTAATGATTTATGGCTTCAACAAAGAAATATATAAAGTCAAAGTCGAAGAAATTATCGATATTCTAGTTAAAGTCGAAGTAGTTGTTGACATTTCCGACATTGTCAAATTCGAAGAAGGTGTGGCTAGAAAAAGCCAAAGATCTCAAAGAACTAGAGTTTATCCAGTAAGACTTCAAGACTATGAAGTGACTGGTGATAATGAAGTCACTCTAGATGGAGAATTAGTTCATTTTTCTTTATTTGCAGGTGTTGAACCAACCAACTATATAGAGGCTTTAAAGAATAAATAATGGAAGTCTGATGTGATCGAAGAGTTACAAGCAATCGAAAGAAATAACCCATAGGAGTTAGTCGAATTGTCAGCACATATAAAATCTATCAATTTGAAGTGGATGTTCAAGTTAATGCACAATGTTGATAGGTTGATAGCAAGACATAAGGCGAGGTTGGAAGCTTCGGGATTTCTTAAGAGGGAAGGACTCAGCTACTATGAGGTGTTTGCATATGTCGTAAGATTGGAGACTGTCAGATTGGTTATATATAAGGGCATATATAGTGAGAATGAGTAAGTTATATGAGAATGTGAGAATAAATAAGAACCATCAGATTTGAAAAGGAATGGTTGAAATTAAATTGTGATTTTCTCTAAATCATGTGCCATTGAGGGGAAAGAGAAATCATTGATCAAATTTAAAAAAAATCTTTTAATCTCTACCATTAATAATAAATCCATTGGTGCAGGTTCATTCTCATATTCTCATATAAATATATCATTCTTATATATATATATATATATATATATATATATATATATATATATATATATAATATATATATATATATATATATATATATATATATATATATATATATATAGTATATATATATATATATATATATATATATATATATATATATATATATATATATATATATATATATATATATATATATATATATATATATATATATATATATATATATATATATATATATATATATATATATATATATATATATAATATATATATATATATATATATATATATATATATATATATATATATATATATATATATATATATATATATATATATATTTATTGTAATTCAGTTTGTACAATTCAATAATATTAATCCTTATTATATTTCTTTCTCTTCTCAATAAAAATGCCACACACACTAATAACTAACACCTGGAATAGAAGAATACAACATTGTGGGGCTCTCCAAAATAAATATGAAAGAATAGAAAAATTAACTGAGTTGGGAGTAGGATGACAAACAAACATGTCCGCCCCGTTTAGGCCCGCCCTGCAAAAGGCCACAAAAAAATGGGGCGGGGCGGATATAGTTAAGCATGCGGGCCTAAAACCTTTATTCGCCCTGTGCTAAATGTGAGGGCAAGGCGGACCCGCGGACACTGCTCTTTTTAAGCCTAAAAATACAAATTTTCATGTAAATGCATGTTCCCATAAAAAGCCTGCATAAAAAATGGGTTGGGCGGAGAGATCACATTAGAGGGTGAAGGTCTAAGTCTTTGGCCTGCCTCACATTAAAAGATAGGTAAAATAACATGTCTAACAGGCCGGACCTGTTTTGCCACCCATACGTATAACCCTATCAGAGTTGGGATTAAAAAAAACTCTACAATTTTCACCTTTCTCCATTATAATTAAAATCTTTTAAATTGGTTCGTAATGATCCTTCAAGAAAATTTAGCGTACCCAATATCAAAATCGAACTCATAATTTTTGATTAAATTGAAAGAAATCTTTTACCATCTCATTCAAATATTCTTGAGTTCTACTTTTTTTATAGATATACTTTAGTAGGGGTGTTCATTAGTTCAGGCAAATCCGAATCAAATCGGAATTCAAACCAAATCAAGGTGTTTGGTTAAGATGCTTTTTTAGTTTAGGAAAAAACCGAACAAACCCAATAAAATTCGATGTTAATTAATTTGGGCATCAGATTTCAAAAAATCTACCTGCGAGCCCGTCTACCCGAACCAACCATATTAATTCATATAATTTATATCATTATTATTATGGAAACTAGTATACGATATTCAACTTCAAAAAAAATAAAACACTATTTGCGACAATCAAACCTATATGGAAAAATGGAGAAAATTAAGAATTTATATTATTATAGAAAATTAGTTGATGTTAATTAAATATTTTTAAAAAATATTTTCCCACATTTATTTCTAATGTAATCGGTCAATCCAACTCAAATCAACTCATTATTTTTTAGCTTGGATTAGTTTGGATTTTATCTAAAAAATATGAAAATCTAATCCAAACCAATCCATATATTTTTGATCCGTTTGGGTATTAGATTCTCTAAAAAATGATCCAAACCGATCTGCAAACACGAAAACGGATCCCCTGACTTTATAGCAGGAAAGTTATGGTAACTTTGATCCAACAGCATCCGTCTTATCAACTGTGTGTATTAGGACCTAACATGTGTCGTACTATTTATTTTATTTTTTAAATAATAAATTTTAAATGGTCATGAATGATTAAAACAAAAGCACCACTGGTAAGTCTTTTGTTCAACACCAAATTAGCCCTTTTGACTTCTGCATCGCCATCGACTCGTTGCATGTTGTCAACCTTCACTCCGCCATTGACATATGAATTATTGCTTCTCTCTCTAATTTTTGTTGAAAATGTTCCTTCAAAAAATAATGAAATTGGAAAATATGACATATGAAGAATGGAGACCTAAAAGTATAGTGTGATCCCAAATTGTCTAACATTTAGATGGATTATGGTATTTTCAGAGTAAAAAAAGGTCTTTAGTAAAATCAAGATGATGGAAGAAAAATTAAGAATTAGCTGGTAACGTCAAACAGAGAACCTAGGAAAAACTCACAAGAATTAAAAAATGTAAGCTCTGAAATCCTCAATAGAAAGATGTTATCGCGACTGTGATGAATAGAGGTGGATATTAAAATGAAAAAATAGGTCTTTAGTTTATGAACACTATCAAAAATTGTAAAAAAAAAAAAAATCTTGCCTAAGATGAAGAATGTTGCTGTTCAGAGTTCAAATAGATAAAAATCGACACAACAACGATTTCATGGAAGATTGAGTTGGAATGGAAGGTTGAAGATGAAAGGATAGAGATAACTTTCTTTTCTTTTTTTATAATTAATTTTTAAAGAAAAAAAAGGTGAACTTCTGCATGTGACATGATCCGGTGTGTTTGATTAATTGAATGTGTGAGATTGAATGAAAAATATCTTAATTTTTCCGCTGTAAAATTAGGAAATCTCAATCCCCGGGAACACTCCTATACTTTATTCTACATATTTTTTCAAAATAAATTTAATTGGTCCGACAATATATATTTTTATAAATTTAATAAAATATTATATTTATTTTTTATTATTAAAAAGTTATATTTTATAAAAAGTTGTAAGAAATTTTTAGAGTTTATATTAAACGTTTTTTAATGATATTATGCTCCACCAGCTGTAAAATAAACATTATGTTCCACCGCCACAATTCCTCTTTTTGTATTACATTTGATTTGATTTGATTGATGGATAATGAACTATTAAAAATATGAACTGTATGGAATACATACAAAAAAATGAATAATGAATTATGACTGCATTGGCCAATAGATGCTGAAAGGTACAAAGAGGGCCACTGCATGGCTGGCATCTCGGATTAGGATTCATCATATATTTTCAAGTCTGAATAATTGCATTAACTATTTTCAATTTTTTGAAATAATACTTTTTATATTTAATTTTCGTTTAAAAGTTTCGCATACAAATTAAAAAATATAATAATATTATCATAAAATATTTATATTTTTAAATAATAAATTATATTAATATATTAAAAATAATGCAAAGAATAAAAAATAAAAAATAAAATTAAAAAAATAGTAATCATTATTAAATTCAAAAATAAAAATAAAAATTATTTTAAAATAAAATTTATTTATTAAAATGACAATAATTTTAAAACGGAGAAAATATAATTTTACACTGCCAGACTATATTATATTTTTAGAAAAGATATTTTAAATTATCATTCATTTCATTAAATATATCTTTTTTACTCGCATATTTAATTATATTTGTTCAGTCACTCTTAAGTCTATGTACGAGTACATGTCAACTTTTTTTATTTAGTGTTTCAAAAAGGTGGGTGGCGGTGATAATTTTCCTTAATTAATCATGGATAATACATGCCTTTTAGTTCATTCATAACAATAACAATGATTATGCGTTACCTTTGACGCCATGTTATTGAGTAAATTGCTATCGCAGCCGTTGGATTGATAGTTAATCAAGACGAGGTTTGGGAATGTACGTCTAAGATTGGCCTGTTGGTGACATGCAATTTTCTTAGTACTACGTAATCATTAATTAAAAACTTAGGGTTGAGTCATATTTATTTGCATGTCCAATTCTTTGTCCCTTGCTTAGAGTGGCCGGTGTTACTTTTCTAAAAGTCACAATCAAAATGTTTATACAAAATTATCATGAAGAAATTGACTCGTACCCGCCACGTAATTCAAACTAATAAAGGGAAAATTTAGATATAATTTTTATATTTTTTAATGAAAATATGATAAATATATTTAAATATTATTTAGAAAATAAAAAAAAAAAAAAAATATATATATATATATATATATATATATATATATATATATATATATATATATATATATATATATATATATATATTATATATATATATATATATATATATATATATATATATATATATATATATATATATATATATATATATATATATATATATATATATATATATATATATCATTTTAATTAAAAATAATAAAAATTACATCTAAAAAAACATATTAAAAAACTTTATATATTTTATTGTTTATATATGAATTTAGAAAACTTATTAAAAAATAATTAAGTTCAAGAGTAGGGAAGAGTTGGATCCATTAGATATGGCCCCTCTCATTCTTCGCGGTCTCGTACAAATGGAAGATAATTTAGAATTTAAAATTTATTACCAAAATAAATTATAATTAAAAAAATCCAAAATAATCCACATTTCAAAAAAAATTTCAATTTACCTCACTTTCAAAACAAATAAAAAATATATATATATATATTAATGTCGCATCTTTTAAAAGCTAACACATTGATGTCAATTGAGTTGACAACACTAAATATAAATGATTAATCTAATTGGTGTCATTTCTTAAATTATAAACGCATGTGTCAATTCAATTCACCTGACATTAGTGTTGTGTCTTTTTTTTTTTTTTGAAAGTGAGGTAGATTGACAACTTTTCTAAAATGTGAATTATTTTAAAATTTGTTTTTTGAAAGATGAGTTATTTTGATAAAAAATCGATAATTTAATATTAAGATAAATATTCATATTGATCTATTTTCACGTTTATATCAAAATTAAAAAATAATAATTTTGATTGCTTATTTAATTTAGTTTTGTTATTATATATTTTATTATTAAACAATTTTTTGCCCTTTTAAATATTTAATATTTGTCTTTAGTCTTTTAATTTTTTTTTCTGGATGCGTGCTCTTTCTAAAAAAAAGTTAAAACACATATTCTTTGTGGTAAATTTTGGAATACTGATGAGAATAAATGTCTAAGATTCGATGAATTCAATTTTGAATTCTTTAAAAGAAATTGACAAACACTGGAATCTGATCTAGCAACTCTTTTGAATGAGTTTCATCTTAATATTAAATAGAGGAATTATGGATAAGAGTGTTATTCATGGCCTCGTGATCAGTGGGAAAATTCTCAGTGATTTCACTCCAGAAATGGTTTAGTTTACTTTGTATATCAGCAGGTACTTCAGTATGAGCATGGGGCCATGTTGAAATGGAAGGTGTCTGGCTAACTCTCCACTGTTAAGATGGTATTCTTGGTTAAAGAGTCTAATGTGGCTGAGCCTTCGGTCTTGTCCTTGTTCAATTGTGGGGTTGGAAATAAAATGAGCTTAGGAATTTTAATGTTAGGTTTCGGTAGGTCGAGTGTTTTG
>CATIWC010002286.1:0-36652 GCA_948472305.1 Vicia faba | reverse complement strand
TATTAAAATTTATATAATTAAAATAATGGTTGAACAAAAAACAAAACAATGATTTAAATATGGGAAACAAAATATTTTTTATCCAAGTACAAAAAAAGTGTTACTTATTAAAAAAAGTGATACGAAATGTCATAAAAATTAAACAACTTAAATTCTTCTAACAAACTGGCTTTTTCAATATCTAATAATATTTTGATTTGTTTCACATAAATTTTTAAGTCAATTAACAAAAAGAAATATATTAGAATATTATGTAATGAAGATGAATCCATGTTTTATTCAAATTTTTCCGAGTTTCCTCGCACCATTTTCTTATACTCGCACATTTTTTTAATAAAAAAAAAGTAGATTTATTTATAAAACTATAAAATAAGTTAAGTTACTCAAATATTAACATTTGAATTGATAAACTATATCTATTCCAATTTTACTAGTAGAATGTCGTTGACCCTATATTTCAAATTTGTGAATCAAATATAAATCATTAAACTCATAATAATTATAATTTTTTTAATTAAATATTAATTTAAAGAAAATATAAAATTACAATTAATTTATTATTAATTTTAAACAAAAATTAGTTTTAAGTTTTAAATAAAACCCACACAATTTTAGTAAAAATCAGATTATTTTTATCCCTCGATTTATTAAATAAATTAAATAGTTAGATAATTTATTTTACACTTTTTTACAAGTAGAAATAAAATGTATAGTAGTTGAGATTTGAAGAATGTCTAGAATGGTATGTTACATCTTCTTTTTATATAAAAGAGAGATCAAATTATTTTTTTAAAAATAAATATATGAGATGCTTTGGTATAAATCCTCAGTTTTTTTTCTGATTCACATAAAAATTTCTTCAGCTTGAAGAATAATGTTGGTTTCCTTTCATCTTCTTTCCAAGCTTTCTCCACCATTTCCCTCTCTATAATAGGCCCTTAGAAAGTAAGTAAATGAAATCAAACAAACCCTAAATACTATTTAAGGGTGAAATGGAAAAGTATCCATTTCTACTTAATTGACCTAATCTTTAAAAAAAATACCAATTAATATAAGATATTACAACTAATCACTGAATTGCTTACACTAATAGTTTATTAGTGAATTAATTAGTTAATAGTCATATCAGAAAAATATATAGTACTTTTCAAAATTTATATAATAAAATAATGATGGAATATATGTTTATCAATGATGTAAATAGAAGTATAAATATTAATGATTCAGATAGGAAGAAATATTTATCATTATTAAAATTTATATAATTAAAATAATGGTTGAACAAAAAACAAAACAATGATTTAAATATGGGAAACAAAATATTTTTTATCCAAGTACAAAAAAAGTGTTACTTATTAAAGAAAGTGATACGAAATGTCATAAAATTAAACAACTTAAATTCTTCTAACAAACTGGCTTTTTCAATATCTAATAATATTTTGATTTGTTTCACATAAATTTTTAAGTCAATTAACAAAAAGAAATATATTAGAATATTATGTAATGAAGATGAATCCATGTTTTATTCAAATTTTTCCGAGTTTCCTCGCACCATTTTCTTATACTCGCACATTTTTTTAATAAAAAAAAGTAGATTTATTTATAAAACTATAAAATAAGTTAAGTTACTCAAATATTAACATTTGAATTGATAAACTATATCTATTCCAATTTTACTAGTAGAATGTCGTTGACCCTATATTTCAAATTTGTGAATCAAATATAAATCATTAAACTCATAATAATTATAATTTTTTTAATTAAATATTAATTTAAAGAAAATATAAAATTACAATTAATTTATTATTAATTTTAAACAAAAATTAGTTTTAAGTTTTAAATAAAACCCACACAATTTTAGTAAAAATCAGATTATTTTATCCCTCGATTTATTAAATAAATTAAATAGTTAGATAATTTATTTTACACTTTTTTACAAGTAGAAATAAAATGTATAGTAGTTGATATTTGAAGAATGTCTAGAATGGTATGTTACATCTTCTTTTTATATAAAAGAGAGATCAAATTATTTTTTTTAAAAATAAATATATGAGATGCTTTGGTATAAATCCTCATTTTTTTTTCTTCTGATTCACATAAAAATTTCTTCAGCTTGAAGAATAATGTTGGTTTCCTTTCATCTTCTTTCCAAGCTTTCTCCACCATTTCTCTCTCTAAAGTAGGCCCATAGAAAGTAAGTAAATGAAATCAAACAAACCCTAAATACTATTTAAGGGTGAAATGGAAAAGTATCCATTTCTACTTAATTGACCTAATCTTTAAAAAAAATACCAATTAATATAAGATATTACCACTAATCACTGAATTGCTTACACTAATAGTTTATTAGTGAATTAATTAGTTAATAGTCATATCAGAAAAATATATAGTACTTTTCAAAATTTATATAATAAAATAATGATGGAATATATGTTTATCAATGATGTAAATAGAAGTATAAATATTAATGATTCAGATAGGAAGAAATATTTATCATTTATTAAAATTTATATAATTAAAATAATGGTTGAACAAAAAACAAAACAATGATTTAAATATGGGAAACAAAATATTTTTTATCCAAGTACAAAAAAAGTGTTACTTATTAAAAAAAGTGATACGAAATGTCATAAAAATTAAACAACTTAAATTATTCTAACAAACTGGCTTTTACAATATCTAATAATATTTTGATTTGTTTCACATAAATTTTTAAGTCAATTAACAAAAAGAAATATATTAGAATATTATGTAATGAAGATGAATCCATGTTTTATTCAAATTTTTCCGAGTTTCCTCGCACCATTTTCTTATACTCGCACTTTTTTTAATAAAAAAAAAGTAGATTTATTTATAAAACTATAAAATAAGTTATGTTACTCAAATATTAACATTTGAATTGATAAACTATCTCTATTCCAATTTTACTAGTAGAATGTCATTGACCCTATATTTCAAATTTGTGAATCAAATATAAATCATTAAACTCATAATAATTATAATTTTTTTAATTAAATATTAATTTAAAGAAAATATAAAATTACAATTAATTTATTATTAATTTTAAACAAAAATTAGTTTTAAGTTTTAAATAAAACCCACACAATTTTAGTAAAAATCAGATTATTTTTATCCCTCGATTTATTAAATAAATTAAATAGTTAGATAATTTATTTTACACTTTTTTACAAGTAGAAATAAAATGTATAGTAGTTGAGATTTGAAGAATGTCTAGAATGGTATGTTACATCTTCTTTTTATATAAAAGAGAGATCAAATTATTTTTTTAAAAATAAATATATGAGATGCTTTGGTATAAATCCTCAGTTTTTTTTCTGATTCACATAAAAATTTCTTCAGCTTGAAGAATAATGTTGGTTTCCTTTCATCTTCTTTCCAAGCTTTCTCCACCATTTCCCTCTCTATAATAGGCCCTTAGAAAGTAAGTAAATGAAATCAAACAAACCCTAAATACTATTTAAGGGTGAAATGGAAAAGTATCCATTTCTACTTAATTGACCTAATCTTTAAAAAAATACCAATTAATATAAGATATTACAACTAATCACTGAATTGCTTACACTAATAGTTTATTAGTGAATTAATTAGTTAATAGTCATATCAGAAAAATATATAGTACTTTTCAAAATTTATATAATAAAATAATGATGGAATATATGTTTATCAATGATGTAAATAGAAGTATAAATATTAATGATTCAGATAGGAAGAAATATTTATCATTTATTAAAATTTATATAATTAAAATAATGGTTGAACAAAAAACAAAACAATGATTTAAATATGGGAAACAAAATATTTTTTATCCAAGTACAAAAAAAGTGTTACTTATTAAAGAAAGTGATACGAAATGTCATAAAAATTAAACAACTTAAATTCTTCTAACAAACTGGCTTTTTCAATATCTAATAATATTTTGATATGTTTCACATAAATTTTTAAGTCAATTAACAAAAAGAAATATATTAGAATATTATGTAATGAAGATGAATCCATGTTTTATTCAAATTTTTCCGAGTTTCCTCGCACCATTTTCTTATACTCGCACATTTTTTTAATAAAAAAAAAGTAGATTTATTTATAAAACTATAAAATAAGTTAAGTTACTCAAATATTAACATTTGAATTGATAAACTATATCTATTCCAATTTTACTAGTAGAATGTCGTTGACCCTATATTTCAAATTTGTGAATCAAATATAAATCATTAAACTCATAATAATTATAATTTTTTTAATTAAATATTAATTTAAAGAAAATATAAAATTACAATTAATTTATTATTAATTTTAAACAAAAATTAGTTTTAAGTTTTAAATAAAACCCACACAATTTAGTAAAAATCAGATTATTTTTATCCCTCGATTTATTAAATAAATTAAATAGTTAGATAATTTATTTTACACTTTTTTACAAGTAGAAATAAAATGTATAGTAGTTGATATTTGAAGAATGTCTAGAATGGTATGTTACATCTTCTTTTTATATAAAAGAGAGATCAAATTATTTTTTTTAAAAATAAATATATGAGATGCTTTGGTATAAATCCTCAGTTTTTTTTCTTCTGATTCACATAAAAATTTCTTCAGCTTGAAGAATAATGTTGGTTTCCTTTCATCTTCTTTCCAAGCTTTCTCCACCATTTCTCTCTCTAAAGTAGGCCCATAGAAAGTAAGTAAATGAAATCAAACAAACCCTAAATACTATTTAAGGGTGAAATGGAAAAGTATCCATTTCTACTTAATTGACCTAATCTTTAAAAAAAATACCAATTAATATAAGATATTACCACTAATCACTGAATTGCTTACACTAATAGTTTATTAGTGAATTAATTAGTTAATAGTCATATCAGAAAAATATATAGTACTTTTCAAAATTTATATAATAAAATAATGATGGAATATATGTTTATCAATGATGTAAATAGAAGTATAAATATTAATGATTGAGATAGGAAGAAATATTTATCATTTATTAAAATTTATATAATTAAAATAATGGTTGAACAAAAAACAAAACAATGATTTAAATATGGGAAACAAAATATTTTTTATCCAAGTACAAAAAAAGTGTTACTTATTAAAAAAAGTGATACGAAATGTCATAAAAATTAAACAACTTAAATTATTCTAACAAACTGGCTTTTACAATATCTAATAATATTTTGATTTGTTTCACATAAATTTTTAAGTCAATTAACAAAAAGAAATATATTAGAATATTATGTAATGAAGATGAATCCATGTTTTATTCAAATTTTTCCGAGTTTCCTCGCACCATTTTCTTATACTCGCACTTTTTTTAATAAAAAAAAAGTAGATTTATTTATAAAACTATAAAATAAGTTATGTTACTCAAATATTAACATTTGAATTGATAAACTATCTCTATTCCAATTTTACTAGTAGAATGTCATTGACCCTATATTTCAAATTTGTGAATCAAATATAAATCATTAAACTCATAATAATTATAATTTTTTTAATTAAATATTAATTTAAAGAAAATATAAAATTACAATTAATTTATTATTAATTTTAAACAAAAATTAGTTTTAAGTTTTAAATAAAACCCACACAATTTTAGTAAAAATCAGATTATTTTTATCCCTCGATTTATTAAATAAATTAAATAGTTAGATAATTTATTTTACACTTTTTTACAAGTAGAAATAAAATGTATAGTAGTTGAGATTTGAAGAATGTCTAGAATGGTATGTTACATCTTCTTTTTATATAAAAGAGAGATCAAATTATTTTTTTAAAAATAAATATATGAGATGCTTTGGTATAAATCCTCAGTTTTTTTTCTGATTCACATAAAAATTTCTTCAGCTTGAAGAATAATGTTGGTTTCCTTTCATCTTCTTTCCAAGCTTTCTCCACCATTTCCCTCTCTATAATAGGCCCTTAGAAAGTAAGTAAATGAAATCAAACAAACCCTAAATACTATTTAAGGGTGAAATGGAAAAGTATCCATTTCTACTTAATTGACCTAATCTTTAAAAAAAATACCAATTAATATAAGATATTACAACTAATCACTGAATTGCTTACACTAATAGTTTATTAGTGAATTAATTAGTTAATAGTCATATCAGAAAAATATATAGTACTTTTCAAAATTTATATAATAAAATAATGATGGAATATATGTTTATCAATGATGTAAATAGAAGTATAAATATTAATGATTCAGATAGGAAGAAATATTTATCATTTATTAAAATTTATATAATTAAAATAATGGTTGAACAAAAAACAAAACAATGATTTAAATATGGGAAACAAAATATTTTTTATCCAAGTACAAAAAAAGTGTTACTTATTAAAAAAAGTGATACGAAATGTCATAAAAATTAAACAACTTAAATTCTTCTAACAAACTGGCTTTTTCAATATCTAATAATATTTTGATTTGTTTCACATAAATTTTTAAGTCAATTAACAAAAAGAAATATATTAGAATATTATGTAATGAAGATGAATCCATGTTTTATTCAAATTTTTCCGAGTTTCCTCGCACCATTTTCTTATACTCGCACATTTTTTTAATAAAAAAAAAGTAGATTTATTTATAAAACTATAAAATAAGTTAAGTTACTCAAATATTAACATTTGAATTGATAAACTATCTCTATTCCAATTTACTAGTAGAATGTCATTGACCCTATATTTCAAATTTGTGAATCAAATATAAATCATTAAACTCATAATAATTATAATTTTTTAATTAAATATTAATTTAAAGGAAATATAAAATTACAATTAATTTATTATTAATTTTAAACAAAAATTAGTTTTAAGTTTTAAATAAAACCCACACAATTTTAGTAAAAATCAGATTATTTTTATCCCTCGATTTATTAATAAATTAAATAGTTAGATAATTTATTTTACACTTTTTTACAAGTAGAAATAAAATGTATAGTAGTTGATATTTGAAGAATGTCTAGAATGGTATGTTACATCTTCTTTTTATATAAAAGAGAGATCAAATTATTTTTTTAAAAATAAATATATGAGATGCTTTGGTATAAATCCTCAGTTTTTTTTTCTGATTCACATAAAAATTTCTTCAGCTTGAAGAATAATGTTGGTTTCCTTTCATCTTCTTTCCAAGCTTTCTCCACCATTTCTCTCTCTAAAGTAGGCCCTTAGAAAGTAAGTAAATGAAGTCAAACAAACCCTAAATACTATTTAAGGGTGAAATGGAAAAGTATCCATTTCTACTTAATTGACCTAATCTTTAAAAAAAATACCAATTAATATAAGATATTACCACTAATCACTGAATTGCTTACACTAATAGTTTATTAGTGAATTAATTAGTTAATAGTCATATCAGAAAAATATATAGTACTTTTCAAAATTTATATAATAAAATAATGATGGAATATATGTTTATCAATGATGTAAATAGAAGTATAAATATTAATGATTCCGATAGGAAGAAATATTTATCATTTATTAAAATTTATATAATTAAAATAATGGTTGAACAAAAAACAAAACAATGATTTAAATATGGGAAACAAAATATTTTTTATCCAAGTACAAAAAAAGTGTTACTTATTAAAAAAAGTGATACGAAATGTCATAAAAATTAAACAATATAAATTCTTCTAACAAACTGGCTTTTACAATATCTAATAATATTTTGATTTGTTTCACATAAATTTTTAAGTTAATTAACAAAAAGAAATATATTAGAATATTATGTAATGAAGATGAATCCATGTTTATTCAAATTTTTCCGAGTTTCCTCGCACCATTTTCTTATACTCGCACTTTTTTTTAATAAAAAAAAAGTAGATTTATTTATAAAACTATAAAATAAGTTAAGTTACTCAAATATTAACATTTGAATTGATAAACTATCTCTATTCCAATTTTACTAGTAGAATGTCATTGACCCTATATTTCAAATTTGTGAATCAAATATAAATCATTAAACTCATAATAATTATAATTTTTTTAATTAAATATTAATTTAAAGAAAATATAAAATTACAATTAATTTATTATTAATTTAAACAAAAATTAGTTTTAAGTTTTAAATAAAACCCACACAATTTTAGTAAAAATCAGATTATTTTTATCCCTCGATTTATTAAATAAATTAAATAGTTAGATAATTTATTTTACACTTTTTTACAAGTAGAAATAAAATGTATAGTAGTTGATATTTGAAGAATGTCTAGAATGGTATGTTACATCTTCTTTTTATATAAAAGAGAGATCAAATTATTTTTTTAAAAATAAATATATGAGATGCTTTGGTATAAATCCTCAGTTTTTTTTCTTCTGATTCACATAAAAATTTCTTCAGCTTGAAGAATAATGTTGGTTTCCTTTCATCTTCTTTCCAAGCTTTCTCCACCATTTCTCTCTCTAAAGTAGGCCCTTAGAAAGTAAGTAAATGAAGTCAAACAAACCCTAAATACTATTTAAGGGTGAAATGGAAAAGTATCCATTTCTACTTAATTGACCTAATCTTTAAAAAAAATACCAATTAATATAAGATATTACCACTAATCACTGAATTGCTTACACTAATAGTTTATTAGTGAATTAATTAGTTAATAGTCATATCAGAAAAATATATAGTACTTTTCAAAATTTATATAATAAAATAATGATGTAATATATGTTTATCAATGATGTAAATAGAAGTATAAATATTAATGATTGAGATAGGAAGAAATATTTATCATTTATTAAAATTTATATAATTAAAATAATGGTTGAACAAAAAACAAAACAATGATTTAAATATGGGAAACAAAATATTTTTTATCCAAGTACAAAAAAGTGTTACTTATTAAAAAAAGTGATACGAAATGTCATAAAAATTAAACAACTTAAATTCTTCTAACAAACTGGCTTTTACAATATCTAATAATATTTTGATTTGTTTCACATAAATTTTTAAGTTAATTAACAAAAAGAAATATATTAGAATATTATGTAATGAAGATGAATCCATGTTTTATTCAAATTTTTCCGAGTTTCCTCGCACCATTTTCTTATACTCGCACTTTTTTATAATAAAAAAAAAGTAGATTTATTTATAAAACTATAAAATAAGTTAAGTTACTCAAATATTAACATTTGAATTGATAAACTATCTCTATTCCAATTTTACTAGTAGAATGTCATTGACCCTATATTTCAAATTTGTGAATCAAATATAAATCATTAAACTCATAATAATTATAACTTTTTTAATTAAATATTAATTTAAAGGAAATATAAAATTACAATTAATTTATTATTAATTTTAAACAAAAATTAGTTTTAAGTTTTAAATAAAACCCACACAATTTTAGTAAAAATCAGATTATTTTTATCCCTCGATTTATTAAATAAATTAAATAGTTAGATAATTTATTTTACACTTTTTTACAAGTAGAAATAAAATGTATAGTAGTTGAGATTTGAAGAATGTCTAGAATGGTATGTTACATCTTCTTTTTATATAAAAGAGAGATCAAATTATTTTTTTAAAAATAAATATATGAGATGCTTTGGTATAAATCCTCAGTTTTTTTTTTCTGATTCACATAAAAATTTCTTCAGCTTGAAGAATAATGTTGGTTTCCTTTCATCTTCTTTCCAAGCTTTCTCCACCATTTCTCTCTCTAAAGTAGGCCCTTAGAAAGTAAGTTAATGAAGTCAAACAAACCCTAAATACTATTTAAGGGTGAAATGGAAAAGTATCCATTTCTACTTAATTGACCTAATCTTTAAAAAAAATACCAATTAATATAAGATATTACCACTAATCACTGAATTGCTTACACTAATAGTTTATTAGTGAATTAATTAGTTAATAGTCATATCAGAAAAATATATAGTACTTTTCAAAATTTATATAATAAAATAATGATGGAATATATGTTTATCAATGATGTAAATAGAAGTATAAATATTAATGATTCAGATAGGAAGAAATATTTATCATTTATTAAAATTTATATAATTAAAATAATGGTTGAACAAAAAACAAAACAATGATTTAAATATGGGAAACAAAATATTTTTTATCCAAGTACAAAAAAAGTGTTACTTATTAAAAAAAGTGATACGGAATGTCATAAAAATTAAACAACTTAAATTCTTCTAACAAACTGGATTTTACAATATCTAATAATATTTTGATTTGTTTCACATAAATTTTTAAGTCAATTAACAAAAAGAAATATATTAGAATATTATGTAATGAAGATGAATCCTTGTTTTATTCAAATACTTCCGAGTTTCCTCGCACCATTTTCTTATACTCGCACATTTTTTTAATAAAAAAAAAGTAGATTTATTTATAAAACTATAAAATAAGTTAAGTTACTCAAATATTAACATTTGAATTGATAAACTATCTCTATTCCAATTTTACTAGTAGAATGTCATTGACCCTATATTTCAAATTTGTGAATCAAATATAAATCATTAAACTCATAATAATTATAATTTTTTTAATTAAATATTAATTTAAAGAAAATATAAAATTACAATTAATTTATTATTAATTTTAAACAAAAATTAGTTTTAAGTTTTAAATAAAACCCACACAATTTTAGTAAAAATCAGATTATTTTTATCCCTCGATTTATTAAATAAATTAAATAGTTAGATAATTTATTTTACACTTTTTTACAAGTAGAAATAAAATGTATAGTAGTTGAGATTTGAAGAATGTCTAGAATGGTATGTTACATCTTCTTTTTATATAAAAGAGAGATCAAATTATTTTTTTAAAAATAAATATATGAGATGCTTTGGTATAAATCCTCAGTTTTTTTTTTCTGATTCACATAAAAATTTCTTCAGCTTGAAGAATAATGTTGGTTTCCTTTCATCTTCTTTCCAAGCTTTCTCCACCATTTCTCTCTCTAAAGTAGGCCCTTAGAAAGTAAGTAAATGAAGTCAAACAAACCCTAAATACTATTTAAGGGTGAAATGGAAAAGTATCCATTTATACTAAATTGACCTAATCTTTAAAAAAAATACCAATTAATATAAGATATTACCACTAATCACTGAATTGCTTACACTAATAGTTTATTAGTGAATTAATTAGTTAATAGTCATATCAGAAAAATATATAGTACTTTTCAAAATTTATATAATAAAATAATGATGGAATATATGTTTATCAATGATGTAAATAGAAGTATAAATATTAATGATTCAGATAGGAAGAAATATTTATGATTTATTAAAATTTATATAATTAAAATAATGGTTGAACAAAAAACAAAACAATGATTTAAATATGGGAAACAAAATATTTTTTATCCAAGTACAAAAAAAGTGTTACTTATTAAAAAAAGTGATACGAAATGTCATAAAAATTAAACAACTTAAACTCTTCTAACAAACTGGCTTTTACAATATCTAATAATATTGTGATTTGTTTCACATAAATTTTTAAGTCAATTAACAAAAAGAAATATATTAGAATATTATGTAATGAAGATGAATCCATGTTTTATTCAAATTTTTCCGAGTTTCCTCGCACCATTTTCTTATACTCGCACATTTTTTTAATAAAAAAAAAAGTAGATTTATTTATAAAACTATAAAATAAGTTAAGTTACTCAAATATTAACATTTGAATTGATAAACTATCTCTATTCCAATTTTACTAGTAGAATGTCATTGACCCTATATTTCAAATTTGTGAATCAAATATAAATCATTAAACTCATAATAATTATAATTATTTTAATTAAATATTAATTTAAAGAAAATATAAAATTACAATTAATTTATTATTAATTTTAAACAAAAATTAGTTTTAAGTTTTAAATAAAACCCACACAATTTTAGTAAAAATCAGATTATTTTTATCCCTCGATTTATTAAATAAATTAAATAGTTAGATAATTTATTTTACACTTTTTTACAAGTAGAAATAAAATGTATAGTAGTTGAGATTTGAAGAATGTCTAGAATGGTATGTTAAATCTTCTTTTTATATAAAAGAGAGATCAAATTATTTTTTTAAAAATAAATATATGAGATGCTTTGGTATAAATCCTCAGTTTTTTTTTCTGATTCACATAAAAATTTCTTCAGCTTGAAGAATAATGTTGGTTTCCTTTCATCTTCTTTCCAAGCTTTCTCCACCATTTCTCTCTCTAAAGTAGGCCCTTAGAAAGTAAGTAAATGAAGTCAAACAAACCCTAAATACTATTTAAGGGTGAAATGGAAAAGTATCCATTTCTACTTAATTGACCTAATCTTTAAAAAAAATACCAATTAATATAAGATATTACCACTAATCACTGAATTGCTTACACTAATAGTTTATTAGTGAATTAATTAGTTAATAGTCATATCAGAAAAATATATAGTACTTTTCAAAATTTATATAATAAAATAATGATGGAATATATGTTTATCAATGATGTAAATAGAAGTATAAATATTAATGATTCAGATAGGAAGAAATGTTTATCATTTATTAAAATTTATATAATTAAAATAATGGTTGAACAAAAAACAAAACAATGATTTAAATATGGGAAACAAAATATTTTTTATCCAAGTACAAAAAAAGTGTTACTTATTAAAAAAAGTGATACGAAATGTCATAAAAATTAAACAACTTAAATACTTCTAACAAACTGGCTTTTACAATATCTAATAATATTTTGATTTGTTTCACATAAATTTTTAAGTCAATTAACAAAAAGAAATATATTAGAATATTATGTAATGAAGATGAATCCATGTTTTATTCAAATTTTTCCGAGCTTCCTCGCACCATTTTCTTATAATCGCACATTTTTTTAATAAAAAAAAAGTAGATTTATTTATAAAACTATAAAATAAGTTAAGTTACTCAAATATTAACATTTGAATTGATAAACTATCTCTATTCCAATTTTACTAGTAGAATGTCATTGACCCTATATTTCAAATTTGTGAATCAAATATAAATCATTAAACTCATAATAATTATAATTTTTTTAATTAAATATTAATTTAAAGAAAATATAAAATTACAACTAATTTATTATTAATTTTAAACAAAAATTAGTTTTAAGTTTTAAATAAAACCCACACAATTTTAGTAAAAATCAGATTATTTTTATCCCTCGATTTATTAAATAAATTAAATAGTTAGATAATTTATTTTACACTTTTTTACAAGTAGAAATAAAATGTATAGTAGTTGAGATTTGAAGAATGTCTAGAATGGTATGTTACATCTTCTTTTTATATAAAAGAGAGATCAAATTATTTTTTTAAAAATAAATATATGAGATGCTTTGGTATAAATCCTCAGTTTTTTTTTTCTGATTCACATAAAAATTTCTTCAGCTTGAAGAATAATGTTGGTTTCCTTTCATCTTCTTTCCAAGCTTTCTCCACCATTTCTCTCTCTAAAGTAGGCCCTTAGAAAGTAAGTAAATGAAGTCAAACAAACCCTAAATACTATTTAAGGGTGAAATGGAAAAGTATCCATTTCTACTTAATTGACCTAATCTTTAAAAAAAATACCAATTAATATAAGATATTACCAGTAATCACTGAATTGCTTACACTAATAGTTTATTAGTGAATTAATTAGTTAATAGTCATATCAGAAAAATATATAGTACTTTTAAAAATTTATATAATAAAATAATGATGGAATATATGTTTATCAATGATGTAAATAGAAGTATAAATATTAATGATTCCGATAGGAAGAAATATTTATCATTTATTAAAATTTATATAATTAAAATAATGGTTGAACAAAAAACAAAACAATGATTTAAATATGGGAAACAAAATATTTTTTATCCAAGTACAAAAAAAGTGTTACTTATTAAAAAAAGTGATACGAAATGTCATAAAAATTAAACAACTTAAATTCTTCTAACAAACTGGCTTTTACAATATCTAATAATATTTTGATTTGTTTGACATAAATTTTTAAGTCAATTAACAAAAAGAAATATATTAGAATATTATGTAATGAAGATGAATCCTTGTTTTATTCAAATTTTTCCGAGTTTCCTCGCACCATTTTCTTATACTCGCACATTTTTTTAATAAAAAAAAAGTAGATTTATTTATAAAACTATAAAATAAGTTAAGTTACTCAAATATTACCATTTGAATTGATAAACTATCTCTATTCCAATTTTACTAGTAGAATGTCATTGACCCTATATTTCAAATTTGTGAATCAAATATAAATCATTAAACTCATAATAATTATAATTTTTTTAATTAAATATTAATTTAAAGAAAATATAAAATTACAATTAATTTATTATTAATTTTAAACAAAAATTAGTTTTAAGTTTTAAATAAAACCCACACAATTTTAGTAAAAATCAGATTATTTTTATCCCTCGATTTATTAAATAAATTAAATAGTTAGATAATTTATTTTACACTTTTTTACAAGTAGAAATAAAATGTATAGTAGTTGAGATTTGAAGAATGTCTAGAATGGTATGTTACATCTTCTTTTTATATAAAAGAGAGATCAAATTATTTTTTTAAAAATAAATATATGAGATGCTTTGGTATAAATCCTCAGTTTTTTTTTTTCTGATTCACATAAAAATTTCTTCAGCTTGAAGAATAATGTTGGTTTCCTTTCATCTTCTTTCCAAGCATTCTCCACCATTTCTCTCTCTAAAGTAGGCCCTTAGAAAGTAAGTAAATGAAGTCAAACAAACCCTAAATACTATTTAAGGGTGAAATGGAAAAGTATCCATTTCTACTTAATTGACCTAATCTTTAAAAAAAATACCAATTAATATAAGATATTACCACTAATCACTGAATTGCTTACACTAATAGTTTATTAGTGAATTAATTAGTTAATAGTCATATCAGAAAAATATATAGTACTTTTCAAAATTTGTATAATAAAATAATGATGGAATATATGTTTATCAATGATGTAAATAGAAGTATAAATATTAATGATTCAGATAGGAAGAAATATTTATGATTTATTAAAATTTATATAATTAAAATAATGGTTGAACAAAAAACAAAACAATGATTTAAATATGGGAAACAAAATATTTTTTATCCAAGTACAAAAAAAGTGTTACTTATTAAAAAAAGTGATACGAAATGTCATAAAAATTAAACAACTTAAACTCTTCTAACAAACTGGCTTTTACAATATCTAATAATATTGTGATTTGTTTCACATAAATTTTTAAGTCAATTAACAAAAAGAAATATATTAGATTATTATGTAATGAAGATGAATCCATGTTTTATTCAAATTTTTCCGAGCTTCCTCGCACCATTTTCTTATAATCGCACATTTTTTTAATAAAAAAAAAGTAGATTTATTTATAAAACTATAAAATAAGTTAAGTTACTCAAATATTAACATTTGAATTGATAAACTATCTCTATTCCAATTTTACTAGTAGAATGTCATTGACCCTATATTTCAAATTTGTGAATCAAATATAAATCATTAAACTCATAATAATTATAATTTTTTTAATTAAATATTAATTTAAAGAAAATATAAAATTACAATTAATTTATTATTAATTTTAAACAAAAATTAGTTTTAAGTTTTAAATAAAACCCACACAATTTTAGTAAAAATCAGATTATTTTTATCCCTCGATTTATTAAATAAATTAAATAGTTAGATGATTTATTTTACACTTTTTTACAAGTAGAAATAAAATGTATAGTAGTTGATATTTGAAGAATGTCTAGAATGGTATGTTACATCTTCTTTTTATATAAAAGAGAGATCAAATTATTTTTTTAAAAATAAATATATGAGATGCTTTGGTATAAATCCTCAGTTTTTTTTTTCTGATTCACATAAAAATTTCTTCAGCTTGAAGAATAATGTTGGTTTCCTTTCATCTTCTTTCCAAGCTTTCTCCACCATTTCTCTCTCTAAAGTAGGCCCTTAGAAAGTAAGTAAATGAAGTCAAACAAACCCTAAATACTATTTAAGGGTGAAATGGAAAAGTATCCATTTCTACTTAATTGACCTAATCTTTAAAAAAAATACCAATTAATATAAGATATTACCACTAATCACTGAATTGCTTACACTAATAGTTTATTAGTGAATTAATTAGTTAATAGTCATATCAGAAAAATATATAGTACTTTTCAAAATTTATATAATAAAATAATGATGGAATATATGTTTATCAATGATGTAAATAGAAGTATAAATATTAATGATTCCGATAGGAAGAAATATTTATCATTTATTAAAATTTATATAATTAAAATAATGGTTGAACAAAAAACAAAACAATGATTTAAATATGGGAAACAAAATATTTTTTATCCAAGTACAAAAAAAGTGTTACTTATTAAAAAAAGTGATACGAAATGTCATAAAAATTAAACAACTTAAACTCTTCTAACAAACTGGCTTTTACAATATCTAATAATATTGTGATTTGTTTCACATAAATTTTTAAGTCAATTAACAAAAAGAAATATATTAGAATATTATGTAATGAAGATGAATCCATGTTTTATTCAAATTTTTCCGAGCTTCCTCGCACCATTTTCTTATAATCGCACATTTTTTTAATAAAAAAAAAGTAGATTTATTTATAAAACTATAAAATAAGTTAAGTTACTCAAATATTAACATTTGAATTGATAAACTATCTCTATTCCAATTTTACTAGTAGAATGTCATTGACCCTATATTTCAAATTTGTGAATCAAATATAAATCATTAAACTCATAATAATTATAATTTTTTTAATTAAATATTAATTTAAAGAAAATATAAAATTACAATTAATTTATTATTAATTTTAAACAAAAATTAGTTTTAAGTTTTAAATAAAACCCACACAATTTTAGTAAAAATCAGATTATTTTTATCCCTCGATTTATTAAATAAATTAAGTAGTTAGATAATTTATTTTACACTTTTTTACAAGTAGAAATAAAATGTATAGTAGTTGAGATTTGAAGAATGTCTAGAATGGTATGTTACATCTTCTTTTTATATAAAAGAGAGATCAAATTATTTTTTTAAAAATAAATATATGAGATGCTTTGGTATAAATCCTCAGTTTTTTTTTTCTGATTCACATAAAAATTTCTTCAGCTTGAAGAATAATGTTGGTTTCCTTTCATCTTCTTTCCAAGCATTCTCCACCATTTCTCTCTCTAAAGTAGGCCCTTAGAAAGTAAGTAAATGAAGTCAAACAAACCCTAAATACTATTTAAGGGTGAAATGGAAAAGTATCCATTTCTACTTAATTGACCTAATCTTTAAAAAAAATACCAATTAATATAAGATATTACCACTAATCACTGAATTGCTTACACTAATAGTTTATTAGTGAATTAATTAGTTAATAGTCATATCAGAAAAATATATAGTACTTTTCAAAATTTGTATAATAAAATAATGATGGAATATATGTTTATCAATGATGTAAATAGAAGTATAAATATTAATGATTCAGATAGGAAGAAATATTTATGATTTATTAAAATTTATATAATTAAAATAATGGTTGAACAAAAAACAAAACAATGATTTAAATATGGGAAACAAAATATTTTTTATCCAAGTACAAAAAAAGTGTTACTTATTAAAAAAAGTGATACGAAATGTCATAAAAATTAAACAACTTAAACTCTTCTAACAAACTGGCTTTTACAATATCTAATAATATTGTGATTTGTTTCACATAAATTTTTAAGTCAATTAACAAAAAGAAATATATTAGAATATTATGTAATGAAGATGAATCCATGTTTTATTCAAATTTTTCCGAGTTTCCTCGCACCATTTTCTTATACTCGCACATTTTTTTAATAAAAAAAAAGTAGATTTATTTATAAAACTATAAAATAAGTTAAGTTACTCAAATATTAACATTTGAATTGATAAACTATCTCTATTCCAATTTTACTAGTAGAATGTCATTGACCCTATATTTCAAATTTGTGAATCAAATATAAATCATTAAACTCATATTAATTTTAATTATTTTAATTAAATATTAATTTAAAGAAAATATAAAATTAAAATTAATTTATAATTAATTTTAAACAAAAATTAGTTTTAAGTTTTAAATAAAACCCACACAATTTTAGTAAAAATCAGATTATTTTTATCCCTCGATTTATTAAATAAATTAAATAGTTAGATAATTTATTTTACACTTTTTTACAAGTAGAAATAAAATGTATAGTAGTTGAGATTTGAAGAATGTCTAGAATGGTATGTTACATCTTCTTTTTATATAAAAGAGAGATCAAATTGTTTTTTTAAAAATAAATATATGAGATGCTTTGGTATAAATCCTCAGTTTTTTTCTTTCTGATTCACATAAAAATTTCTTCAGCTTGAAGAATAATGTTGGTTTCCTTTAATCTTCTTTCCAAGCTTTCTCCACCATTTCTCTCTCTAAAGTAGGCCCTTAGAAAGTAAGTAAATGAAGTCAAACAAACCCAAAATACTATTTAAGGGTGAAATGGAAAAGTATCCATTTCTACTTAATTGACCTAATCTTTAAAAAAAATACCAATTAATATAAGATATTACCACTAATCACTGAATTGCTTACACTAATAGTTTATTAGTGAATTAATTAGTTAATAGTCATATCAGAAAAATATATAGTACTTTTCAAAATTTATATAATAAAATAATGATGGAATATATGTTTATCAATGATGTAAATAGAAGTATAAATATTAATGATTCAGATAGGAAGAAATGTTTATCATTTATTAAAATTTATATAATTAAAATAATGGTTGAACAAAAAACAAAACAATGATTTAAATATGGGAATCAAAATATTTTTTATCCAAGTACAAAAAAAGTGTTACTTATTAAAAAAAGTGATACGAAATGTCATAAAAATTAAACAACTTAAATTCTTCTAACAAACTGGCTTTTACAATATCTAATAATATTTTGATTTGTTTCACATAAATTTTTAAGTCAATTAACAAAAAGAAATATATTAGAATATTATGTAATGAAGATGAATCCTTGTTTTATTCAAATTTTTCCGAGTTTCCTCGCACCATTTTCTTATAATCGCACATTTTTTTAATAAAAAAAAAGTAGATTTATTTATAAAACTATAAAATAAGTTAAGTTACTCAAATATTAACATTTGAATTGATAAACTATCTCTATTCCAATTTTACTAGTAGAATGTCATTGACCCTATATTTCAAATTTGTGAATCAAATATAAATCATTAAACTCATAATAATTATAATTATTTTAATTAAATATTAATTTAAAGAAAATATAAAATTACAATTAATTTATTATTAATTTTAAACAAAAATTAGTTTTATGTTTTAAATAAAACCCACACAATTTTAGTAAAAATCAGATTATTTTTATCCCTCGATTTATTAAATAAATTAAATAGTTAGATAATTTATTTTACACTTTTTTACAAGTAGAAATAAAATGTATAGTAGTTGAGATTTGAAGAATGTCTAGAATGGTATGTTACATCTTCTTTTTATATAAAAGAGAGATCAAATTATTTTTTTAAAAATAAATATATGAGATGCTTTTTTATAAATCCTCAGTTTTTTTTTTTCTGATTCACATAAAAATTTCTTCAGCTTGAAGAATAATGTTGGTTTCCTTTCATCTTCTTTCCAAGCTTTCTCCACCATTTCTCTCTCTAAAGTAGGCCCTTAGAAAGTAAGTAAATGAAGTCAAACAAACCCTAAATACTATTTAAGGGTGAAATGGAAAAGTATCCATTTCTACTTAATTGACCTAATCTTTAAAAAAAATACCAATTAATATAAGATATTACCACTAATCACTGAATTGCTTACACTAATAGTTTATTAGTGAATTAATTAGTTAATATTCATATCAGAAAAATATATAGTACTTTTAAAAATTTATATAATAAAATAATGATGGAATATATGTTTATCAATGATGTAAATAGAAGTATAAATATTAATGATTCAGATAGGAAGAAATGTTTATCATTTATTAAAATTTATATAATTAAAATAATGGTTGAACAAAAAACAAAACAATGATTTAAATATGGGAAACAAAATATTTTTTATCCAAGTACAAAAAAAGTGTTACTTATTAAAAAAAGTGATACGAAATGTCATAAAAATTAAACAACTTAAATTCTTCTAACAAACTGGCTTTTACAATATCTAATAATATTTTGATTTGTTTCACATAAATTTTTAAGTCAATTAACAAAAAGAAATATATTAGAATATTATGTAATGAAGATGAATCCATGTTTTATTCAAATTTTTCCGAGCTTCCTCGCACCATTTTCTTATACTCGCACATTTTTTTAATAAAAAAAAAGTAGATTTATTTATAAAACTATAAAATAAGTTAAGTTACTCAAATATTAACATTTGAATTGATAAACTATCTCTATTCCAATTTTACTAGTAGAATGTCATTGACCCTATATTTCAAATTTGTGAATCAAATATAAATCATTAAACTCATAATAATTATAATTTTTTTAATTAAATATTAATTTAAAGAAAATATAAAATTACAATTAATTTATTATTAATTTTAAACAAAAATTAGTTTTAAGTTTTAAATAAAACCCACACAATTTTAGTAAAAATCAGATTATTTTTATCCCTCGATTTATTAAATAAATTAAATAGTTAGATAATTTATTTTACACTTTTTTACAAGTAGAAATAAAATGTATAGTAGTTGAGATTTGAAGAATGTCTAGAATGGTATGTTACATCTTCTTTTTATATAAAAGAGAGATCAAATTATTTTTTTAAAAATAAATATATGAGATGCTTTGGTATAAATCCTCAGTTTTTTTTTTCTGATTCACATAAAAATTTCTTCAGCTTGAAGAATAATGTTGGTTTCCTTTCATCTTCTTTCCAAGCTTTCTCCACCATTTCTCTCTCTAAAGTAGGCCCTTAGAAAGTAAGTAAATAAAGTCAAACAAACCCTAAATACTATTTAAGGGTGAAATGGAAAAGTATCCATTTCTACTTAATTGACCTAATCTTTAAAAAAAATACCAATTAATATAAGATATTACCACTAATCACTGAATTGCTTACACTAATAGTTTATTAGTGAATTAATTAGTTAATAGTCATATCAGAAAAATATATAGTACTTTTCAAAATTTATATAATAAAATAATGATGGAATATATGTTTATCAATGATGTAAATAGAAGTATAAATATTAATAATTCAGATAGGAAGAAATATTTATCATTTATTAAAATTTATATAATTAAAATAATGGTTGAACAAAAAACAAAACAATGATTTAAATATGGGAAACAAAATATTTTTTATCCAAGTACAAAAAAAGTGTTACTTATTAAAAAAAGTGATACGAAATGTCATAAAAATTAAACAACTTAAATTCTTCTAACAAACTGGCTTTTACAATATCTAATAATATTTTGATTTGTTTCACATAAATTTTTAAGTCAATTAACAAAAAGAAATATATTAGAATATTATGTAATGAAGATGAATCCATGTTTTATTCAAATTTTTCCGAGTTTCCTCGCACCATTTTCTTATACTCCCACATTTTTTTAATAAAAAAAAGTAGATTTATTTATAAAACTATAAAATAAGTTAAGTTACTCAAATATTAACATTTGAATTGATAAATTATCTCTATTCCAATTTTACTAGTAGAATGTCATTGACCCTATATTTCAAATTTGAGAATCAAATATAAATCATTAAACTCATAATAATTATAATTTTTTTAATTAAATATTAATTTAAAGAAAATATAAAATTACAATTAATTTATTATTAATTTTAAACAAAAATTAGTTTTAAGTTTTAAATAAAACCCACACAATTTTAGTAAAAATCAGATTATTTTTATCCCTCGATTTATTAAATAAATTAAATAGTTAGATAATTTATTTTACACTTTTTTAAAAGTAGAAATAAAATGTATAGTAGTTGAGATTTGAAGAATGTCTAGAATGGTATGTTACATCTTCTTTTTATATAAAAGAGAGATCAAATTATTTTTTTAAAAATAAATATATGAGATGCTTTGGTATAAATCCTCAGTTTTTTTTTTCTGATTCACATAAAAATTTCTTCAGCTTGAAGAATAATGTTGGTTTCCTTTCATCTTCTTTCCAAGCTTTCTCCACCATTTCTCTCTCTAAAGTAGGCCCTTAGAAAGTAAGTAAATAAAGTCAAACAAACCCTAAATACTATTTAAGGGTGAAATGGAAAAGTATCCATTTCTACTTAATTGACCTAATCTTTAAAAAAAATACCAATTAATATAAGATATTACCACTAATCACTGAATTGCTTACACTAATAGTTTATTAGTGAATTAATTAGTTAATAGTCATATCAGAAAAATATATAGTACTTTTCAAAATTTATATAATAAAATAATGATGGAATATATGTTTATCAATGATGTAAATAGAAGTATAAATATTAATAATTCAGATAGGAAGAAATATTTATCATTTATTAAAATTTATATAATTAAAATAATGGTTGAACAAAAAACAAAACAATGATTTAAATATGGGAAACAAAATATTTTTTATCCAAGTACAAAAAAAGTGTTACTTATTAAAAAAAGTGATACGAAATGTCATAAAAATTAAACAACTTAAATTCTTCTAACAAACTGGCTTTTACAATATCTAATAATATTTTGATTTGTTTCACATAAATTTTTAAGTCAATTAACAAAAAGAAATATATTAGAATATTATGTAATGAAGATGAATCCATGTTTTATTCAAATTTTTCCGAGTTTCCTCGCACCATTTTCTTATACTCCCACATTTTTTTAATAAAAAAAAGTAGATTTATTTATAAAACTATAAAATAAGTTAAGTTACTCAAATATTAACATTTGAATTGATAAATTATCTCTATTCCAATTTTACTAGTAGAATGTCATTGACCCTATATTTCAAATTTGAGAATCAAATATAAATCATTAAACTCATAATAATTATAATTTTTTTAATTAAATATTAATTTAAAGAAAATATAAAATTACAATTAATTTATTATTAATTTTAAACAAAAATTAGTTTTAAGTTTTAAATAAAACCCACACAATTTTAGTAAAAATCAGATTATTTATCCCTCGATTTATTAAATAAATTAAATAGTTAGATAATTTATTTTACACTTTTTTACAAGTAGAAATAAAATGTATAGTAGTTGAGATTTGAAGAATGTCTAGAATGGTATGTTACATCTTCTTTTTATATAAACGAGAGATCAAATTATTTTTTTTAGAATAAATATATGAGATGCTTTGGTATAAATCCTCAGTTTTTTTTCTGTTTCACATAAAAATTTCTTCAGCTTGAAGAATAATGTTGGTTTCCTTTCATCTTCTTTCCAAGATTTCTCCACCATTTCTCTCTCTAAAGTAGGCCCTTATAAAGTAAGTAAATGAAGTCAAACAAACCCTAAATACTATTTAAGGGTGAAATGGAAAAGTATCCATTTCTACTTAATTGACCTAATCTTTAAAAAAAATACCAATTAATATAAGATATTACCACTAGTCACTGAATTGCTTACCCTAATAGTTTATTAGTGAATTAATTAGTTAATAGTCATATCAGAAAAATATATAGTACTTTTCAAAATTTATATAATAAAATAATGATGGAATAAATGTTTATAATGATGTAAATAGAAGTATAAATATTAATGATTCAGATAGGAAGAAATATTTATCATTTATTAAAATTTATATAATTAAAATAATGGTTGAACAAAAAACAAAACAATGATTTAAATATGGGAAACAAAATTTTTTTTATCCAAGTACAAAAAAAGTGTTACTTATTAAAAAAAGTGATACGAAATGTCATAAAAATTAAACAACTTAAATTCTTCTAACAAACTGGCTTTTACAATATCTAATAATATTTTGATTTGTTTCACATAAATTTTTAAGTCAATTAACAAAAAGAAATATATTAGAATATTATGTAATGAAGATGAATCCATGTTTTATTCAAATTTTTCCGAGTTTCCTCGCACCATTTTCTTATACTCCCACATTTTTTTAATAAAAAAAAGTAGATTTATTTATGAAACTATAAAATAAGTTAAGTTACTCAAATATTAACATTTGAATTGATAAACTATCTCTATTCCAATTTTAGTAGTAGAATGTCATTGGCCGTATATTTCAAATTTGAGAGTCAAATATAAATCATTAAACTCATAATAATTATAAATTTTTTTAATTAAATATTAATTTAAAGAAAATATAAAATTACAATTAATTTATTATTAATTTTAAACAAAAATTAGTTTTAAGTTTTAAATAAAACCCACACAATTTTAGTAAAAATCAGATTATTTATCCCTCGATTTATTAAATAAATTAAATAGTTAGATAATTTATTTTACACTTTTTTACAAGTAGAAATAAAATGTATAGTAGTTGAGATTTGAAGAATGTCTAGAATGGTATGTTACATCTTCTTTTTATATAAACGAGAGATCAAATTTTTTTTTTTAGAATAAATATATGAGATGCTTTGGTATAAATCCTCAATTTTTTTTCTGATTCACATAAAAATTTCTTCAGCTTGAAGAATAATGTTGGTTTCCTTTCATCTTCTTTCCAAGCTTTCTCCACCATTTCTCTCTCTAAAGTAGGCCCTTAGAAAGTAAGTAAATGAAGTCAAACAAACCCTAAATACTATTTAAGGGTGAAATGGAAAAGTATCCATTTCTACTTAATTGACCTAATCTTTAAAAAAAATACCAATTAATATAAGATATTACCACTAGTCACTGAATTGCTTACCCTAATAGTCTATTAGTGAATTAATTAGTTAATAGTCATATCAGAAAAATATATAGTACTTTTCAAAATTTATATAATAAAATAATGATGGAATAAATGTTTATAATGATGTAAATAGAAGTATAAATATTAATGATTCAGATAGGAAGAAATATTTATCATTTATTAAAATTTATATAATTAAAATAATGGTTGAACAAAAAACAAAACAATGATTTAAATATGGGAAACAAAATATTTTTTATCCAAGTACAATAAAAGTGTTACTTATTAAAAAAAGTGATACGAAATGTCATAAAAATTAAACAACTTAAATTCTTCTAACAAACTGGCTTTTACAATATCTAATAATATTTTGATTTGTTTCACATAAATTTTTAAGTCAATTAAGAAAAAGAAATATATTAGAATATTATGTAATGAAGATGAATCCATGTTTTATTCAAATTTTTCCGAGTTTCCTCGCACCATTTTCTTATACTCCCACATTTTTTTAATAAAAAAAAGTAGATTTATTTATAAAACTATAAAATAAGTTAAGTTACTCAAATATTAACATTTGAATTGATAAATTATCTCTATTCCAATTTTACTAGTAGAATGTCATTGACCCTATATTTCAAATTTGAGAATCAAATATAAATCATTAAACTCATAATAATTATAATTTTTTTAATTAAATATTAATTTAAAGAAAATATAAAATTACAATTAATTTATTATTAATTTTAAACAAAAATTAGTTTTAAGTTTTAATTAAAACCCACACAATTTTAGTAAAAATCAGATTATTTATCCCTCGATTTATTAAATAAATTAAATAGTTAGATAATTTATTTTACACTTTTTTACAAGTTGAAATAAAATGTATAGTAGTTGAGATTTGAAGAATGTCTAGAATGGTATGTTACATCTTCTTTTTATATAAACGAGAGATCAAATTTTTTTTTTTAGAATAAATATATGAGATGCTTTGGTATAAATCCTCAATTTTTTTTCTGATTCACATAAAAATTTCTTCAGCTTGAAGAATAATGTTGGTTTCCTTTCATCTACTTTCCAAGCTTTCTCCACCATTTCTCTCTATAAAGTAGGCCTTTAGAAAGTAAGTAAATGAAGTCAAACAAACCCTAAATACTATTTAAGGGTGAAATGGAAAAGTATCCATTTCTACTTAATTGACCTAATCTTTAAAAAAAATACCAATTAATATAAGATATTACAACTAGTCACTGAATTGCTTACCCTAATAGTTTATTAGTGAATTAATTAGTTAATAGTCATATCAGAAAAATATATAGTACTTTTCAAAATTTATATAATAAAATAATGATGGAATAAATGTTTATAATGATGTAAATAGAAGTATAAATATTAATGATTCAGATAGGAAGAAATATTTATCATTTATTAAAATTTATATAATTAAAATAATGGTTGAACAAAAAACAAAACAATGATTTAAATATGGGAAACAAAATATTTTTTATCCAAGTACAAAAAAAGTGTTACTTATTAAAAAAAGTGATACGAAATGTCATAAAAATTAAACAACTTAAATTCTTCTAACAAACTGGCTTTTACAATATCTAATAATATTTTGATTTGTTTCACATAAATTTTTAAGTCAATTAACAAAAAGAAATATATTAGAATATTATGTAATGAAGATGAATCCATGTTTCTTTCAAATTATTCCGAGTTTCCTCGCACCATTTTCTTATACTCCCACATTTTTTTAATAAAAAAAAGTAGATTTATTTATGAAACTATAAAATAAGTTAAGTTACTCAAATATTAACATTTGAATTGATAAACTATCTTTATTCCAATTTTAGTAGTAGAATGTCATTGACAGTATATTTCAAATTTGAGAATCAAATATAAATCATTAAACTCATAATAATTATAAATTTTTTTAATTAAATATTAATTTAAAGAAAATATAAAATTACAATTAATTTATTATTAATTTTAAACAAAAATTAGTTTTAAGTTTTAAATAAAACCCACACAATTTTAGTAAAAATCAGATTATTTATCCCTCGATTTATTAAATAAATTAAATAGTTAGATAATTTATTTTACACTTTTTTACAAGTAGAAATAAAATGTATAGTAGTTGAGATTTGAAGAATGTATAGAATGGTATGTTACATCTTCTTTTTATATAAACGAGAGATCAAATTTTTTTTTTAAGAATAAATATATGAGATGCTTTGGTATAAATCCTCAATTTTTTTTCTGATTCACATAAAAATTTCTTCAGCTTGAAGAATAATGTTGGTTTCCTTTCATCTACTTTCCAAGCTTTCTCCACCATTTCTCTCTATAAAGTAGGCCTTTAGAAAGTAAGTAAATGAAGTCAAACAAACCCTAAATACTATTTAAGGGTGAAATGGAAAAGTATCCATTTCTACTTAATTGACCTAATCTTTAAAAAAAATACCAATTAATATAAGATATTACCACTAGTCACTGAATTGCTTACCCTAATAGTTTATTAGTGAATTAATTAGTTAATAGTCATATCAGAAAAATATATAGTACTTTTCAAAATTTATATAATAAAATAATGATGGAATAAATGTTTATAATGATGTAAATAGAAGTATAAATATTAATGATTCAGATAGGAAGAAATATTTATCATTTATTAAAATTTATATAATTAAAATAATGGTTGAACAAAAAACAAAACAATGATTTAAATATGGGAAACAAAATATTTTTTATCCAAGTACAAAAAAAGTGTTACTTATTAAAAAAAGTGATACGAAATGTCATAAAAATTAAACAACTTAAATTCTTCTAACAAACTAAATTTTACAATATCTAATAATATTTTGATTTGTTTCACATAAATTTTTAAGTCAATTAACAAAAAGAAATATATTAGAATATTATGTAATGAAGATGAATCCATGTTTCTTTCAAATTTTTCCGAGTTTCCTCGCACCATTTTCTTATACTCCCACATTTTTTTAATAAAAAAAAGTAGATTTATTTATGAAACTATAAAATAAGTTAAGTTACTCAAATATTAACATTTGAATTGATAAACTATCTCTATTCCAATTTTAGTAGTAGAATGTCATTGACCGTATATTTCAAATTTGAGAATCAAATATAAATCATTAAACTCATAATAATTATAATTTTTTTCAATTAAATATTAATTTAAAGAAAATATAAAATTACAATTAATTTATTATTAATTTTAAACAAAAATTAGTTTTAAGTTTTAAATAAAACCCACACAATTTTAGTAAAAATCAGATTATTTATCCCTCGATTTATTAATTAAATTAAATAGTTAGATAATTTATTTTACACTTTTTTACAAGTAGAAATAAAATGTATAGTAGTTGAGATTTGAAGAATGTCTAGAATGGTATGTTACATCTTCTTTTTATATAAACGAGAGATCAAATTTTTTTTTTAGAATAAATATATGAGATGCTTTGGTATAAATCCTCAATTTTTTTTCTGATTCACATAAAAATTTCTTCAGCTTGAAGAATAATGTTGGTTTCCTTTCATCTTCTTTCCAAGCTTTCTCCACCATTTCTCTCTCTAAAGTAGGCCCTTAGAAAGTAAGTAAATGAAGTCAAACAAACCCTAAATACTATTTAAGGGTGAAATGGAAAAGTATCCATTTCTACTTAATTGACCTAATCTTTAAAAAAATACCAATTAATATAAGATATTACCACTAATCACTGAATTGCTTACCCTAATAGTTTATTAGTGAATTAATTAGTTAATAGTCATATCAGAAAAATATATAGTACTTTTCAAAATTTATATAATAAAATAATGATGGAATAAATGTTTATAATGATGTAAATAGAAGTATAAATATTAATGATTCAGATAGGATGAAATATTTATCATTTATTAAAATTTATATAATTAAAATAATGGTTGAACAAAAAACAAAACAATGATTTAAATATGGGAAACAAAATATTTTTTATCCAAGTACAAAAAAAGTGTTACTTATTAAAAAAAGTGATACGAAATGTCATAAAAATTAAACAACTTAAATTCTTCTAACAAACTGGCTTTTACAATATCTAATAATATTTTGATTTGTTTCACATAAATTTTTAAGTCAATTAACAAAAAGAAATATATTAGAATATTATGTAATGAAGATGAATCCATGTTTCTTTCAAATTTTTCCGAGTTTCCTCGCACCATTTTCTTATACTCCCACATTTTTTTAATAAAAAAAAGTAGATTTATTTATGAAACTATAAAATAAGTTAAGTTACTCAAATATTAACATTTGAATTGATAAACTATCTCTATTCCAATTTTACTAGTAGAATGTCATTGACCGTATATTTCAAATTTGAGAATCAAATATAAATCATTAAACTCATAATAATTATAATTTTTTTCAATTAAATATTAATTTAAAGAAAATATAAAATTACAATTAATTTATTATTAATTTTAAACAAAAATTAGTTTTAAGTTTTAAATAAAACCCACACAATTTTAGTAAAAATCAGATTATTTATCCCTCGATTTATTAATTAAATTAAATAGTTAGATAATTTATTTTACACTTTTTTACAAGTAGAAATAAAATGTATAGTAGTTGAGATTTGAAGAATGTCTAGAATGGTATGTTACATCTTCTTTTTATATAAACGAGAGATCAAATTTTTTTTTTAGAATAAATATATGAGATGCTTTGGTATAAATCCTCAATTTTTTTTCTGATTCACATAAAAATTTCTTCAGCTTGAAGAATAATGTTGGTTTCCTTTCATCTTCTTTCCAAGCTTTCTCCACCATTTCTCTCTCTAAAGTAGGCCCTTAGAAAGTAAGTAAATGAAGTCAAACAAACCCTAAATACTATTTAAGGGTGAAATGGAAAAGTATCCATTTCTACTTAATTGACCTAATCTTTAAAAAAATACCAATTAATATAAGATATTACCACTAATCACTGAATTGCTTACCCTAATAGTTTATTAGTGAATTAATTAGTTAATAGTCATATCAGAAAAATATATAGTACTTTTCAAAATTTATATAATAAAATAATGATGGAATAAATGTTTATAATGATGTAAATAGAAGTATAAATATTAATGATTCAGATAGGATGAAATATTTATCATTTATTAAAATTTATATAATTAAAATAATGGTTGAACAAAAAACAAAACAATGATTTAAATATGGGAAACAAAATATTTTTTATCCAAGTACAAAAAAAGTGTTACTTATTAAAAAAAGTGATACGAAATGTCATAAAAATTAAACAACTTAAATTCTTCTAACAAACTGGCTTTTACAATATCTAATAATATTTTGATTTGTTTCACATAAATTTTTAAGTCAATTAAGAAAAAGAAATATATTAGAATATTATGTAATGAAGATGAATCCATGTTTTATTCAAATTTTTCCGAGTTTCCTCGCACCATTTTCTTATACTCCCACATTTTTTTAATAAAAAAAAGTAGATTTATTTATAAAACTATAAAATAAGTTAAGTTACTTAAATATTAACATTTGAATTGATAAACTATCTCTATTCCAATTTTACTAGTAGAATGTCATTGACCGTATATTTCAAATTTGAGAATCAAATATAAATCATTAAACTCATAATAATTATAATTATTTTAATTAAATATTAATTTAAAGAAAATATAAAATTACAATTAATTTATTATTAATTTTAAACAAAAATTAGTTTTAAGTTTTAAATAAAACCCACACAATTTTAGTAAATATCAGATTATTTATCCCTCGATTTATTAAATAAATTAAATAGTTAGATAATTTATTTAACACTTTTTTACAAGTAGAAATAAAATGTATAGTAGTTGAGATTTGAAGAATGTCTAGAATGGTATGTTACATCTTCTTTTTATATAAACGAGAGATCAAATTATTATTTTTTAGAATAAATATATGAGATGCTTTGGTATAAATCCTCAGTTTTTTTTCTGATTCACATATAAATTTCTTCAGCTTGAAGAATAATGTTGGTTTCCTTTCATCTTCTTTCCATGATTTCTCCACCATTTCTCTCTCTAAAGTAGGCCCTTAGAAAGTAAGTAAATGAAGTCAAACAAACCCTAAATACTATTTAAGGGTGAAATGGAAAAGTATCCATTTCTACTTAATTGACCTAATCTTTAAAAAAAATACCAATTAATATAAGATATTACCACTAGTCACTGAATTGCTTACCCTAATAGTTTATTAGTGAATTAATTAGTTAATAGTCATATCAGAAAAATATATAGTACTTTTCAAAATTTATATAATAAAATAATGATGGAATAAATGTTTATAATGATGTAAATAGAAGTATAAATATTAATGATTCAGATAGGAAGAAATATTTATCATTTATTAAAATTTATATAATTAAAATAATGGTTGAACAAAAAACAAAACAATGATTTAAAAATGGGAAACAAAATATTTTTTATCCAAGTACAAAAAAAGTGTTACTTATTAAAAAAAGTGATACGAAATGTCATAAAAATTAAACAACTTAAATTCTTCTAACAAACTGGCTTTTACAATATCTAATAATATTTTGATTTGTTTCACATAAATTTTTAAGTCAATTAACAAAAAGAAATATATTAGAATATTATGTAATGAAGATGAATCCATGTTTCTTTCAAATTTTTCCGAGTTTCCTCGCACCATTTTCTTATACTCCCACATTTTTTTAATAAAAAAAAGTAGATTTATTTATGAAACTATAAAATAAGTTAAGTTACTCAAATATTAACATTTGAATTGATAAACTATCTCTATTCCAATTTTAGTAGTAGAATGTCATTGACCGTATATTTCAAATTTGAGAATCAAATATAAATCATTAAACTCATAATAATTATAATTTTTTTCAATTAAATATTAATTTAAAGAAAATATAAAATTACAATTAATTTATTATTAATTTTAAACAAAAATTAGTTTTAAGTTTTAAATAAAACCCACACAATTTTAGTAAAAATCAGATTATTTATCCCTCGATTTATTAATTAATTAAATAGTTAGATAATTTATTTTACACTTTTTTACAAGTAGAAATAAAATGTATAGTAGTTGAGATTTGAAGAATGTCTAGAATGTATGTTACATCTTCTTTTTATATAAACGAGAGATCAAATTTTTTTTTTTAGAATAAATATATGAGATGCTTTGGTATAAATCCTCAATTTTTTTTCTGATTCACATAAAAATTTTTCAGCTTGAAGAATAATGTTGGTTTCCTTTCATCTTCTTTCCAAGCTTTCTCCACCATTTCTCTCTCTAAAGTAGGCCCTTAGAAAGTAAGTAAATGAAGTCAAACAAACCCTAAATACTATTTAAGGGTGAAATGGAAAAGTATCCATTTCTACTTAATTGACCTAATCTTTAAAAAAATACCAATTAATATAAGATATTACCACTAATCACTGAATTGCTTACCCTAATAGTTTATTAGTGAATTAATTAGTTAATAGTCATATCAGAAAAATATATAGTACTTTTCAAAATTTATATAATAAATAATGATGGAATAAATGTTTATAATGATGTAAATAGAAGTATAAAATATTAATGATTCAGATAGGATGAAATATTATCATTTATTAAAATTTATATAATAAAATAATGGTTGAACAAAAAACAAAACAATGATTTAAAAATGGGAAACAAAATATTTTTTATCCAAGTACAAAAAAAGTGTTACTTATTAAAAAAAGTGATACGAAATGTCATAAAAATTAAACAACTTAAATTCTTCTAACCAAACTGGCTTTTACAATATCTAATAATATTTTGATTTGTTTCACATAAATTTTTAAGTCAATTAACAAAAAGAAATATATTAGAATATTATGTAATGAAGATGAATCCATGTTTCTTTCAAATTTTTCCGAGTTTCCTCGCACCATTTTCTTATACTCCCACATTTTTTTAATAAAAAAAGTAGATTTATTTATGAAACTATAAAATAAGTTAAGTTACTCAAATATTAACATTTGAATTGATAAACTATCTCTATTCCAATTTTAGTAGTAGAATGTCATTGACCGTATATTTCAAATTTGAGAATCAAATATAAATCATTAAACTCATAATAATTATAATTTTTTTCAATTAAAATATAATTTAAAGAAAATATAAAATTACAATTAATTTATTATTAATTTTAAACAAAAATTAGTTTTAAGTTTTAAATAAAACCCACACAATTTTAGTAAAAATCAGATTATTTATCCCTCGATTTATTAATTAAATTAAATAGTTAGATAATTTATTTTACACTTTTTTACAAGTAGAAATAAAATGTATAGTAGTTGAGATTTGAAGAATGTCTAGAATGGTATGTTACATCTTCTTTTTATATAAACGAGAGATCAAATTTTTTTTTTAGAATAAATATATGAGATGCTTTGGTATAAATCCTCAATTTTTTTTCTGATTCACATAAAAATTTCTTCAGCTTGAAGAATAATGTTGGTTTCTTTCATCTTCTTTCCAAGCTTTCTCCACCATTTCTCTCTCTAAAGTAGGCCCTTAGAAAGTAAGTAAATGAAGTCAAACAAACCCTAAATACTATTTAAGGGTGAAATGGAAAAGTATCCATTTCTACTTAATTGACCTAATCTTTAAAAAAATACCAATTAATATAAGATATTACCACTAATCACTGAATTGCTTACCCTAATAGTTTATTAGTGAATTAATTAGTTAATAGTCATATCAGAAAAATATATAGTACTTTTCAAAATTTATATAATAAAATAATGATGGAATAAATGTTTATAATGATGTAAATAGAAGTATAAATATTAATGATTCAGATAGGATGAAATATTTATCATTTATTAAAATTTATATAATTAAAATAATGGTTGAACAAAAAACAAAACAATGATTTAAATATGGGAAACAAAATATTTTTATCCAAGTACAAAAAAAGTGTTACTTATTAAAAAAAGTGATACGAAATGTCATAAAAATTAAACAACTTAAATTCTTCTAACAAACTGGCTTTTACAATATCTAATAATATTTTGATTTGTTTCACATAAATTTTTAAGTCAATTAACAAAAAGAAATATATTAGAATATTATGTAATGAAGATGAATCCATGTTTTATTCAAATTTTTCCGAGTTTCCTCGCACCATTTTCTTATACTCCCACATTTTTTTAATAAAAAAAAGTAGATTTATTTATAAAACTATAAAATAAGTTAAGTTACTCAAATATTAACATTTGAATTGATAAACTATCTCTATTCCAATTTTACTAGTAGAATGTCATTGACCGTATATTTCAAATTTGAGAATCAAATATAAATCATTAAACTCATAATAATTATAATTTTTTTAATTAAATATTAATTTAAAGAAAATATAAATTAAAATTAATTTATTATTAATTTTAAACAACAATTAGTTTTAAGTTTTAAATAAAACCCACACAATTTTAGTAAAAATCAGATTATTTTATCCCTCGATTTATTAATTAAATTAAATAGTTAGATAATTTATTTTACACTTTTTTACAAGTAGAAATAAAATGTATAGTAGTTGAGATTTGAAGAATGTCTAGAATGGTATGTTACATCTTCTTTTTATATAAACGAGAGATCAAATTTTTTTTTTAGAATAAATATATGAGATGCTTTGGTATAAATCCTCAATTTTTTTTCTGATTCACATAAAAATTTCTTCAGCTTGAAGAATAATGTTGGTTTCCTTTCATCTTCTTTCCAAGCTTTCTCCACCATTTCTCTCTCTAAAGTAGGCCCTTAGAAAGTAAGTAAATGAAGTCAAACAAACCCTAAATACTATTTAAGGGTGAAATGGAAAAGTATCCATTTCTACTTAATTGACCTAATCTTTGAAAAAATACCAATTAATATAAGATATTACCACTAATCACTGAATTGCTTACCCTAATAGTTTATTAGTGAATTAATTAGTTAATATCATATCAGAAAAATATATAGTACTTTTCAAAATTTATATAATAAAATAATGATGGAATAAATGTTTATAATGATGTAAATAGAAGTATAAATATTAATGATTCAGATAGGATGAAATATTTATCATTTATTAAAATTTATATAATTAAAATAATGGTTGAACAAAAAACAAAACAATGATTTAAAAATGGGAAACAAAATATTTTTTATCCAAGTACAAAAAAAGTGTTACTTATTAAAAAAAGTGATACGAAATGTCATAAAAAATTAAACAACTTAAATTCTTCTAACAACTGGCTTTTACAATATCTAATAATATTTTGATTTGTTGCACATAATTTTTTAAGTCAATTAACAAAAAGAAATATATTAGAATATTATGTAATGAAGATGAATCCATGTTTCTTTTCAAATTTTTCCGAGTTTCCTCGCACCATTTTCTTATACTCCCACATTTTTTTAATAAAAAAAAGTAGATTTATTTTATGAAACTATAAAATAAGTTAAGTTACTCAAATATTAACATTTGAATTGATAAACTATCTCTATTCCAATTTTACTAGTAGATTGTCATTGACCGTATATTTCAAATTTGAGAATCAAATATAAATCATTAAACTCATAATAATTATAATTTTTTTCAATTAATATTAATTTAAAGAAAATATAAAATTACAATTAATTTATTATTAATTTTAAACAACAATTAGTTTTAAGTTTTTAAATAAAACCCACACAATTTTAGTAAAAATCAGATTATTTATCCCTCGATTTCTTAATTAAATTAAATAGTTAGATAATTTATTTTACACTTTTTTACAAGTAGAAATAAAATGTATAGTAGTTGAGATTTGAAGAATGTCTAGAATGGTATGTTACATCTTCTTTTTATATAAACGAGAGATCAAATTTTTTTTTTAGAATAAATATATGAGATGCTTTGGTATAAATCCTCAATTTTTTTTCTGATTCACATAAAAATTTCTTCAGCTTGAAGAATAATGTTGGTTTCCTTTCATCTTCTTTCCAAGCTTTCTCCACCATTTCTCTCTCTAAAAGTAGGCCCTTAGAAAGTAAGTAAATGAAGTCAAACAAACCCTAAATACTATTTAAGGGTGAAATGGAAAAGTATCCATTTCTACTTAATTGACCTAATCTTAAAAAAATACCAATTAATATAAGATATTACCACTAATCACTGAATTGCTTACCCTAATAGTTTATTAGTGAATTAATTAGTTAATAGTCATATCAGAAAAATATATAGTACTTTTCAAAATTTATATAATAAAATAATGATGGAATAAATGTTTATAATGATGTAAATAGAAGTATAAATATTAATGATTCAGATAGGATGAAATATTTATCATTTATTAAAATTTATATAATTAAAATAATGGTTGAACAAAAAACAAAACAATGATTTAAATATGGGAAACAAAATATTTTTTATCCAAGTACAAAAAAAGTGTTACTTATTAAAAAAGTGATACGAAATGTCATAAAAATTAAACAACTTAAATTCTTCTAACAAACTGGCTTTTACAATATCTAATAATATTTTGATTTTGTTCACATAAATTTTTAAGTCAATTAAGAAAAAGAAATATATTAGAATATTATGTAATGAAGATGAATCCATGTTTCTTTCAAATTTTTCCGAGTTTCCTCGCACCATTTTCTTATACTCCCACATTTTTTAATAAACAAAAGTAGATTTATTTATAAAACTATAAAATAAGTTAAGTTACTCAAATATTAACATTTGAATTGATAAACTATCTCTATTCAATTTTACTAGTAGAATGTCATTGACCGTATATTTCAAATTTG
>CATIWC010002285.1:0-41032 GCA_948472305.1 Vicia faba | reverse complement strand
TCACCAAGAAACTAAGTTAAAAGACTATTAATTAATGACACATATTCCATATACATTAGAAATAATTCAAATTATATAATGAGTCTCGATAGTATATTTATTCACCATATTCATATTGTATTATGGTATAATAGATGTAAACAATTTCAATATTTTTCTTCTTCTCCATCACCAAATCTTAGGTTACTTCATCACTAAGAAACTAAGTTAAAAGACTATTACTTAATGACACATATAGCATATACATTTGAAATAATTAAAATTATCTAATGAGTCTCGATAGTATATTTATCCACCATATTCATATTGTATTATGGTATAATAGATATAAACAATTTCAGTATTTTCCTTCTTTTCCATCACCAAATTTTAGGTTACTTCTTCACAAAGAAACTAAGTTAAACGACTATTACTTAATGACACATATTCCATATACATTTGAAATAATTCAAAATATCTAATGAGTCTCGATAGTATATTATTCACCATATTCATATTGTATTATGGTATAATAGATGTAAACAGTTTCAGTATTTTCTAATTCTCCATCACCAAATTTTAGGTTACTTCATCACTAAAAACTAAGTTAAAAGACTATTACTTAATGACACATATTCCATATACATTTGAAATAATTCAAATTATCTAATGAGTCTCGATAGTATATTTATCCACCATATTCATATTGTATTATGGTATAATAGATGTAACCAGTTTCAGTATTTTCTAATTCTCCATCACCAAATTTTAGGTTACTTCATCACTAAGAAACTAAGTTAAAAGACTATTACTTAATGACACATATTCCATATACATATGAAATAATTCAAATTATCTAACGAGTCTCGATAGTATATTTATTCACCATATTAAGATTGTATTATGGTATAATAGATGTAAACAATTTCAGTATTTTCTTATTCTCCATCACCAAATCTTAGGTTACTTCATCACTAAGAAACTAAGTTAAAAGACTATCACTTAATGACACATATTCCATATACATTTGAAATAATTAAAATTATCTAATGAGTCTCGATAGTATATTTATCCACCATATTCATATTGTATTATGGTATAATAGATATAAACAATTTCAGTATTTTCCTTCTTTTCCATCACCAAATTTTAGGTTACTTCTTCACCAAGAAACTAAGTTAAAAGACTATTACTTAATGACACATATTCCATATACATTAGAAATAATTCAAATTATATAATGATTTTCGATAGTATATTTATTTACCATATTCTTATTGTATTATGGTATAATAGATGTAAACAATTTCAATATTTTTCTTCTTCCCCATCACCAAATTTTAGGTTACTTCATCACTAAGAAATTAAGTTAAAGGACTATTAATTGATGACACGTATTTTATATACATTGAAAATAATTCAAATTATATAATGAGTCTCGATAGTATATTTATTCACCATATTCATATTGTATTATGGTATAATAGATGTAAACAATTTCAATATTTTTCTTCTTCTCCATCACAAAATTTTAGGTTACTTCATCACTAAGAAACTAAGTTAAAAGACTATTACTTAATGACACATATTCCTTATACATTTGAAATAATTCAAATTATCTAATGAGTCTCGATAGTATATTTATTCACCATATTCATATTGTATTATGGTAAAATAGATGTAATCAATTTCAGTATTTTCTAATTCTCCATCACCAAATTTTAGGTTACTTCATCACTAAGAAACTCAATTAAACGACTATTACTTAATGACACATATTCCATATACATTTGAAATAATTCAAATTATCTAATGAGTCTCGATAGTATATTTATTCACCATATTCATATTGTATTATGGTATAATAGATGTAAACAGTTTCAGTATTTTCTAATTCTCCATCACCAAATTTTAGGTTACTTCATCACTAAGAAACTAAGTTAAAAGACTATTAATTAATGACACATATTCCATATACATTAGAAATAATTCAAATTATATAATGAGTCTCGATAGTATATTTATTCACCATATTCATATTGTATTATGGTATAATAGATGTAACCAGTTTCAGTATTTTCTAATTCTCCATCACCAAATTTTAGGTTACTTCATCACTAAGAAACTAAGTTAAAAGACTATTACTTAATGACACATATTCCATATACATATGAAATAATTCAAATTATCTAATGAGTCTCGATAGTATATTTATTCACCATATTAAGATTGTATTATGGTATAATAGATGTAAACAATTTCAGTATTTTCTTATTCTCCATCACCAAATCTTAGGTTACTTCAATCACTAAGAAACTAAGTTAAAAGACTATCACTTAATGACACATATTCCATATACATTTGAAATAATTAAAATTATCTAATGAGTCTCGATAGTATATTTATCCACCATATTCATATTGTATTATGGTATAATAGATATAAACAATTTCAGTATTTTCCTTCTTTTCCATCACCAAATTTTAGGTTACTTCTTCACCAAGAAACTAAGTTAAAAGACTATTACTTAATGACACATATTCCATATACATTAGAAATAATTCAAATTATATAATGATTTTCGATAGTATATTTATTTACCATATTCTTATTGTATTATGGTATAATAGATGTAAAACAATTTCCATATTTTTCTTCTTCCCCATCACCAAATTTTAGGTTACTTCATCACTAAGAAATTAAGTTAAAGGACTATTAATTGATGACACGTATTTTATATACATTGAAAATAATTCAAATTATATAATGAGTCTCGATAGTATATTTATTCACCATATTCATATTGTATTATGGTATAATAGATGTAAACAATTCAATATTTTTCTTCTTCTCCATCACAAAATTTTAGGCTACTTCATCACTAAGAAACTAAGTTAAAAGACTATTACTTAATGACACATATTCCTTATACATTTGAAATAATTCAAATTATCTAATGAGTCTCGATAGTATATTTATTCACCATATTCATATTGTATTATGGTATAATAGATGTAAACAATTTCAGTATTTTCTAATTCTCCATCACCAAATTTTAGGTTACTTCATCACTAAGAAACTCAGTTAAACGACTATTACTTAATGACACATATTCCATATACATTTGAAATAATTCAAATTATCTAATGAGTCTCGATAGTATATTTATTCACCATATTCATATTGTATTATGGTATAATAGATGTAAACAGTTTCAGTATTTTCTAATTCTCCATCACCAAATTTTAGGTTACTTCATCACTAAGAAACTAAGTTAAAAGACAATTAATTGATGACATATATTCCATATACATTTGAAATAATTCAAATTATCTAATGAGTCTCGATAGTATATTTATTCACCATATTCATATTGTATTATGGTATAATAGATTTAAACAGTTTGAGTATTTTGTAGTTCTCCATCACCAATCTTAGGTTACTTCATCACTAAGAAACTAAGTTAAAAGACTATTACTTAATGACACATATTCCATATACATTTGAAATAATTCAAATTATCTAATGAGTCTCGATAGTATATTTATTCACCATATTCATATTGTATTATGGTATAATAGATGTAAACAGTTTCAGTATTTTCTAATTCTCCATCACCAAATTTTAGGTTACTTCATCACTAAGAAACTAAGTTAAAAGACTATTAATTAATGACACATATTCCATATACATTAGAAATAATTCAAATTATATAATGAGTCTCGATAGTATATTTATTCACCATATTCATATTGTATTATGGTATAATAGATGTAAACAATTTCAATATTTTTCTTCTTCTCCATCACAAAATTTTAGGCTACTTCATCACTAAGAAACTAAGTTAAAAGACTATTACTTAATGACACATATTCCTTATACATTTGAAATAATTCAAATTACCTAATGAGTCTCGATAGTATAATTTATTCACCATATTCATATTGTATTATGGTATAATAGATGTAAACAATTTCAGTATTTTCTAATTCTCCATGACCAAATTTTAGGTTACTTCATCACTAAGAAACTCAGTTAAACGACTATTACTTAATGACACATATTCCATATACATTTGAAATAATTCAAATTATCTAATGAGTCTCGATAGTATATTTATTCACCATATTCATATTGTATTATGGTATAATAGATGTAAAGAGTTTCAGTATTTTCTAATTCTCCATCACCAAATTTTAGGTTACTTCATCACTAAGAAACTAAGTTAAAAGACAATTAATTGATGACACATATTCCATATACATTTGAAATAATTCAAATTATCTAATGAGTCTCGATAGTATATTTATCCACCATATTCATATTGTATTATGAAATAATAGATGTAAACAGTTTGAGTATTTTGTAGTTCTCCATCACCAAATCTTAGGTTACTTCATCACTAAGAAACTAAGTTAAAAGACTATTACTTAATGACACATATTCCATATACATTTGAAATAATTCAAATTATCTAATGCGTCTCGATAGTATATTTATTCACCATATTCATATTGTATTATGGTATAATAGATGTAAACAGTTTCAGTATTTTCTAATTCTCCATCACCAAATCTTAGGTTACTTCTTCACCAAGAAACTAAGTTAAAAGACTATTAATTAATGACACATATTCCATATACATTAGAAATAATTCAAATTATATAATGAGTCTCGATAGTATATTTATTCACCATATTCATATTGTATTATGGTATAATAGATGTAAACAATTTCAATATTTTTCTTCTTCTCCATCACCAAATCTTAGGTTACTTCATCACTAAGAAACTAAGTTAAAAGACTATTACTTAATGACACATATTCCATATACATTTGAAATAATTCAAATTATCTAATGAGTCTCGATAGTATATTTATCCACCATATTCATATTGTATTATGGTATAATAGATATAAACAATTTCAGTATTTTCCTTCTTTTCCATCACCAAATTTTAGGTTACTTCTTCACCAAGAAACTAAGTTAAACGACTATTACTTAATGACACATATTCCATATACATTTGAAATAATTCAAATTATCTAATGAGTCTCGATAGTATATTTATTCACCATATTCATATTGTATTATGGTATAATAGATGTAAATAATTTCAATATTTTCTAATTCTCCATCACCAAATTTTAGGTTACTTCATCACTAAGAAACTAAGTTAAACGACTATTACTTAATGACACATATTCCATATACATTTGAAATAATTCAAATTATCTAATGAGTCTCGATAGTATATTTATTCACCATATTCATATTGTATTATGGTATAATAGATGTAAACAGTTTCAGTATTTTCTAATTCTCCATCACCAAATTTTAGGTTACTTCATCACTAAGAAACTAAGTTAAAAGACTATTACTTAATGACACATATTCCATATACATTTGAAATAATTTAAATTATCTAATGAGTCTCGATAGTATATTTATCCACCATATTCATATTGTATTATGGTATAATAGATGTAAACAGTTTGAGTATTTTGTAATTCTCCATCACCAGATCTTAGGTTACTTCATCACTAAGAAACTAAGTTAAAAGACTATTACTTAATGACACATATTCCCATATACATTTGAAATAATTCAAATTATCTAATGTGTCTCGATAGTATATTTATTCACCATATTCATATTGTATTATGGTATAATAGATGTAAAGTGTTTCAGTATTTTCTAATTCTCCATCACCAAATCTTAGGTTACTTCTTCACCAAGAAACTAAGTTAAAAGACTATTAATTAATGACACATATTCCATATACATTAGAAATAATTCAAATTATATAATGAGTCTCGATAGTATATTTATTCACCATATTCATATTGTATTATGGTATAATAGATGTAAACAATTTCAATATTTTTCTTCTTCTCCATCACCAAATCTTAGGTTACTTCATCACTAAGAAACTAAGTTAAAAGACTATTACTTAATGACACATATTCCATATACATTTGAAATAATTAAAATTATCTAATGAGTCTCGATAGTATATTTATCCACCATATTCATATTGTATTATGGTATAATAGATATAAACAATTTCAGTATTTTCCTTCTTTTCCATCACCAAATTTTAGGTTACTTCTTCACCAAGAAACTAAGTTAAACGACTATTACTTAATGACACATATTCCATATACATTTGAAATAATTCAAATTATCTAATGAGTCTCGATAGTATATTTATTCACCATATTCATATTGTATTATGGTATAATAGATGTAAACAGTTTCAGTATTTTCTAATTCTCCATCACCAAATTTTAGGTTACTTCATCACTAAAAACCTAAGTTAAAAGACTATTACTTAATGACACATATTCCATATACATTTGAAATAATTCAAATTATCTAATGAGTCTCGATAGTATATTTATCCACCATATTCATATTGTATTATGGTATAATAGATGTAACCAGTTTCAGTATTTTCTAATTCTCCATCACCAAATTTTAGGTTACTTCATCACTAAGAAACTAAGTTAAAAAGACTATTACTTAATGACACATATTCCATATACATATGAAATAATTCAAATTATCTAATGAGTCTCGATAGTATATTTATTCACCATATTAAGATTGTATTATGGTATAATAGATGTAAACAATTTCAGTATTTTCTTATTCTCCCTCACCAAATCTTAGGTTACTTCATCACTAAGAAACTAAGTTAAAAGACTATCACTTAATGACACATATTCCATATACATTTGAAATAATTAAAATTATCTAATGAGTCTCGATAGTATATTTATCCACCATATTCATATTGTATTATGGTATAATAGATATAAACAATTTCAGTATTTTCTAATTCTCCATCACCAAATTTTAGGTTACTTCATCACTAAGAAACTAAGTTAAAAGACTATTACTTAATGACACATATTCCATATACATTGAAATAATTCAAATTATCTAATGAGTCTCGATAGTATATTTATCCACCATATTCATATTGTATTATGGTATAATAGATGTAAACAGTTTGAGTATTTTCTAATTCTCCATCACCAAATTTTAGGTTACTTCATCACTAAGAAACTAAGTTAAAAGACTATTACTTAATGACACATATTCCATATACATATGAAATAATTCAAATATCTAATGAGTCTCGATAGTATATTTATTCACCATATTCATATTGTATTATGGTATAATAGATGTAAACAGTTTCAATATTTTTTTACTCTCTATCACCATATCTTAGGTTACTTCATCACTAAGAAACTAAGTTAAAAGACTATCACTTAATGACACATATTCCATATACATTTGAAATAATTCAAGTTATCTAATGAGTCTCGATAGTATATTTATCCACCATATTCATATTGTATTATGGTATAATAGATGTAAACAGTTTCAGTATTTTCTTCTTCTCCATCACCAAATCTTAGGTTACTTCATCACTAAGAAACTAAGTTAAAAGACTATTACTTAATGACACATATTCCATATACATTTGAAATAATTAAAATTATCTAATGAGTCTCGATAGTATATTTATCCACCATATTCATATTGTATTATGGTATAATAGATATAAACAATTTCAGTATTTTCCTTCTTTTCCATCACCAAATTTTAGGTTACTTCTTCACCAAGAAACTAAGTTAAAAGACTATTACTTAATGACACATATTCCATATACATATGAAATAATTCAAATTATCTAATGAGTCTCGATAGTATATTTATTCACCATATTAATATTGTATTATGGTATAATAGATGTAAACAGTTTCAATATTTTTTTACTCTCTATCACCATATCTTAGGTTACTTCATCACTAAGAAACTAAGTTAAAAGACTATTACTTAATGACACATATTCCATATACATTTGAAATAATTAAATTTATCTAATGAGTCTCGATAGTATATTCATTCACCATATTCATATTGTATTATGGTATAATAGATGTAAACAGTTTGAGTATTTTGTAATTCTCCATCACCAGATCTTAGGTTACTTCATCACTAAGAAACTAAGTTAAAAGACTATTACTTAATGACACATATTCCATATACATTGAAATAATTCAAATTATCTAATGTGTCTCGATAGTATATTTATTCACCATATTCATATTGTATTATGGTATAATAGATGTAAAGTGTTTCAGTATTTTCTAATTCTCCATCACCAAATCTTAGGTTACTCTTCACCAAGAAACTAAGTTAAAAGACTATTAATTAATGACACATATTCCATATACATTAGAAATAATTCAAATTATATAATGAGTCTCGATAGTATATTTATTCACCATATTCATATTGTATTATGGTATAATAGATGTAAACAATTTCAATATTTTTCTTCTTCTCCATCACCAAATCTTAGGTTACTTCATCACTAAGAAACTAAGTTAAAAGACTATTACTTAATGACAACATATTCCATATACATTTGAAATAATTAAAATTATCTAATGAGTCTCGATAGTATATTTATCCACCATATTCATATTGTATTATGGTATAATAGATATAAACAATTTCAGTATTTTCCTTCTTTTCCATCACCAAATTTTAGGTTACTTCTTCACCAAGAAACTAAGTTAAACGACTATTACTTAATGACACATATTCCATATACATTTGAAATAATTCAAATTATCTAATGAGTCTCGATAGTATATTTATTCACCATATTCATATTGTATTATGGTATAATAGATGTAAACAGTTTCAGTATTTTCTAATTCTCCATCACCAAATTTTAGGTTACTTCATCACTAAAAACCTAAGTTAAAAGACTATTACTTAATGACACATATTCCATATACATTTGAAATAATTCAAATTATCTAATGAGTCTCGATAGTATATTTATCCACCATATTCATATTGTATTATGGTATAATAGATGTAACCAGTTTCAGTATTTTCTAATTCTCCATCACCAAATTTTAGGTTACTTCATCACTAAGAAACTAAGTTAAAAGACTATTACTTAATGACACATATTCCATATACATATGAAATAATTCAAATTATCTAATGAGTCTCGATAGTATATTTTATTCACCATATTAAGATTGTATTATGGTATAATAGATGTAAACAATTTCAGTATTTTCTTATTCTCCATCACCAAATCTTAGGTTACTTCATCACTAAGAAACTAAGTTAAAAGACTATCACTTAATGACACATATTCCATATACATTTGAAATAATTAAAATTATCTAATGAGTCTCGATAGTATATTTATCCACCATATTCATATTGTATTATGGTATAATAGATATAAACAATTTCAGTATTTTCCTTCTTTTCCATCACCAAATTTTAGGTTACTTCTTCACCAAGAAACTAAGTTAAAAGACTATTACTTAATGACACATATTCCATATACATTAGAAATAATTCAAATTATATAATGATTTTCGATAGTATATTTATTTACCATATTCTTATTGTATTATGGTATAATAGATGTAAACAATTTCAATATTTTTCTTCTTCCCCATCACAAAAATTTTAGGTTACTTCATCACTAAGAAATTAAGTTAAAGGACTATTAATTGATGACACGTATTTTATATACATTGAAAATAATTCAAATTATATAATGAGTCTCGATAGTATATTTATTCACCATATTCATATTGTATTATGGTATAATAGATGTAAACAATTTCAATATTTTTCTTCTTCTCCATCACCAAATTTTAGGTTACTTCATCACTAAGAAACTAAGTTAAAAGACTATTACTTAATGACACATATTCCATATACATTTGAAATAATTCAAATTATCTAATGAGTCTCGATAGTATATTTATCCACCATATTCATATTGTATTATGGTGTAATAGATGTAAACAGTTTCAGTATTTTCTTCTTCTCCATCACCAAATCTTAGGTTACTTCATCACTAAGAAACTAAGTTTAAAAGACTATTACTTAATGACACATATTCCATATACATTTGAAATAATTAAAATTATCTAATGAGTCTCGATAGTATATTTATCCACCATATTCATATTGTATTATGGTATAATAGATATAAACAGTTTCAGTATTTTCCTTCTTTTCCATCACTAAATTTTAGGTTACTTCTTCACCAAGAAACTAAGTTAAAAGACTATTACTTAATGACACATATTCCATATACATTTGAAATAATTCAAATTATCTAATGAGTCTCGATAGGTATATTTATTCACCATATTCATATTGTATTATGGTATAATAGATGTAAACAGTTTCAGTATTTTCTAATTCTCCATCACCAAATTTTAGGTTACTTCATCACTAAGAAACTAAGTTAATAGACTATTACTTAATGACACATATTCCATATACATATGAAATAATTCAAATTATCTAATGAGTCTCGATAGTATATTTATTCACCATATTCATATTGTATTATGGTATAATACATGTAAAAAATTTCAGTATTTTCTTATTCTCCATCACCAAATCTTAGGTTACTTCATCACTAAGAAACAAAGTTAAAAGACTATCACTTAATGACACATATTCCATATACATTTGAAATAATTAAAATTATCTAATGATTTTCGATAGTATATTTATTTACCATATTCTTATTGTATTATGTTATAATAGATGTAAACAGTTTCAGTATTTTCTTCTTCTCCATCACCAAATTTTAGGTTACTTCATCACTAAGAAACTAAGTTAAAAGACTATTAATTGATGACACATATTCTATATACATTGGAAATAACTCAAATTATATAATGATTCTCTATAGTATATTTATTCACCATATTCATATTGAATTATGGTATAATAGATGTAAACAATTTCAGTATTTTCCTTCTTCTCCATCACAAAATTTTAGGTTACTTCATCACTAAGAAACTAAGTTAAAATACTATTACTTAATGACACATATTCCATATGCATATGAAATAATTCAAATTTATCTAACGAGTCTCGATAGTATATTTATTCACCATATTCATATTGTATTATTGTATAATATATGTAAAGAGTTTCAGTATTTTCTAATTCTCCATCACCAAATCTTAGGTTACTTCATCACTAAGAAACTAAGTTAAAAGACTATTACTTAATGACACATATTCCATATACATTTGAAATAATTCAAATTATCTAATGAGTCACGATAGTATATTTATCCAACATATTCATATTGTATTATGGTATAATAGATGTAAACGATTTCAGTATTTTCTTTGTTCTCCATCACCAAATTTTAGGTTACTTCTTCAGTAAGAAACTAAGTTAAACGACTATTACTTAATGACACATATTCCATATACATTTGAAATAATTCAAATTATCTAATGAGTCTCGATAGTATATTTATTCACCATATTCATATTGTATTATGGTATAATAGATGTAAACAGTTTCAGTATTTTCTAATTCTCCATCACCAAATCTTAGGTTACTTCATCACTAAGAAACTAAGTTAAATGACTATTACTTAATGTCACATATTCCATATACATTTGAAATAATTCAAATTATCTAACGAGTCTCGATAGTATATTTATTCACCATATTCATATTGTATTATGCTATAATAGATGTAAACAGTTTCAGTATTTTCTAATTCTCCATCACCAAATTTTAGGTTACTTCATCACTAATAAACTAAGTCAAAAGACTATTACTAAATGACACATATTCCATATACATTTGAAATAATTCGAATTATCTAATGAGTCCCGATAGTATATTTATCCACCATATTCATATTCTATTATGGTATAATAGATGTAAACAATTTCAATATTTTTCTTTTTCTCCATCACCAAATTTTAGGTTACTTCATCACTAAGAAACTAAGTTAAAAGACTATTACTTAATGACACATATTCCATATACATTTGAAATAATTCAAATTATCTAATGAGTCTCGATAGTATATTTATCCACCATATTCATATTGTATTATGGTATAATAGATGTAAATAATTTCAGTATTTTCTAATTCTCCATCACCAAATCTTAGGTTACTTCATCACTAAGAAACTAAGTTAAAAGACTATTACTTAATGACATATATTCCATATACATTTGAAATAATTAAAATTATCTAATGAGTCTCGATAGTATATTTATTCACCATATTCATATTGTATTATGGTATAATAGATGTAAAAAGTTTCAGTATTTTATAATTCTCCTTCACCAAATCTTAGGTTACGCCATCACTAAGAAACTTAGTTAAAAGACTATTTCTTAATGACACTTATTCCTTATACATTTTAAATAATTCAAATTATCTAATGAGTCTCGATAGTATATTTATCCACCATATTCATATTGTATTATGGTATAATAGATGTAAACAATTTTAGTATTTTCTAATTCCTCCATCACCAAATCTTAGGTTACTTCATCACTAAGAAACTAAGTTAAAAGACTATTACTTAATGACACATATTCCATATACATTTGAAATAATTCAAATTATCTAATGAGTCTCGATAATATATTCATCCACCATATTCATATTGTATTATGGTATAATAGATGTAAACAATTTCAGTATTTTCTTTCTTCGCCATCACCAAATATTAGGTTACTTCATCACTAAGAAACTAAGTTAAAAGACTATTACTTACTGACACATATTCCACATACATTTGAAATAATTGAAATTATCTAATGAGTCTCGATAGTATATTTATTCACCATATTCATATTGTATTATGGTATAATAGATGTAAACAGTTTCAGTATTTTCTAATTCTCCATTCACCAAATCTTAGGTTACTTCATCACTAAGAAACTAAGTTAAATGACTATTACTTAATGTCACATAATCCATCAACATTTGAAATAATTCAAATTATCTAACGAGTCTCGATAGTATATTTATTCACCATATTCATATTGTATTATGCTATAATAGATGTAAACAGTTTCAGTATTTTCTAATTCTCCATCACCAAATTTTAGGTTACTTCATCACTAATAAACTAAGTCAAAAGACTATTACTAAATGACACATATTCCATATACATTTGAAATAATTCGAATTATCTAATGAGTCTCGATAGTATATTTATCCTCCATATTCATATTCTATTATGGTATAATAGATGTAAACAATTTCAATATTTTTCTTTTTCTCCATCACCAAATCTTAGGTTACTTCATCACTAAGAAACTAAGTTAAAAGACTATTACTTAATGACACATATTCCATATACATTTGAAATAATTCAAATTATCTAATGAGTCTCGATAGTATATTTATCCACCATATTCATATTGTATTATGGTATAATAGATGTAAATAATTTCAGTATTTTCTAATTCTCCATCACCAATCTAAGGTTACTTCATCACTAAGAAACTAAGTTAAAAGACTATTACTTAATGACATATATTCCATATACATTTGAAATAATTAAAATTATCTAATGAGTCTCGATAGTATATTTTTTCACCATATTCATATTGTATTATGGTATAATAGATGTAAAAAGTTTCAGTATTTTATAATTCTCCTTCACCAAATCTTAGGTTACTTCATCACTAAGAAACTAAGTTAAAAGACTATTTCTTAATGACACTTATTCCTTATACATTTTAAATAATTCAAATTATCTAATGAGTCTCGATAGTATATTTATCCACCATATTCATATTGTATTATGGTATAATAGATGTAAACAATTTCAGTATTTTCTAATTCTCCATCACCAAATCTTAGGTTACTTCATCACTAAGAAACTAAGTTAAAAGACTATTACTTAATGACACATATTCCATATACATTTGAAATAATTCAAATTATCTAATGAGTCTCGATAATATATTCATCCACCATATTCATATTGTATTATGGTATAATAGATGTAAACAATTTCAGTATTTTCTTTCTTCGCCATCACCAAATATTAGGTTACTTCATCACTAAGAAACTAAGTTAAAAGACTATTACTTACTGACACATATTCCACATACATTTGAAATAATTGAAATTATCTAATGAGTCTCGATAGTATATTTATTCACCATATTCATATTGTATTATGGTATAATAGATGTAAACAGTTTCAGTATTTTCTAATTCTCCATCACCAAATCTTAAGATACTTCATCACTAAGAAACTAAGTTAAAAGACTATTACCTAATGACACATATTCCATATACATTTGAAATAATTCGAATTATCTAATGAGTCCCGATAGTATATTTATCCACCATATTCATATTCTATTATGGTATAATAGATGTAAACAATTTCAATATTTTTCTTTTTCTCCATCACCAAATTTTAGGTTACTTCATCATTAAGAAACTAAGTTAAAAGACTATTACTTAATGACACATATTCCATATACATTTGAAATAATTCAAATTATCTAATGAGTCTCGATAGTATATTTATCCACCATATTCATATTGTATTATGGTATAATAGATGTAAATAATTTCAGTATTTTCTAATTCTCCATCACCAAATCTTAGGTTACTTCATCACTAAGAAACTAAGTTAAAAGACTATTACTTAATGACATATATTCCATATACATTTGAAATAATTAAAATCATCTAATGAGTCTCGATAGTATATTTATTCACCATATTCATATTGTATTATGGTATAATAGATGTAAAAAGTTTCAGTATTTTATAATTCTCCTTCACCAAATCTTAGGTTACTTCATCACTAAGAAACTAAGTTAAAAGACTATTTCTTAATGACACTTATTCCTTATACATTTTAAATAATTCAAATTATCTAATGAGTCTCGATAGTATATTTATCCACCATATTCATATTGTATTATGGTATAATAGATGTAAACAATTTTAGTATTTTCTAATTCTCCATCACCAAATCTTAGGTTACTTCATCAATAAGAAACTAAGTTAAAAGACTATTACTTAATGACACATATTCCATATACATTTGAAATAATTCAAATTATCTAATGAGTCTCGATAATATATTCATCCACCATATTCATATTGTATTATGGTATAATAGATGTAAACAATTTCAGTATTTTCTTTCTTCGCCATCACCAAATATTAGGTTACTTCATCACTAAGAAACTAAGTTAAAAGACTATTACTTACTGACACATATTCCACATACATTTGAAATATTGAAATTATCTAATGAGTCTCGATAGTATATTTATTCACCATATTCATATTGTATTATGGTATAATAGATGTAAACAGTTTCAGTATTTTCTAATTCTCCATCACCAAATCTTAGGTTACTTCATCACTAAGAAAACTAAGTTAAATGACTATTACTTAATGTCACATATTCCATCAACATTTGAAATAATTCAAATTATCTAACGAGTCTCGATAGTATATTTATTCACCATTTTTCATATTGTATTATGCTATAATAGATGTAAACAGTTTCAGTATTTTCTAATTCTCCATCACCAAATTTTAGGTTACTTCATCACTAATAAACTAAGTCAAAAGACTATTACTAAATGACACATATTCCATATACATTTGAAATAATTCGAATTATCTAATGAGTCTCGATAGTATATTTATCCACCATATTCATATTCTATTATGGTATAATAGATGTAAACAATTTCAATATTTTTCTTTTTCTCCATCACCAAATCTTAGGTTACTTCATCACTAAGAAACTAAGTTAAAAGACTATTACTTAATGACACATATTCCATTTACATTTGAAATAATTCAAATTATCTAATGAGTCTCGATAGTATATTTATCCACCATATTCATATTGTATTATGGTATAATAGATGTAAATAATTTCAGTATTTTCTAATTCTCCATCACCAAATCTAAGGTTACTTCATCACTAAGAAACTAAGTTAAAAGACTATTACTTAATGACATATATTCCATATACATTCGAAATAATTAAAATTATCTTATGAGTCTCGATAGTATAGTTTTTCACCATATTCATATTGTATTATGGTATAATAGATGTAAAAAGTTTCAGTATTTTATAATTCTCCTTCACCAAATCTTAGGTTACTTCATCACTAAGAAACTAAGTTAAAAGACTATTTCTTAATGACACTTATTCCTTATACATTTTAAATAATTCAAATTATCTAATGAGTCTCGATAGTATATTTATCCACCATATTCATATTGTATTATGGTATAATAGATGTAAACAATTTAAGTATTTTCTAATTCTCCATCACCGAATATTAGGTTACTTCATCACTAAGAAACTAAGTTAAAAGACTATTACTTAATGACACATATTCCATATACATTTGAAATAATTCAAATTATCTAATGAGTCTCGATAATATATTCATCCACCATATTCATATTGTATTATGGTATAAGAGATGTAAACAATTTCAGTATTTTCTTTCTTCGCCATCACCAAATATTAGGTTACTTCATCACTAAGAAACTAAGTTAAAAGACTATTACTTACTGACACATATTCCACATACATTTGAAATAATTGAAATTATCTAATGAGTCTCGATAGTATATTTATTCACCATATTCATATTGTATTATGGTATAATAGATGTAAACAGTTTCAGTATTTTCTAATTCTCCATCACCAAATCTTAAGATACTTCATCACTAAGAAACTAAGTTAAAAGACTATTACCTAATGACACTTATTCCTTATACATTTGAAATAATTCAAATTATCTAATGAGTCTCGATAGTATATTTATCCACCATATTCATATTGTATTATGGTATAATAGATGTAAACAATTTCAGTATTTTCTAATTCTCCATCACCAAATCTTAGGTTACTTCATCACTAAGAAACTAAGTTAAAAGACAAGTACTTAATGACACATATTCCATATACATTTGAAATAATTCAAATTATCTAATGAGTCTCGATAGTATATTTATCCACCATATTCATATTGTATTATGGTATAATAGATGTAAATAATTTCAGTATTTTCTTTCTTCTCCATCACCAAATATTAGGTTACTTCATCACTAAGAAACTAAGTTAAAAGACTATTAATTACTGACACATATTCCACATACATTTGAAATAATTGAAATTATCTAATGATCTCGATAGTATATTTATTCACCATATTCATATTGTATTATGGTATAATAGATGTAAACAGTTTCAGTATTTTCTAATTCTCCATCACCAAATCTTAGGTTACTTCATCACTAAGAAACTAAGTTAAATGACTATTACTTAATGTCACATATTCCATATACATTTGAAATAATTCAAATTATCTAACGAGTCTCGATAGTATATTTATTCACCGTATTCATATTGTATTATGCTATAATAGATGTAAACAGTTTCAGTATTTTCTAATTCTCCATCACCAAATTTTAGGTTACTTCATCACTAATAAACTAAGTCAAAAGGCTATTACTAAATGACACATATTCCATATACATTTGAAATAATTCGAATTATCTAATGAGTCTCGATAGTATATTTATCCACCATATTCATATTCTATTATGGTATAATAGATGTAAACAATTTCAATATTTTTCTTTTTCTCCATCACCAAATCTTAGGTTACTTCATCACTAAGAAACTAAGTTAAAAGACTATTACTTAATGACACATATTCCATATACATTTGAAATAATTCAAATTATCTAATGAGTCTCGATAGTATATTTATCAACCATATTCATATTGTATTATGGTATAATAGATGTAAATAATTTCAGTATTTTCCTTCTTCTCCATATGCATATGAAATAATTCAAATTATCTAACGAGTCTCGATAGTATATTTATTCACCATATTCATATTGTATTATTGTATAATATATGTAAATAGTTTCAGTATTTTCTAATTCTCCATCACCAAATCTTAGGTTACTTCATCACTAAGAAACTAAGTTAAAAGACTATTACTTAATGACACATATTCCATATACATTTGAAATAATTCAAATTATCTAATGAGTCTCGATAATATATTTATCCACCATATTCATATTGTATTATGGTATAATAGATGTAAACAATTTCAATATTTTCTAATTCTTCATCACCAAATCTTAGGTTACTTCATCACTAAGAAACTAAGTTAAAATACTATTACTTAATGACACATATTCCATATACATTTGAAATAATTCAAATTATCTAATGAGTCACGATAGTATATTTATCCACCATATTCATATTGTATTATGGTATAATAGATGTAAACAATTTCAGTATTTTCTTTGTTCTCCATCACCAAATTTTAGGTTACTTCTTCAGTAAGAAACTAAGTTAAACGACTATTACTTAATGACACATATTCCATATACATTTGAAATAATTCAAATTATCTAATGAGTCTCGATAGTATATTTATTCACCATATTCATATTGTATTATGGTATAATAGATGTAAACAGTTTCAGTATTTTCTAATTCTCCATCACCAAATCATAGGTTACTTCATCAATAAGAAACTAAGTTAAAAGACTATTACTTAATGACACATATTCCATATATATTTAAACAAATACAAATTATCTAATGAGTCTCGATAGTATATTTATCCACCATATTCATATTGTATTATGGTATAATAGATGTAAACAATTTCAATATTTTCTAATTCTCCATCACCAAATCTTAGGTTACTTCATCACTAAGAAACTAAGTTAAAAGACTATTACTTAATGAAACATATTCCATATACATTTGAAATAATTCAAATTATCTAATGAGTCACGATAGTATATTTATCCACCATATTCATATTGTATTATGGTATAATAGATGTAAACAATTTCAGTATTTTCTTTGTTCTCCATCACCAAATTTTAGGTTACTTCTTCAGTAAGAAACTAAGTTAAATGACTATTACTTAATGACACATATTCCATATACATTTGAAATAATTCAAATTATCTAATGAGTCTCGATAGTATATTTATCCACCATATTCATATTCTATTATGGTATAATAGATGTAATCAATTTCAATATTTTTCTTTTTCTCCATCACCAAATCTTAGGTTACTTCATCACTAAGAAACTAAGTTAAAAGACTATTACTTAATGACACATATTCCATATACATATGAAATAATTCAAATTATCTAATGAGTCTCGATAGTATATTTATTCACCATATTAATATTGTATTATGGTATAATAGATGTAAACAGTTTCAATATTTTTTTATTCTCTATCACCAAATCTTAGGTTACTTCATCACTAAGAAACTAAGTTAAAAGACTATCACTTAATGACACATATTCCATATACATTTGAAATAATTCAAATTATCTAATGAGTCTCGATAGTATATTTATCCACCATATTCATATTGTATTATGGTATAATAAATGTAAACAGTTTCAGTATTTTCTTCTTCTCCATCACCAAATCTTAGGTTACTTCATCACTAAGAAACTAAGTTAAAAGACTATTACTTAATGACACATATTCCTTATACATTTGAAATAATTCAAATTATCTAATGAGTCTCGATAGTATATTTATCCACCATATTCATATTGTATTATGGTATTACAGATGTAAACAATTTCAGTATTTTCTAATTCTCCATCACCAAATCTTAGGTTACTTCATCACTAAGAAACTAAGTAAAAAGACTATTACTTAATGACACATATTCCATAAACATTTTAAATAATTCAAATTATCTAATAAGTCTCGATAGTATATTTATGCACCATATTATTATTGTATTATGGTATAATAGATGTAAACAGTTTCAGTATTTTCTTCTTCTCCATCACCAAATTTTAGGTTACTTCATCACTAAGAAACTAAGTTAAAAGACTATTAATTTATGACACATATTCTATATACATTGGAAATAACTCAAATTATATAATGATTCTCTATAGTATATTTATTCACCATATTCATATTGAATTATGGTATAATAGATGTAAACAATTTCAGTATTTTCCTTCTTCTCCATCACAAAATTTTAGGTTACTTCATCACTAAGAAACTAAGTTAAAATACTATTACTTAATGACACATATTCCATATGCATATGAAATAATTCAAATTATCTAACGAGTCTCGATAGTATATTTATTCACCATATTCATATTGTATTATGGTATAATAGATGTAGACAGTTTCAGTATTTTCTATTTCTCCATCACCAAATCTTAGGTTACTTCATCACTAAGAAACTAAGTTAAAAGACTATTACTTAATGACACATATTCCATATACATTTGAAATAATTCAAATATTCTAATGAGTCTTGATAGTATATTTATTCACCATATTCATATTGTATTATGGTATAATAGATGTAAACAGTTTCAGTATTTTTTAATTCTCCATCACCAAATCTTAGGTTACTTCAATACTAAGAAACTAAGTTAAAAGACTATTACTTAATGACACATATTCCATATATATTTAAACAAATACAAATTATCTAATGAGTCTCGATAGTATATTTATCCACCATATTCATATTGTATTATGGTATATTAGATGTAAACAGTTTCAGTATTTTCTAATTCTCCATCACCAAATCTTAGGTTACTTCATCACTAAGAAACTAAGTTAAAAGACTATTACTTAATGTCACATATTCCATATACATTTGAAATAATTAAAATTATCTAATGAGTCTCGATAGTATATTTATTCACCATATTCATATTGTATTATGCTATAATAGATGTAAACAGTTTCAGTATTTTCTAATTCTCCATCACCAAATTTTAGGTTACTTCATCACTAAGAAACTAAGTCAAAAGACTATTACTAAATGACACATATTCCATATACATTTGAAATAATTCAAATTATCTAATGAGTCTCGATAGTATATTTATCCACCATATTCATATTCTATTATGGTATAATAGATGTAATCAATTTCAATATTTTTCTTTTTCTCCATCACCAAATCTTAGGTTACTTCATCACTAAGAAACTAAGTTAAAAGACTATTAATTTATGACACATATTCTATATACATTGGAAATAACTCAAATTATATAATGATTCTCTATAGTATATTTATTCACCATATTCATATTGAATTATGGTATAATAGATGTAAACAATTTCAGTATTTTCCTTCTTCTCCATCACAAAATTTTAGGTTACTTCATCACTAAGAAACTAAGTTAAAATACTATTACTTAATGACACATATTCCATACGCATATGAAATAATTCAAATTATCTAACGAGTCTCGATAGTATATTTATTCACCATATTCATATTGTATTATGGTATAATAGATGTAGACAGTTTCAGTATTTTCTATTTCTCCATCACCAAATCTTAGGTTACTTCATCACTAAGAAACTAAGTTAAAAGACTATTACTTAATGACACATATTCCATATACATTTGAAATAATTCAAATATTCTAATGAGTCTTGATAGTATATTTATTCACCATATTCATATTGTATTATGGTATAATAGATGTAAACAATTTCAGTATTTTCTAATTCTCCATCACCAAATCTTAGGTTACTTCATCACTAAGAAACTAAGTTAAAAGACTATTACTTAATGACACATATTCCATAAACATTTGAAATAATTCAAATTATCTAATAAGTCTCGATAGTATATTTATGCACCATATTCTTATTGTATTATGGTATAATAGATGTAAACAGTTTCAGTATTTTCTTCTTCTCCATCACCAAATTTTAGGTTACTTCATCACTAAGAAACTAAGTTAAAAGACTATTAATTGATGACACATATTCTATATACATTGGAAATAACTCAAATTATATAATGATTCTCTATAGTATATTTATTCACCATATTCATATTGAATTATGGTATAATAGATGTAAACAATTTCAGTATTTTCCTTCTTCTCCATCACAAAATTTTAGGTTACTTCATCACTAAGAAACTAAGTTAAAATACTATTACTTAATGACACATATTCCATATGCATATGAAATAATTCAAATTATCTAACGAGTCTCGATAGTATATTTATTCACCATATTCATATTGTATTATTGTATAATATATGTAAATAGTTTCAGTATTTTCTAATTCTCCATCACCAAATCTTAGGTTAATTCATCACTAAGAAACTAAGTTAAAAGACTATTACTTAATGATTTATATTCCATATACATTTGAAATAATTCAAATTATCTAATGAGTCTCGATAGTATATTTATCCACCATATTCATATTGTATTATGGTATAATAGATGTAAACAATTTCAATATTTTCTAATTCTCCATCACCAAATCTTAGGTTACTTCATCACTAAGAAACTAAGTTAAAAGACTATTACTTAATGAAACATATTCCATATACATTTGAAATAATTCAAATTATCTAATGAGTCACGATAGTATATTTATCCACCATATTCATATTGTATTATGGTATAATAGATGTAAACAATTTCAGTATTTTCTTTGTTCTCCATCACCAAATTTTAGGTTACTTCTTCAGTAAGAAACTAAGTTAAATGACTATTACTTAATGACACATATTCCATATACATTTGAAATAATTCAAATTATCTAATGAGTCTCGATAGTATATTTATTCACCATATTCATATTGTATTATGGTATAATAGATGTAAACAGTTCCAGTATTTTCTAATTCTCCATCACCAAATCTTAGGTTACTTCATCAATAAGAAACTAAGTTAAAAGACTATTACTTAATGACACATATTCCATATATATTTAAACAAATACAAATTATCTAATGAGTCTCGATAGTATATTTATCCACCATATTCATATTGTATTATGGTATATTAGATGTAAACAGTTTCAGTATTTTCAAATTCTCCATCACCAAATCTTAGGTTACTTCATCACTAAGAAACTAAGTTAAAAGACTATTACTTAATGTCACATATTCCATATACATTTGAAATAATTCAAATTATCTAATGAGTCTCGATAGTATATTTATTCACCATATTCATATTGTATTATGCTATAATAGATGTAAACAGTTTCAGTATTTTCTAATTCTCCATCACCAAATTTTAGGTTACTTCATCACTAAGAAACTAAGTCAAAAGACTATTACTAAATTACACATATTCCATATACATTTGAAATAATTCAAATTATCTAATGAGTCTCGATAGTATATTATCCACCATATTCATATTCTATTATGGTATAATAGATGTAATCAATTTCAATATTTTTCTTTTTCTCCATCACCAAATCTTAGGTTACTTCATCACTAAGAAACTAAGTTAAAAGACTATTACTTAATGACACATATTCCATATACATATGAAATAATTCAAATTATCTAATGAGTCTCGATAGTATATTTATTCACCATATTAATATTGTATTATGGTATAATAGATGTAAACAGTTTCAATATTTTTTTATTCTCTATCACCAAATCTTAGGTTACTTCATCACTAAGAAACTAAGTTAATAGACTATCACTTAATGACACATATTCCATATACATTTGAAATAATTCAAATTATCTAATGAGTCTCGATAGTATATTTATCCACCATATTCATATTGTATTATGGTATAATTAATGTAAACAGTTTCAGTATTTTCTTCTTCTCCATCACCAAATCTTAGGTTACTTCATCACTAAGAAACTAAGTAAAAAGACTATTACTTAATGACACATATTCCATAAACATTTGAAATAATTCAAATTATCTAATAAGTCTCGATAGTATATTTATGCACCATATTATTATTGTATTATGGTATAATAGATGTAAACAGTTTCAGTATTTTCTTCTTCTCCATCACCAAATTTTAGGTTACTTCATCACTAAGAAACTAAGTTAAAAGACTATTAATTTATGACACATATTCTATATACATTGGAAATAACTCAAATTATATAATGATTCTCTATAGTATATTTATTCACCATATTCATATTGAATTATGGTATAATAGATGTAAACAATTTCAGTATTTTCCTTCTTCTCCATCACAAAATTTTAGGTTACTTCATCACTAAGAAACTAAGTTAAAATACTATTACTTAATGACACATATTCCATATGCATATGAAATAATTCAAATTATCTAACGAGTCTCGATAGTATATTTATTCACCATATTCATATTGTATTATGGTATAATAGATGTAGACAGTTTCAGTATTTTCTATTTCTCCATCACCAAATCTTAGGTTACTTCATCACTAAGAAACTAAGTTAAAAGAATATTACTTAATGACACATATTCCATATACATTTGAAATAATTCAAATATTCTAATGAGTCTTGATAGTATATTTATTCACCATATTCATATTGTATTATGGTATAATAGATGTAAACAGTTTCAGTATTTTCTTCTTCTCCATCACCAAATCTTAGGTTACTTCATCACTAAGAAACTAAGTAAAAAGACTATTACTTAATGACACATATTCCATAAACATTTGAAATAATTCAAATTATCTAATAAGTCTCGATAGTATATTTATGCACCATATTATTATTGTATTATGGTATAATAGATGTAAACAGTTTCAGTATTTTCTTCTTCTCCATCACCAAATTTTAGGTTACTTCATCACTAAGAAACTAAGTTAAAAGACTATTAATTTATGACACATATTCTATATACATTGGAAATAACTCAAATTATATAATGATTCTCTATAGTATATTTATTCACCATATTCATATTGAATTATGGTATAATAGATGTAAACAATTTCAGTATTTTCCTTCTTCTCCATCACAAAATTTTAGGTTACTTCATCACTAAGAAACTAAGTTAAAATACTATTACTTAATGACACATATTCCATATGCATATGAAATAATTCAAATTATCTAACGAGTCTCGATAGTATATTTATTCACCATATTCATATTGTATTATGGTATAATAGATGTAGACAGTTTCAGTATTTTCTATTTCTCCATCACCAAATCTTAGGTTACTTCATCACTAAGAAACTAAGTTAAAAGAATATTACTTAATGACACATATTCCATATACATTTGAAATAATTCAAATATTCTAATGAGTCTTGATAGTATATTTATTCACCATATTCATATTGTATTATGGTATAATAGATGTAAACAATTTCAGTATTTTCTAATTCTCCATCACCAAATCTTAGGTTACTTCATCACTAAGAAACTAAGTTAAAAGACTATTACTTAATGACACATATTCCATAAACATTTGAAATAATTCAAATTATCTAATAAGTCTCGATAGTATATTTATGCACCATATTCTTATTGTATTATGGTATAATAGATGTAAACAGTTTCAGTATTTTCTTCTTCTCCATCACCAAATTTTAGGTTACTTCATCACTAAGAAACTAAGTTAAAGACTATTAATTGATGACACATATTCTATATACATTGGAAATAACTCAAATTATATAATGATTCTCTATAGTATATTTATTCACCATATTCATATTGAATTATGGTATAATAGATGTAAACAATTTCAGTATTTTCCTTCTTCTCCATCACAAAATTTTAGGTTACTTCATCACTAAGAAACTAAGTTAAAATACTATTACTTAATGACACATATTCCATATGCATATGAAATAATTCAAATTATCTAACGAGTCTCGATAGTATATTTATTCACCATATTCATATTGTATTATTGTATAATATATGTAAATAGTTTCAGTATTTTCTAATTCTCCATCACCAAATCTTAGGTTAATTCATCACTAAGAAACTAAGTTAAAAGACTATTACTTAATGATTTATATTCCATATACATTTGAAATAATTCAAATTATCTAATGAGTCTCGATAGTATATTTATCCACCATATTCATATTGTATTATGGTATAATAGATGTAAACAATTTCAATATTTTCTAATTCTCCATCACCAAATCTTAGGTTACTTCATCACTAAGAAACTAAGTTAAAAGACTATTACTTAATGAAACATATTCCATATACATTTGAAATAATTCAAATTATCTAATGAGTCACGATAGTATATTTATCCACCATATTCATATTGTATTATGGTATAATAGATGTAAACAATTTCAGTATTTTCTTTGTTCTCCATCACCAAATTTTAGGTTACTTCTTCAGTAAGAAACTAAGTTAAATGACTATTACTTAATGACACATATTCCATATACATTTGAAATAATTCAAATTATCTAATGAGTCTCGATAGTATATTTTTTCACCATATTCATATTGTATTATGGTATAATAGATGTAAACAGTTCCAGTATTTTCTAATTCTCCATCACCAAATCTTAGGTTACTTCATCAATAAGAAACTAAGTTAAAAGACTATTACTTAATGACACATATTCCATATATATTTAAACAAATACAAATTATCTAATGAGTCTCGATAGTATATTTATTCACCATATTCATATTGTATTATGGTATAATAGATGTAGACAGTTTCAGTATTTTCTATTTCTCCATCACCAAATCTTAGGTTACTTCATCACTAAGAAACTAAGTTAAAAGACTATTACTTAATGACACATATTCCATATACATTTGAAATAATTCAAATATTCTAATGAGTCTTGATAGTATATTTATTCACCATATTCATATTGTATTATGGTATAATAGATGTAAACAATTTCAGTATTTTCTAATTCTCCATCACCAAATCTTAGGTTACTTCATCACTAAGAAACTAAGTTAAAAGACTATTACTTAATGACACATATTCCATAAACATTTGAAATAATTCAAATTATCTAATGAGTCTCGATAGTATATTTATGCACCATATTCTTATTGTATTATGGTATAATAGATGTAAACAGTTTCAGTATTTTCTTCTTCTCCATCACCAAATTTTAGGTTACTTCATCACTAAGAAACTAAGTTAAAAGACTATTAATTGATGACACATATTCTATATACATTGGAAATAACTCAAATTATATAATGATTCTCTATAGTATATTTATTCACCATATTCATATTGAATTATGGTATAATAGATGTAAACAATTTCAGTATTTTCCTTCTTCTCCATCACAAAATTTTAGGTTACTTCATCACTAAGAAACTAAGTTAAAATACTATTACTTAATGACACATATTCCATATGCATATGAAATAATTCAAATTATCTAACGAGTCTCGATAGTATATTTATTCACCATATTCATATTGTATTATTGTATAATATATGTAAATAGTTTCAGTATTTTCTAATTCTCCATCACCAAATCTTAGGTTAATTCATCACTAAGAAACTAAGTTAAAAGACTATTACTTAATGATTTATATTCCATATACATTTGAAATAATTCAAATTATCTAATGAGTCTCGATAGTATATTTATCCACCATATTCATATTGTATTATGGTATAATAGATGTAAACAATTTCAATATTTTCTAATTCTCCATCACCAAATCTTAGGTTACTTCATCACTAAGAAACTAAGTTAAAAGACTATTACTTAATGAAACATATTCCATATACATTTGAAATAATTCAAATTATCTAATGAGTCACGATAGTATATTTATCCACCATATTCATATTGTATTATGGTATAATAGATGTAAACAATTTCAGTATTTTCTTTGTTCTCCATCACCAAATTTTAGGTTACTTCTTCAGTAAGAAACTAAGTTAAATGACTATTACTTAATGACACATATTCCATATACATTTGAAATAATTCAAATTATCTAATGAGTCTCGATAGTATATTTATTCACCATATTCATATTGTATTATGGTATAATAGATGTAAACAGTTCCAGTATTTTCTAATTCTCCATCACCAAATCTTAGGTTACTTCATCAATAAGAAACTAAGTTAAAAGACTATTACTTAATGACACATATTCCATATATATTTAAACAAATACAAATTATCTAATGAGTCTCGATAGTATATTTATCCACCATATTCATATTGTATTATGGTATATTAGATGTAAACAGTTTCAGTATTTTCAAATTCTCCATCACCAAATCTTAGGTTACTTCATCACTAAGAAACTAAGTTAAAAGACTATTACTTAATGTCACATATTCCATTTACATTTGAAATAATTCAAATTATCTAATGAGTCTCGATAGTATATTTATTCACCATATTCATATTGTATTATGCTATAATAGATGTAAACAGTTTCAGTATTTTCTAATTCTCCATCACCAAATTTTAGGTTACTTCATCACTAAGAAACTAAGTCAAAAGACTATTACTAAATTACACATATTCCATATACATTTGAAATAATTCAAATTATCTAATGAGTCTCGATAGTATATTTATCCACCATATTCATATTCTATTATGGTATAATAGATGTAATCAATTTCAATATTTTTCTTTTTCTCCATCACCAAATCTTAGGTTACTTCATCACTAAGAAACTAAGTTAAAATACTATTACTTAATGACACATATTCCATATGCATATGAAATAATTCAAATTATCTAACGAGTCTCGATAGTATATTTATTCACCATATTCATATTGTATTATGGTATAATAGATGTAGACAGTTTCAGTATTTTCTATTTCTCCATCACCAAATCTTAGGTTACTTCATCACTAAGAAACTAAGTTAAAAGAATATTACTTAATGACACATATTCCATATACATTTGAAATAATTCAATATTCTAATGAGTCTTGATAGTATATTTATTCACCATATTCATATTGTATTATGGTATAATAGATGTAAACAGTTTCAGTATTTTCTAATTCTCCATCACCAAATCTTAGGTTACTTCATCACTAAGAAACAAAGTTAAAAGAACTATTACTTAATGACACATATTCCATAAACATATGAAATAATTCAAATTATCTAATAAGTCTCGATAGTATATTTATGCACCATATTCTTATTGTATTATGGTATAATAGATGTAAACAGTTTCAGTATTTTCTTCTTCTCCATCACCAAATTTTAGGTTACTTCATCACTAAGAAACTAAGTTAAAAGACTATTAATTGATGACACATATTCTATATAGATTGGAAATAACTCAAATTATATAATGATTCTCTATAGTATATTTATTCACCATATTCATATTGAATTATGGTATAATAGATGTAAACAATTTCAGTATTTTCCTTCTTCTCCATCACAAAATTTTAGGTTACTTCATCACTAAGAAACTAAGTTAAAATACTATTACTTAATGACACATATTCCATATGCATATGAAATAATTCAAATCATCTAACGAGTCTCGATAGTATATTTATTCACCATATTCATATTGTATTATTGTATAATATATGTAAATAGTTTCAGTATTTTCTAATTCTCCATCACCAAATCTTAGGTTACTTCATCACTAAGAAACTAAGTTAAAAGACTATTACTTAATGATTTATATTCCATATACATTTGAAATAATTCAAATTATCTAATGATTCTCGATAGTATATTTATCCACCATATTCATATTGTATTATGGTATAATAGATGTAAACAATTTCAATATTTTCTAATTCTCCATCACCAAATCTTAGGTTACTTCATCACTAAGAAACTAAGTTAAAAGACTATTACTTAATGAAACATATTCCATATACATTTGAAATAATTCAAATTATCTAATGAGTCACGATAGTATATTTATCCACCATATTCATATTGTATTATGGTATAATAGATGTAAACAATTTCAGTATTTTCTTTGTTCTCCATCACCAAATTTTAGGTTACTTCTTCAGTAAGAAACTAAGTTAAACGACTATTACTTAATGACACATATTCCATATACATTTGAAATAATTCAAATTATCTAATGAGTCTCGATAGTATATTTATCCACCATATTCATATTGTATTATGGTATAATAGATGTAAACAGTTTCACTATTTTCTAATTCTCCATCACCAAATCTTAGGTTACTTCATCAATAAGAAACTAAGTTAAAAGACTATTACTTAATGACTCATATTCCATATACATTTAAACAAATACAAATTATCTAATGAGTCTCGATAGTATATTTATCCAGCATATTCATATTGTATTATGGTATAATAGATGTAAACAGTTTCAGTATTTTCTAGTTCTCCATCTCCAAATCTTAGGTTACTTCATCACTAAGAAACTAAGTTAAAAGACTATTACTTAATGACACATATTCCATATACATTTGAAATAATTCAAATTATCTAACGAGTCTCGATAGTATATTTATCCACCATATTCATATTGTATTATGGTATAATAGATGTAAACAATTTCAGTATTTTCTTTGTTCTCCATCACCAAATTTTAGGTTACTTCTTCAGTAAGAAACTAAGTTAAATGACTATTACTTAATGACACATATTCCATATACATTTGAAATAATTCAAATTATCTAATGAGTCTCGATAGTATATTTATTCACCATATTCATATTGTATTATGGTATAATAGATGTAAACAGTTCCAGTATTTTCTAATTCTCCATCACCAAATCTTAGGTTACTTCATCAATAAGAAACTAAGTTAAAAGACTATTACTTAATGACACATATTCCATATATATTTAAACAAATACAAATTATCTAATGAGTCTCGATAGTATATTTATCCACCATATTCATATTGTATTATGGTATATTAGATGTAAACAGTTTCAATATTTTCTAATTCTCCATCACCAAATCTTAGGTTACTTCATCACTAAGAAACTAAGTTAAAAGACTATTACTTAATGTCACATATTCCATATACATTTGAAATAATTCAAATTATCTAATGAGTCTCGATAGTATATTTATTCACCATATTCATATTGTATTATGCTATAATAGATGTAAACAGTTTCAGTATTTTCTAATTCTCCATCACCAAATTTTAGGTTACTTCATCACTAAGAAACTAAGTCAAAAGACTATTACTAAATGACACATATTCCATATACATTTGAAATAATTCAAATTATCTAATGAGTCTCGATAGTATATTTATCCACCATATTCATATTCTATTATGGTATAATAGATGTAATCAATTTCAATATTTTTCTTTTTCTCCATCACCAAATCTTAGGTTACTTCATCACTAAGAAACTAAGTTAAAAGACTATTACTTAATGACACATATTCCATATACATATGAAATAATTCAAATTATCTAATGAGTCTCGATAGTATATTTATTCACCATATTAATATTGTATTATGGTATAATAGATGTAAACAGTTTCAATATTTTTTTATTCTCTATCACCAAATCTTAGGTTACTTCATCACTAAGAAACTAAGTTAAAAGACTATCACTTAATGACACATATTCCATATACATTTGAAATAATTCAAATTATCTAATGAGTCTCGATAGTATATTTATCCACCATATTCATATTGTATTATGGTATAATAGATGTAAACAGTTTCAGTATTTTCTTCTTCTCCATCACCAAATCTTAGGTTACTTCATCACTAAGAAACTAAGTTAAAAGACTATTACTTAATGACACTTATTCCTTATACATTTGAAATAATTCAAATTATCTAATGAGTCTCGATAGTATATTTATCCACCATATTCATATTGTATTATGGTATAATAGATGTAAACAATTTCAGTATTTTCTAATTCTCCATCACCAAATCTTAGGTTAATTCATCACTAAGAAACTAAGTAAAAAGACTATTACTTAATGACACATATTCCATAAACATTTGAAATAATTCAAATTATCTAATAAGTCTCGATAGTATATTTATGCACCATATTATTATTGTATTATGGTATAATAGATGTAAACAGTTTCAGTATTTTCTTCTTCTCCATCACCAAATTTTAGGTTACTTCATCACTAAGAAACTAAGTTAAAATAATATTACTTAATGACACATATTCCATATGCATATGAAATAATTCAAATTATCTAACGAGTCTCGATAGTATATTTATTCACCATATTCATATTGTATTATGGTATAATAGATGTAGACAGTTTCAGTATTTTCTAATTCTCCATCACCAAATCTTAGGTTACTTCATCACTAAGAAACTAAGTTAAAAGACTCTTACTTAATGATTTATATTCCATATACATTTGAAATAATTCAAATTATCTAATGAGTCTCGATAGTATATTTATCCACCATATTCATATTGTATTATGGTATAATAGATGTAAACAATTTCAATATTTTCTAATTCTCCATCACCAAATCTTAGGTTACTTCATCACTAAGAAACTAAGTTAAAAGACTATTACTTAATGAAACATATTCCATATACATTTGAAATAATTCAAATTATCTAATGAGTCACGATAGTATATTTATCCACCATATTCATATTGTATTATGGTATAATAGATGTAAACAATTTCAGTATTTTCTTTGTTCTCCATCACCAAATTTTAGGTTACTTCTTCAGTAAGAAACTAAGTTAAACGACTATTACTTAATGACACATATTCCATATACATTTGAAATAATTCAAATTATCTAATGAGTCTCGATAGTATATTTATTCACCATATTCATATTGTATTATGGTATAATAGATGTAAACAGTTTCAGTATTTTCTAATTCTCCATCACCAAATCTTAGGTTACTTCATCAATAAGAAACTAAGTTAAAAGACTATTACTTAATGACTCATATTCCATATACATTTAAACAAATACAAATTATCTAATGAGTCTCGATAGTATATTTATCCAGCATATTCATATTGTATTATGGTATAATAGATGTAAACAGTTTCAGTATTTTCTAATTCTCCATCTCCAAATCTTAGGTTACTTCATCATTAAGAAACTAAGTTAAAAGACTATTACTTAATGACACATAATCCATATACATTTGAAATAATTCAAATTATCTAATGAGTCTCGATAGTATATTTATCCACCATATTCATATTATATTATGGTATAATAGATGTAAACAATTTCAGTATTTTCTTTGTTCTCCATCACCAAATTTTAGGTTACTTCTTCAGTAAGAAACTAAGTTAAATGACTATTACTTAATGACACATATTCCATATACATTTGAAATAATTCAAATTATCTAATGAGTCTCGATAGTATATTTATTCACCATATTCATATTGTATTATGGTATAATAGATGTAAACAGTTCCAGTATTTTCTAATTCTCCATCACCAAATCTTAGGTTACTTCATCAATAAGAAACTAAGTTAAAAGACTATTACTTAATGACACATATTCCATATATATTTAAACAAATACAAATTATCTAATGAGTCTCGATAGTATATTTATCCACCATATTCATATTGTATTATGGTATATTAGATGTAAACAGTTTCAGTATTTTCTAATTCTCCATCACCAAATCTTAGGTTACTTCATCACTAAGAAACAAAGTTAAAAGACTATTACTTAATGTCACATATTCCATATACATTTGAAATAATTAAAATTATCTAATGAGTCTCGATAGTATATTTATTCACCATATTCATATTGTATTATGCTATAATAGATGTAAACAGTTTCAGTATTTTCTAATTTTCCATCACCAAATTTTAGGTTACTTCATCACTAAGAAACTAAGTCAAAAGACTATTACTAAATGACACATATTCCATATACATTTGAAATAATTCAAATTATCTAATGAGTCTCGATAGTATATTTATCAACCATATTCATATTCTATTATGGTATAATAGATGTAATCAATTTCAATATTTTTCTTTTTCTCCATCACCAAATCTTAGGTTACTTCATCACTAAGAAACTAAGTTAAAAGACTATTACTTAATGACACATATTCCATATACATATGAAATAATTCAAATTATCTAATGAGTCTCGATAGTATATTTATTCACCATATTCATATTGTATTATGGTATAATAGATGTAAACAGTTTCAATATTTTTTTTATTCTCTATCACCAAATCTTAGGTTACTTCATCACTAAGAAACTAAGTTAAAAGACTATCACTTAATGACACATATTCCATATACATTTGAAATAATTCAAATTATCTAATGAGTCTCGATGTATATTATCCACCATATCATATTGTATTATGGTATAATACATGTAAACAATTTCAGTATTTTCTTCTTCTCCATCACCAAATCTTAGGTTACTTCATCACTAAGAAACTAAGTTAAAAGACTATTACTTAATGACACTTATTCCTTATACATTTGAAATAATTCAAATTATCTAATGAGTCTCGATAGTATATTTATCCACCATATTCATATTGTATTATGGTATAATAGATGTAAACAATTTCAGTATTTTCTAATTCTCCATCACCAAATCTTAGGTTACTTCATCACTAAGAAACTAAGTTAAAAGACTAGTACTTAATGACATATATTCCATATACATTTGAAATAATTCAAATTATCTAATGAGTCTCGATAATATATTTATCCACCATATTCATATTGTATTATGGTATAATAGATGTAAACAATTTCAGTATTTTCTTTCTTCTCCATCACCAAATATTAGGTTACTTCATCACTAAGAAATTAAGTTAAAAGACTATTACTTACTGACACATATTCCACATACATTTGAAATAATTGAAATTATCTAATGAGTCTCGATAGTATATTTATCCACCATATTCATATTATATTATGGTATAATAGATGTAAACAATTTCAGTATTTTCTAATTCTCCATCACCAAATCTTAGGTTACTTCATCACTTAGAAACTAAGTTAAAAGACTATTACTTAATGACATATATTCCATATACATTTTAAATAATTCAAATTATATAATGAGTCTCGATAGTATATTTATTCACCATATTGATATTGTATTATGGTATAATAGATGTAAAAAGTTTCAGTATTTTATAATTCTCCATCACCAAATCTTAGGTTACTTCATCACTAAGAAACTAAGTTAAAAGACTATTACCTAATGACACTTATTCCTTATACATTTGAAATAATTCAAATTATCTAATGAGTCTCGATAGTATATTTATCCACCATATTCATATTGTATTATGGTATAATAGATGTAAACAATTTTAGTATTTTCTAATTCTCCATCACCAAATCTTAGGTTACTTCATCACTAAGAAACTAAGTCAAAAGACAAGTACTTAATGACACATATTCCATATACATTTGAAATAATTCAAATTATCTAATGAGGCTCGATAGTATATTTATCCACCATATTCATATTGTATTATGGTATAATAGATGTAAACAATTTCACTATTTTCTTTCTTCTCCATCACCAAATATTAGGTTACTTCATCACTAAGAAACTAAGTTAAAAGACTATTAATTACTGACACATATTCCACATACATTTGAAATAATTGAAATTATCTAATGATCTCGATAGTATATTTATTCACCATATTCATATTGTATTATGGTATAATAGATGTAAACAGTTTCAGTATTTTCTAATTCTCCATCACCAAATCTTAGGTTACTTCATCACTAAGAAACTAAGTTAAATGACTATTACTTAATGTCACATATTCCATATACATTTGAAATAATTCAAATTATCTAACGAGTCTCGATAGTATATTTATTCACTATATTCATATTGTATTATGCTATAATAGATGTAAACAGTTTCAGTATTTTCTAATTCTCCATCATAAAATTTTAGGTTACTTCATCACTAAGAAACTAAGTCAAAAGACTATTACTAAATGACACATATTCCATATACATTTGAAATAATTCGAATTATCTAATGAGTCTCGATAGTATTTTTATCCACCATATTCATATTCTATTATGGTATAATAGATGTAAACAATTTCAATATTTTTCTTTTTCTCCATCACCAAATCTTAGGTTACTTCATCACTAAGAAACTAAGTTAAAAGACTATTACTTAATGACACATATTCCATATACATTTGAAATAATTCAAATTATCTAATGAGTCTCGATAGTATATTTATCCACCATATTCATATTGTATTATGGTATAATAGATGTAAATAATTTCAGTATTTTCTAATTCTCCATCCAAAAATCTTAGGTTACTTGATCACTAAGAAACTAACTTAAAATACTATTACTTAATGACATATATTCCATATACATTTGAAATAATTAAAATTATCTAATGAGTCTCGATAGTATATTTATTCACCATATTCATATTGTATTATGGTATAATAGATGTAAAAAGTTTCAGTATTTTATAATTCTCCTTCACCAAATCTTAGGTTACTTCATCACTAAGAAACTAAGTTAAAAGACTATTTCTTAATGACACTTATTCCTTATACATTTGAAATAATTCAAATTATCTAATGAGTCTCGATAGTATATTTATCCACCATATTCATATTGTATTATGGTATAATAGATGTAAACAATTTCAGTATTTTCTAATTCTCCATCACCAAATCTTAGGTTACTTCATCACTAAGAAACTAAGTTAAAAGACTATTACTTAATGACACATATTCCATATACATTTGAAATAATTCAAATTATCTAATGAGTCTCGATAATATATTCATCCACCATATTCATATTGTATTATGGTATAATAGATGTAAACAATTTCAGTATTTTCTAATTCTCCATCACCAAATCTTAGGTTACTTCATCACTAAGAAACTAAGTTAAAAGACTATTACTTAATGGCACATATTCCATATACATTTGAAATAATTCAAATTATCTAATGAGTCTCGATAGTATATTTATCCACCATATTCATATTGTATTATGGTATAATAGATGTAAACAATTTCAGTATTTTCTTTCTTCTCCATCACCAAATATTAGGTTACTTCATCACTAAGAAACTAAGTTAAAAGACTATTACTTACTGACACATATTCCACATACATTTGAAATAATTGAAATTATCTAATGAGTCTCGATAGTATATTTATTCACCATATTCATATTGTATTATGGTATAATAGATGTAAACAGTTTCAGTATTTTCTAATTCTCCATCACCAAATCTTAGGTTACTTCATCACTAAGAAACTAAGTTAAAAGACTATTACTTAATGACACATATTCCATATACATTTGAAATAATTCAAATATTCTAATGAGTCTTGATAGTATATTTATTCACCATATTCATATTGTATTATGGTATAATAGATGTAAACAGTTTCAGTATTTTCTAATTCTCCATCACCAAATCTTAGGTTACTTCATCACTAAGAAACTAAGTTAAAAGACTATTACTTAATGACACATATTCCATAAACATTTGAAATAATTCAAATTATCTAATAAGTCTCGATAGTATATTTATTCACCATATTCATATTGTATTATTGTATAATATATGTAAACAGTTTCAGTATTTTCTAATTCTCCATCACCAAATCTTAGGTTACTTCATCACTAAGAAACTAAGTTAAAAGACTATTACTTAATGGCACATATTCCATATACATTTGAAATAATTCAAATTATCTAATGAGTCTCGATAGTATATTTATCCACCATATTCATATTGTATTATGGTATAATAGATGTAAACAATTTCAGTATTTTCTTTCTTCTCCATCACCAAATATTAGGTTACTTCATCACTAAGAAACTAAGTTAAAAGACTATTACTTACTGACACATATTCCACATACATTTGAAATAATTGAAATTATCTAATGAGTCTCGATAGTATATTTATTCACCATATTCATATTGTATTATGGTATAATAGATGTAAACAGTTTCAGTATTTTCTAATTCTCCATCACCAAATCTTAGGTTACTTCATCACTATGAAACTAAGTTAAAAGACTATTACTTAATGACACATATTCCATATACATTTGAAATAATTCAAATATTCTAATGAGTCTTGATAGTATATTTATTCACCATATTCATATTGTATTATGGTATAATAGATGTAAACAGTTTCAGTATTTTCTAATTCTCCATCACCAAATCTTAGGTTACTTCATCACTAAGAAACTAAGTTAAAAGACTATTACTTAATGACACATATTCCATAAACATTTGAAATAATTCAAATTATCTAATAAGTCTCGATAGTATATTTATTCACCATATTCATGTTGTATTATTGTATAATATATGTAAACAGTTTCAGTATTTTCTAATTCTCCATCACCAAATCTTAGGTTACTTCATCACTAAGAAACTAAGTTAAAAGACTATTACTTAATGACACATATTCCATATACATTTGAAATAATTCAAATTATCTAATGAGTCTCGATAGTATATTTATCCACCATATTCATATTGTATTATGGTATAATAGATGTAAACAATTTCAGTATTTTCTTTGTTCTCCATCACCAAATTTTAGGTTACTTCTTCAGTAAGAAACTAAGTTAAATGACTATTACTTAATGACACATATTCCATATACATTTGAAATAATTGAAATTATCTAATGAGTCTCTATAGTATATTTATTCACCATATTCATATTGTATTATGGTATAATAGATGTAAACAGTTTCAGTATTTTCTAATTTTCCATCACCAAATCTTAAGTTACTTCATCACTAAGAAACTAAGTTAAAAGACTATTACTTAATGACACATATTCCATATACATTTGAAATAATACAAATTATATAATAAGTCTTGATAGTATATTTATTCACCATATTCATATTGTATTATTGTATAATATATGTAAACAGTTTCAGTATTTTCTAGTTCTCCATCACCAAATCTTAGGTTACTTCATCACTAAGAAACTAAGTTAAAAGACTATTTCTTAATGACACTTATTCCTTATACATTTGAAATAATTCAAATTATCTAATGAGTCTCGATAGTATATTTATCCACCATATTCATATTGTATTATGGTATAATAGATGTAAACAATTTCAGTATTTTCTAATTCTCCATCACCAAATCTTAGGTTACTTCATCACTAAGAAACTAAGTTAAAAGACTATTACTTAATGACACATATTCCATATACATTTGAAATAATTCAAATTATCTAATGAGTCTCGATAATATATTCATCCACCATATTCATATTGTATTATGGTATAATAGATGTAAACAATTTCAGTATTTTCTAATTCTCCATCACCAAATCTTAGGTTACTTCATCACTAAGAAACTAAGTTAAAAGACTATTACTTAATGGCACATATTCCATATACATTTGAAATAATTCAAATTATCTAATGAGTCTCGATAGTATATTTATCCACCATATTCATATTGTATTATGGTATAATAGATGTAAACAATTTCAGTATTTTCTTTCTTCTCCATCACCAAATATTAGGTTACTTCATCACTAAGAAACTAAGTTAAAAGACTATTACTTACTGACACATATTCCACATACATTTGAAATAATTGAAATTATCTAATGAGTCTCGATAGTATATTTATTCACCATATTCATATTGTATTATTGTATAATATATGTAAACAGTTTCAGTATTTTCTAGTTCTCCATCACCAAAATCTTAGGTTACTTCATCACTAAGAAACTAAGTTAAAAGACTATTTCTTAATGACACTTATTCCTTATACATTTGAAATAATTCAAATTATCTAACGAGTCTCGATAGTATATTTATCCACCATATTCATATTGTATTATGGTATAATAGATGTAAACAATTTCAGTATTTTCTAATTCTCCATCACCAAATCTTAGGTTACTTCATCACTAAGAAACTAAGTTAAAAGACTATTACTTAATGACACATATTCCATATACATTTGAAATAATTCAAATTATCTAATGAGTCTCGATAATATATTCATCCACCATATTCATATTGTATTATGGTATAATAGATGTAAACAATTTCAGTATTTTCTAATTCTCCATCACCAAATCTTAGGTTACTTCATCACTAAGAAACTAAGTTAAAAGACTATTACTTAATGGCACATATTCCATATACATTTGAAATAATTCAAATTATCTAATGAGTCTCGATAGTATATTTATCCACCATATTCATATTGTATTATGGTATAATAGATGTAAACAATTTCAGTATTTTCTTTCTTCTCCATCACCAAATATTAGGTTACTTCATCACTAAGAAACTAAGTTAAAAGACTATTACTTACTGACACATATTCCACATACATTTGAAATAATTGAAATTATCTAATGAGTCTCGATAGTATATTTATTCACCATATTCATATTGTATTATGGTATAATAGATGTAAACAGTTTCAGTATTTTCTAATTCTCCATCACCAAATCTTAGGTTACTTCATCACTAAGAAACTAAGTTAAAAGACTATTACTTAATGACACATATTCCATATACATTTGAAATAATTCAAATATTCTAATGAGTCTTGATAGTATATTTATTCACCATATTCATATTGTATTATGGTATAATAGATGTAAACAGTTTCAATATTTTCTAATTCTCCATCACCAAATCTTAGGTTACTTCATCACTAAGAAACTAAGTTAAAAGACTATTACTTAATGACACATATTCCATAAACATTTGAAATAATTCAAATTATCTAATAAGTCTCGATAGTATATTTATTCACCATATTCATATTGTATTATTGTATAATATATGTAAACAGTTTCAGTATTTTCTAATTCTCCATCACCAAATCTTAGGTTACTTCATCACTAAGAAACTAAGTTAAAAGACTATTACTTAATGGCACATATTCCATATACATTTGAAATAATTCAAATTATCTAATGAGTCTCGATAGTATATTTATCCACCATATTCATATTGTATTATGGTATAATAGATGTAAACAATTTCAGTATTTTCTTTCTTCTCCATCACCAAATATTAGGTTACTTCATCACTAAGAAACTAAGTTAAAAGACTATTACTTACTGACACATATTCCACATACATTTGAAATAATTGAAATTATCTAATGAGTCTCGATAGTATATTTATTCACCATATTCATATTGTATTATGGTATAATAGATGTAAACAGTTTCAGTATTTTCTAATTCTCCATCACCAAATCTTAGGTTACTTCATCACTAAGAAACTAAGTTAAAAGACTATTACTTAATGACACATATTCCATATACATTTGAAATAATTCAAATATTCTAATGAGTCTTGATAGTATATTTATTCACCATATTCATATTGTATTATGGTATAATAGATGTAAACAGTTTCAGTATTTTCTAATTCTCCATCACCAAATCTTAGGTTACTTC
>CATIWC010002284.1:65000-67500 GCA_948472305.1 Vicia faba | reverse complement strand
GGGCCCGTTCGGGCCGGAAATTCAAAATTGTCGAAACGCTACGAAACTTTGCAGATCCCTTCTATGTGTTATTTGGGACTTCCATGCAAAAATTCATCGGGAGATTATTCCCCTAAGGCGCGTTTGCCTCCGCTCCCGTTCATGGAGAAACCGCACACGCACGCGTTCCGGTCGGAAATTGAAAGTAGACCGAGGGCTTGTCGAAACGCTACGAAACTCCTTGGACACTCTCAATGTGTTATTTGGGAAGTGCATGCAAAAATCCATCGGGAGATTATTCCCCTAAGGCGCGTTTGCCTCCGCTCCCCGTCGGAAAAACCGCACGGGGGCCCGTTCGGGCCGGAAATTCAAATTGTCGAAACGCTACGAAACTTTGCAGATCCCTTCTATGTGTTATTTGGGACTTCCATGCAAAAATTCATCGGGAGATTATTCCCCTAAGGCGCGTTTGCCTCCGCTCCCGTTCATGGAGAAACCGCACACGCACGCGTTCCGGTCGGAAATTGAAAGTAGACCGAGGGCTTGTCGAAACGCTACGAAACTCCTTGGACACTCTCAATGTGTTATTTGGGAAGTGCATGCAAAAATCCATCGGGAGATTATTCCCTAAGGCGCGTTTGCCTCCGCTCCCGTCGGAAAAACCGCACGGGGGCCCGTTCGGGCCGGAAATTCAAAATTGTCGAAACGCTACGAAACTTTGCAGATCCCTTCTATGTGTTATTTGGGACTTCCATGCAAAAATTCATCGGGAGATTATTCCCCTAAGCGCGTTTGCCTCCGCTCCCGTTCATGGAGAAACCGCACACGCACCGCGTTCCGGTCGGAAATTGAAAGTAGACCGAGGGCTTGTCGAAACGCTACGAAACTCCTTGGACACTCTCAATGTGTTATTTGGGAAGTGCATGCAAAAATCCATCGGGAGATTATTCCCCTAAGGCGCGTTTGCCTCCGCTCCCGTCGGAAAAACCGCACGGGGGCCCGTTCGGGCCGGAAATTCAAATTGTCGAAACGCTACGAAACTTTGCAGATCCCTTCTATGTGTTATTTGGGACTTCCATGCAAAAATTCATCGGGAGATTATTCCCCTAAGGCGCGTTTGCCTCCGCTCCCGTTCATGGAGAAACCGCACACGCACGCGTTCCGGTCGGAAATTGAAAGTAGACCGAGGGCTTGTCGAAACGCTACGAAACTCCTTGGACACTCTCAATGTGTTATTTGGGAAGTGCATGCAAAAATCCATCGGGAGATTATTCCCCTAAGGCGCGTTTGCCTCCGCTCCCGTCGGAAAAACCGCACGGGGGCCCGTTCGGGCCGGAAATTCAAAATTGTCGAAACGCTACGAAACTTTGCAGATCCCTTCTATGTGTTATTTGGGACTTCCATGCAAAAATTCATCGGGAGATTATTCCCCTAAGGCGCGTTTGCCTCCGCTCCCGTTCATGGAGAAACCGCACACGCACGCGTTCCGGTCGGAAATTGAAAGTAGACCGAGGGCTTGTCGAAACGCTACGAAACTCCTTGGACACTCTCAATGTGTTATTTGGGAAGTGCATGCAAAAATCCATCGGGAGATTATTCCCCTAAGGCGCGTTTGCCTCCGCTCCCGTCGGAAAAACCGCACGGGGGCCCGTTCGGGCCGGAAATTCAAAATTGTCGAAACGCTACGAAACTTTGCAGATCCCTTCTATGTGTTATTTGGGACTTCCATGCAAAAATTCATCGGGAGATTATTCCCCTAAGGCGCGTTTGCCTCCGCTCCCGTTCATGGAGAAAACCGCACACGCACGCGTTCCGGTCGGAAATTGAAAGTAGACCGAGGGCTTGTCGAAACGCTACGAAACTCCTTGGACACTCTCAATGTGTTATTTGGGAAGTGCATGCAAAAATCCATCGGGAGATTATTCCCCTAAGGCGCGTTTGCCTCCGCTCCCGTCGGAAAAACCGCACGGGGGCCCGTTCGGGCCGGAAATTCAAAATTGTCGAAACGCTACGAAACTTTGCAGATCCCTTCTATGTGTTATTTGGGACTTCCATGCAAAAATTCATCGGAGATTATTCCCCTAAGGCGCGTTTGCCTCCGCTCCCGTTCATGGAGAAACCGCACACGCACGCGTTCCGGTCGGAAATTGAAAGTAGACCGAGGGCTTGTCGAAACGCTACGAAACTCCTTGGACACTCTCAATGTGTTATTTGGGAAGTGCATGCAAAAATCCATCGGGAGATTATTCCCCTAAGGCGCGTTTGCCTCCGCTCCCGTCGGAAAAACCGCACGGGGGCCCGACACGCGAAAAGCCGAAATATATCGAGGGATCGCCCGAATGGCATGAACTTGGCATGCCATCTCAATTTGGTGGCAGATTAATGCATGAAAAATTCCAGACCGGAACTCATTCCGTAGCCCGACGTTTGTTTGCTTCCGCCCCTTGAAAAAAACTCAATTACACGCGTTTTCGGACGAAAATTCAAAATAAATCGAGACGTTATCGAAACGCTACGAAAC
>CATIWC010002284.1:52500-55000 GCA_948472305.1 Vicia faba | reverse complement strand
TCGGGAGATTATTCCCCTAAGGCGCGTTTGCCTCCGCTCCCGTCGGAAAAACCGCACGGGGGCCCGTTCGGGCCGGAAATTCAAAATTGTCGAAACGCTACGAAACTTTGCAGATCCCTTCTATGTGTTATTTGGGACTTCCATGCAAAAATTCATCGGGAGATTATTCCCCTAAGGCGCGTTTGCCTCCGCTCCCGTTCATGGAGAAACCGCACACGCACGCGTTCCGGTCGGAAATTGAAAGTAGACGAGGGCTTGTCGAACGCTACGAAACTCCTTGGACACTCTCAATGTGTTATTTGGGAAGTGCATGCAAAAATCCATCGGGAGATTATTCCCCTAAGGCGCGTTTGCCTCCGCTCCCGTCGGAAAAACCGCACGGGGGCCCGTTCGGGCCGGAAATTCAAAATTGTCGAAACGCTACGAAACTTTGCAGATCCCTTCTATGTGTTATTTGGGACTTCCATGCAAAAATTCATCGGGAGATTATTCCCCTAAGGCGCGTTTGCCTCCGCTCCCGTTCATGGAGAAACCGCACACGCACGCGTTCCGGTCGGAAATTGAAAGTAGACCGAGGGCTTGTCGAACGCTACGAAACTCCTTGGACACTCTCAATGTGTTATTTGGGAAGTGCATGCAAAAATCCATCGGGAGATTATTCCCCTAAGGCGCGTTTGCCTCCGCTCCCGTCGGAAAAACCGCACGGGGGCCCGTTCGGGCCGGAAATTCAAAATTGTCGAAACGCTACGAAACTTTGCAGATCCCTTCTATGTGTTATTTGGGACTTCCATGCAAAAATTCATCGGGAGATTATTCCCCTAAGGCGCGTTTGCCTCCGCTCCCGTTCATGGAGAAACCGCACACGCACGCGTTCCGGTCGGAAATTGAAAGTAGACCGAGGGCTTGTCGAAACGCTACGAAACTCCTTGGACACTCTCAATGTGTTATTTGGGAAGTGCATGCAAAAATCCATCGGGAGATTATTCCCCTAAGGCGCGTTTGCCTCCGCTCCCGTCGGAAAAACCGCACGGGGGCCCGTTCGGGCCGGAAATTCAAAATTGTCGAAACGCTACGAAACTTTGCAGATCCCTTCTATGTGTTATTTGGGACTTCCATGCAAAAATTCATCGGGAGATTATTCCCCTAAGGCGCGTTTGCCTCCGCTCCCGTTCATGGAGAAACCGCACACGCACGCGTTCCGGTCGGAAATTGAAAGTAGACCGAGGGCTTGTCGAAACGCTACGAAACTCCTTGGACACTCTCAATGTGTTATTTGGGAAGTGCATGCAAAAATCCATCGGGAGATTATTCCCTAAGCGCGTTTGCCTCCGCTCCCGTCGGAAAAACCGCACGGGGGCCCGTTCGGGCCGGAAATTCAAAATTGTCGAAACGCTACGAAACTTTGCAGATCCCTTCTATGTGTTATTTGGGACTTCCATGCAAAAATTCATCGGGAGATTATTCCCCTAAGGCGCGTTTGCCTCCGCTCCCGTTCATGGAGAAACCGCACACGCACGCGTTCCGGTCGGAAATTGAAAGTAGACCGAGGGCTTGTCGAAACGCTACGAAACTCCTTGGACACTCTCAATGTGTTATTTGGGAAGTGCATGCAAAAATCCATCGGGAGATTATTCCCCTAAGGCGCGTTTGCCTCCGCTCCCGTCGGAAAAACCGCACGGGGGCCCGTTCGGGCCGGAAATTCAAAATTGTCGAAACGCTACGAAACTTTGCAGATCCCTTCTATGTGTTATTTGGGACTTCCATGCAAAAATTCATCGGGAGATTATTCCCCTAAGGCGCGTTTGCCTCCGCTCCCGTTCATGGAGAAACCGCACACGCACGCGTTCCAGTCGGAAATTGAAAGTAGACCGAGGGCTTGTCGAAACGCTACGAAACTCCTTGGACACTCTCAATGTGTTATTTGGGAAGTGCATGCAAAAATCCATCGGGAGATTATTCCCCTAAGGCGCGTTTGCCTCCGCTCCCGTCGGAAAAACCGCACGGGGGCCCGTTCGGGCCGGAAATTCAAAATTGTCGAAACGCTACGAAACTTTGCAGATCCCTTCTATGTGTTATTTGGGACTTCCATGCAAAAATTCATCGGGAGATTATTCCCCTAAGGCGCGTTTGCCTCCGCTCCCGTTCATGGAGAAACCGCACACGCACGCGTTCCGGTCGGAAATTGAAAGTAGACCGAGGGCTTGTCGAAACGCTACGAAACTCCTTGGACACTCTCAATGTGTTATTTGGGAAGTGCATGCAAAAATCCATCGGGAGATTATTCCCCTAAGGCGCGTTTGCCTCCGCTCCCGTCGGAAAAACCGCACGGGGGCCCGACACGCGAAAAGCCGAAATATATCGAGGGATCGCCCGAATGGCATGAAACTTGGCATGCCATCTCAATTTGGTGGCAGATTAATGCATGAAAAATTCCAGACCGGAACTCATTCCGTAGCCCGACGTTTGTTTGCTTCCGCCCCTTGAAAAAAACTCAATTACA
>CATIWC010002284.1:0-2500 GCA_948472305.1 Vicia faba | reverse complement strand
GAAAAACCGCACGGGGGCCCGTTCGGGCCGGAAATTCAAAATTGTCGAAACGCTACGAAACTTTGCAGATCCCTTCTATGTGTTATTTGGGACTTCCATGCAAAAATTCATCGGGAGATTATTCCCCTAAGGCGCGTTTGCCTCCGCTCCCGTTCATGGAGAAACCGCACACGCACGCGTTCCGGTCGGAAATTGAAAGTAGACCGAGGGCTTGTCGAAACGCTACGAAACTCCTTGGACACTCTCAATGTGTTATTTGGGAAGTGCATGCAAAAATCCATCGGGAGATTATTCCCCTAAGGCGCGTTTGCCTCCGCTCCCGTCGGAAAAACCGCACGGGGGCCCGTTCGGGCCGGAAATTCAAAATTGTCGAAACGCTACGAAACTTTGCAGATCCCTTCTATGTGTTATTTGGGACTTCCATGCAAAAATTCATCGGGAGATTATTCCCCTAAGGCGCGTTTGCCTCCGCTCCCGTTCATGGAGAAACCGCACACGCACGCGTTCCGGTCGGAAATTGAAAGTAGACCGAGGGCTTGTCGAAACGCTACGAAACTCCTTGGACACTCTCAATGTGTTATTTGGGAAGTGCATGCAAAAATCCATCGGGAGATTATTCCCCTAAGGCGCGTTTGCCTCCGCTCCCGTCGGAAAAACCGCACGGGGGCCCGACACGCGAAAAGCCGAAATATATCGAGGGATCGCCCGAATGGCATGAAACTTGGCATGCCATCTCAATTTGGTGGCAGATTAATGCATGAAAAATTCCAGACCGGAACTCATTCCGTAGCCCGACGTTTGTTTGCTTCCGCCCCTTGAAAAAAACTCAATTACACGCGTTTCGGACGAAAATTCAAATAAATCGAGACGTTATCGAAACGCTACGAAACTTTGCAGATCCCTTCTATGTGTTATTGAGATGTCCATAGCAAAAAATCATCGGGAAATTCATTCCTAAGGCGCGTTTGCCTCCGCTCCCCCGTTCTTGAAAATCCGGCGCTTAGAAAATTCATAATTAATTCATCCGAAGTCGAAAAATTCTAATTTTTGGTGGGAGGGGTTCTTATATTGTGTTTAAAGAGCATGCAAAAAATCAAGAAAAAATTCGAAGTCTAAGTCATCAAACTAGAAATTTATGTCTACAGGGAAAAAGGGACCAATTTGGTGGCAAAGTGAGGATTTCAGTTCAACATATATAGGGGGAGGCCCTTGCCTGGTCCGCCTGGGGCCTTGCCACGCCCAGGCCAGGCCACGCCCAGGCCAGGCCACATGCTGCCTAGACGGAACATGCCCATGGGTGTTCCAAACGATTCCAATGGCAAATCCATCAACCCCCCGCACAAAATCCAATCCAAATATCGAATTTTCATCATCGAATCGAGCGTTCTTGATAAAAAAAATTCAAAATTTGGCTGGATTTTGCGTGCCCGTGCCGGCCACACGGAAGGTCCGTGGCATGCCACGGATGGTCCCGTCGACGGAATCGAAGTTGCGATCGAAGTTTTGCCGCACAACCCAATAAAATATTGGCATTCCAACCATCGAATCGTTCTTTGGGCGAAGAAAAAAATTTGCTAAAATTTTGCGGTGCCCGTGCCCGGCCGAGTGGCTCGTCCGGACCTGGTCACGGACGTTCGGGCGGCGGGGCATGGGAGTTGCGATCGAAGTTTTGCCGCAAAATCATGTCAAATTTTGGCGTTCCCGTCATCGAATCGTCCGTTGGTCGAAGATCAAAATTTTATCGGGGTGCGCGGTGTGACGGTCGTGGTCACGGACGGCGCAATCCGACGTGATTTTTGCCTTGGGCAAAAGCAACGCGGCGCGAAATGACGCGAAATGTCGCGATTGGGACTTGGGACTTGGACGAGGACGAGGACGAGGACGAGACGCGCGCGTGTGTGCGTGGCTCGGAAAATTGGCCCCGTTGCTCGGGTTGGTTTTTCATGCCTAGTGCGGCAGAACCGGCGTTGTTCGATGCTTCCATTTGCCTGCATGCCTTGGCATCGCGGGGGGTGGTACGTTACGCAATGTTGGATCTTGCTGACGCGGGGGCGTGTGAGTGGCATTGCGGATGTTTGTGTTTGCTGGCTCCATGCTTTTGCACCGAACGGTGAACACAACATTCCCTATCAATTTTCATCGCTTGCTTGCGTAATCGGTGTTGGTTTCTTGTTCCTGTTTGTCTTGCCTATAAAACGGTAAACATTTGGCTGGTTAGTTTTAAAACCATCCCATCCCATTGCTTGGTGTTGTGGTGGCTCTTGAAGTGATACGTATGTGCCGTCTTAGATGTCACGTGTGGCGTCTCTTGCGGTACGCGCGGGTCATTGATTTCTTGGAGGCGGTACTTGAGATGACATTTGGTTTATCCCATTGCGTCCCTTACTAATGGTTGCTCTAAATTATGCCCCCGCACTTTTGCAAGTTTTGCACCCTTCGGGCGGCACAATTCTTGCACTGTGTGCGGAGTCATAAGGCCCCGCACTTTTGCAAGTTTTGC
>CATIWC010002283.1:0-106313 GCA_948472305.1 Vicia faba | reverse complement strand
CAAATTTTAGGTTACTTCATCACTAAGAAACCAAGTTAAAAGACTATTACTCAATGACACATATTTCATATACATTTGAAATAATTCAAATTATCTAATGAGTCTCGATAGTATATTTATCCACCATATTCATATTGTATTATGGTATAATAGATGTAATCAATTTCAGTATTTTCTAATTCTCCATCACCAAATCTTAGGTTACTTCATCACTAAGAAACTAAGTTAAAAGACTCTTACTTAATGATACATATTCCATATACATTTGAAATAATTAAAATTATCTAATGAGTCTCGATACTATATTTATCCATCATATTCATATTGTATTATGGTATAATAGATGTAAATAGTTTCAGTATTTTCTAATTCTCTATCACCAAATTTTAGGTTACTTCATCCCTAACAAACTAAGTTAAAAGACTATTACTTAATGACACATATTCCATATACATTTGAAATATTTCAAATTATCTAATGAGTCTCGATAGTATATTTATTCACCATAGTCATATTGTATTATGGTATAATAGATGTAATCAATTTCAGTATTTTCTAATTCTCCATCACCAAATCTTAGGTTACTTCATCACTAAGAAACTAAGTTAAAAGACTCTTACTTAATGATACATATTCCATATACATTTGAAATAATTAAAATTATCTAATGAGTCTCGATACTATATTTATCCATCATATTCATATTGTATTATGGTATAATAGATGTAAATAGTTTCAGTATTTTCTAATTCTCCATCACCAAATTTTAGGTTACTTCATCACTAAGAAACCAAGTTAAAAGACTATTACTTAATGACACATATTCCATATACATTTGAAGTAATTAAAATTATCTAATGAGTCTCGATAGTATATTTATCCACCATATTCATATTGTATTATGGTATAATAGATGTAAACAATTTCAATATTTTTCTTCTTCTCTATCACCAAACTTTAGGTTACTTCATCACTAAGAAACTAAGTTAAAAGACTATTACTTAATGACACATATTCCATATACATTTGAAATAATTCAAATTATCTAATGAGTCTCGATAGTATATTTATCCACCATATTCATATTGTATTATGGTATAATAGATGTAATCAATTTAAGTATTTTCAAATTCTCCATCACCAAATCTTAGGTTACTTCATCACTAAGAAACTAAGTTAAAAGACTATTACTTAATGACACATATTCCATATACATTTGAAATAATTCAAATTATCTAATGAGTCTCGAAAGTATATTTATCCACCATATTCATATTTTATTATGGTATAATAGATGTAAACAATTTCAATATTTTTCTTCTTCTCTATCACCAAATTTTAGGTTACTTCATCACTAAGAAACTAAGTTAAAAGACTATTACTTAATGACACATATTCCATATACATTTGAAATAATTCAAATTATCTAATGAGTCTCGATAGTATATTTATCCACCATATTCATATTGTATTATGGTATAATAGATGTAATCAATTTCAGTATTTTCTAATTCTCCATCACCAAATTTTAGGTTACTTCATCACTAAGAAACCAAGTTAAAAGACTATTACTTAATGACACATATTCCATATACATTTGAAGTAATTCAAATTATCTAATGAGTCTCGATAGTATATTTATCCACCATATTCATATTGTATTATGGTATAATAGATGTAAACAATTTCAATATTTTTCTTCTTCTCTATCACCAAATTTTAGGTTACTTCATTACTAAGAAACTAAGTTAAAAGACTATTACTTAATGACACATATTCCATATACATTTGAAATAATTCAAATTATCTAATGAGTCTCGATAGTATATTTATCCACCATATTCATATTGTATTATGGTATAATAGATGTAAACAATTTCAATATTTTTCTTCTTCTCTATCACCAAATTTTAGGTTACTTCATCACTAAGAAACTAAGTTAAAAGACTATTACTTAATGACACATATTCCATATACATTTGAAATAATTCAAATTATCTAATGAGTCTCGATAGTATATTTATCCACCATATTCATATTGTATTATGGTATAATAGATGTAATCAATTTCAGTATTTTCTAATTCTCCATCACCAAATCTTAGGTTACTTCATCACTAAGAAACTAAGTTAAAAGACTATTACTTAATGACACATATTCCATATACATTTGAAATAATTCAAATTATCTAATGAGTCTCGATACTATATTTATCCACCATATTCATATTGTATTATGGTATAATAGATGTAAATAGTTTCCGTATTTTCTAATTCTCTATCACCAAATTTTAGGTTACTTCATCACTAACAAACTAAGTTTAAAGACTATTACTTAATGACACTTATTCCATATACATTTGAAATATTTCAAATTATCTAATGAGTCTCAATAGTATATTTATTCACCATATTCATATTGTATTATGGTATAATAGATGTAAACAATTTCCGTATTTTCTAATTCTCCATCACCAAATTTTAGGTTACTTCATCACTAAGAAACCAAGTTAAAAGACTATTACTTAATGACACATATTCCATATACATTTGAAGTAATTCAAATTATCTAATGAGTCTCGATAGTATATTTATCCACCATATTCATATTGTATTATGGTATAATAGATGTAAACAATTTCAATATTTTTCTTCTTCTCTATCACCAAATTTTAGGTTACTTCATCACTAAGAAACTAAGTTAAAAGACTATTACTTAATGACACATATTCCATATACATTTGAAATAATTCAAATTATCTAATGAGTCTCGATAGTATATTTATCCACCATATTCATATTGTATTATGGTATAATAGATGTAATCAATTTAAGTATTTTCAAATTCTCCATCACCAAATCTTAGGTTACTTCAACACTAAGAAACTAAGTTAAAAGACTATTACTTAATGACACATATTCCATATACATTTGAAATAATTCAAATTATCTAATGAGTCTCGATAGTATATTTATCCACCATATTCATATTGTATTATGGTATAATAGATGTAAACAATTTCAATATTTTTCTTCTTCTCTATCACCAAATTTTAGGTTACTTCTTCACTAAGAAACTAAGTTAAAAGACTATTACTTAATGACACATATTCCATATACATTTGAAATAATTCAAATTATCTAATGAGTCTCGATAGTATATTTATCCACCATATTCATATTGTATTATGGTATAATAGATGTAATCAATTTCAGTATTTTCTAATTCTCCATCACCAAATTTTAGGTTACTTCATCACTAACAAACTAAGTTAAAAGACTACTACTTAATGACACATATTCCATATACATTCGAAATATTTCAAATTATCTAATGAGTCTCAATAGTATATTTATTCACCATATTCATATTGTATTATGGTATAATAGATATAAACAGTTTCCGTATTTTCTAATTCTCCATCACCAAATTTTAGGTTACTTCATCACTAAGAAACCAAGTTAAAAGACTATTACTTAATGACACATATTCCATATACATTTGAAGTAATTCATATTATCTAATGAGTCTCGATAGTATATTTATCCACCATATTCATATTGTATTATGGTATAATAGATGTAAACAATTTCAATATTTTTCCTTTTCTCTATCACCAAATTTTAGGTTACTTCATCACTAAGAAACTAAGTTAAAAGACTATTACTTAATGACACATATTCCATATACATTTGAAATAATTCAAATTATTTAATGAGTCTCGATAGTATATTTATTCACCATATTCATATTGTATTATGGTATAATAGATGTAAACAGTTTTAGTATTTTCTAATTCTCCATCACCAAATCTTAGATTACTTCATCACTAACAAACTAAGTTTAAAGACTATTACTTAATGACACATATTCCATATCCATTTGAAATATTTCAAATTATCTAATGAGTCTCAATAGTATATTTATTCACCATATTCATATTGTATTATGGTATAATAGATGTAAACAATTTCAGTATTTTCTAATTCTCCATCACCAAATCTTAGGTTACTTCATCACTAAGAAACTAAGTTAAAAGACTATTACTTAATGACACATATTCCATATACATTTGAAATAATTCAAATTATCTAATGAGTCTCGATAGTATATTTATCCACCATATTCATATTGTATTATGGTATAATAGATGTAAACAATTTCAATATTTTTCCTCTTCTCTATCACCAAATTTTAGGTTACTTCTTCACTAAGAAACTAAGTTAAAAGACTATTACTTAATGACACATATTCCATATACATTTGAAATAATTCAAATTATCTAATGAGTCTCGATAGTATATTTATCCACCATATTCATATTGTGTTATGGTATAATAGATGTAATCAATTTCACTATTTTCTAATTCTCCATCACCAAATTTTAGGTTACTTCATCACTAACAAACTAAGTTAAAAGACTACTACTTAATGACACATATTCCATATACATTCGAAATATTTCAAATTATCTAATGAGTCTCAATAGTATATTTATTCACCATATTCATATTGTATTATGGTATAATAGATATAAACAGTTTCCGTATTTTCTAATTCTCCATCACCAAATTTTAGGTTACTTCATCACTAAGAAACCAAGTTAAAAGACTATTACTTAATGACACATATTCCATATACATTTGATATAATTCAAATTATCTAATGAGTCTCGATAGTATATTTATCCACCATATTCATATTGTATTATGGTATAATAGATGTAAACAATTTCAATATTTTTCCTTTTCTCTATCACCAAATTTTAGGTTACTTCATCACTAAGAAACTAAGTTAAAAGACTATTACTTAATGACACATATTCCATATACATTTGAAATAATTCAAATTATTTAATGAGTCTCGATAGTATATTTATTCACCATATTCATATTGTATTATGGTATAATAGATGTAAACAGTTTTAGTATTTTCTAATTCTCCATCACCAAATCTTAGATTACTTCATCACTAACAAACTAAGTTAAAAGACTATTACTTAATGACACATATTCCATATACGTTTGAAATAATTCAAGTTATCTAATGATTCTCGATAGTATATTTATCCACCATATTCATATTTTATTATCGTATAATAGATGTAAACAATTTCATTATTTTTCTTCTTCTCCATCACCAAATTTTAGGTTACTTAATCACTAAGAAACTAAGTTAAGAGACTATTACTTAATGACACATATTCCATATACATTTGAAATAATTCAAATTATCTAATGAGTCTCGATAGTATATTTATTCACCGTATTCATATTGTATTATTGTATAATACATGTAAACAGTTTCAGTATTTTCAAATTCTCCATCACAAAGTCTTATGTTACTTCATCACTAAGAAACTAAGTTAAAAGACTATTACTTAATGACACATATTCCATATACATTTGAAATAATTCAAATTATCTAATGAGTCTCGATAGTATATTTATTCACCATATTCATATTGTATTATTGTATAATACATGTAAACAGTTTCAGTATTTTCAAATTCTCCATCACAAAATCTTAGGTTACTTCATCACTAAGAAACTAAGTTAAAAGACTATTACTTAATGACACATATTCCATATACATTTGAAATAATTCAAATTATCTAATGTGTCTCGATAGTATATTTATCCACCATATTCATATTGTATTATGGTATAATAGATGTAATCAATTTAAGTATTTTCAAATTCTCCATCACCAAATCTTAGGTTACTTCATCACTAAGAAACTAAGTTAAAAGACTATTACTTAATGACACATATTCCATATACATTTGAAATAATTCAAATTATCTAATGAGTCTCGATAGTATATTTATCCACCATATTCATATTGTATTATGGTATAATAGATGTAAACAATTTCAATATTTTTCTTCTTCTCTATCACCAAATTTTAGGTTACTTCTTCACTAAGAAACTAAGTTAAAAGACTATTACTTAATGAGACATATTCCATATACATTTGAAATAATTCAAATTTTCTAATGAGTCTCGATAGTATATTTATCCACCATATTCATATTGTATTATGGTATAATAGATGTAATCAATTGCAGTATTTTCTAATTCTCCATCACCAAATTTTAGGTTACTTCATCACTAACAAACTAAGTTAAAAGACTACTACTTAATGACACATATTCCATATACATTCGAAATATTTCAAATTATCTAATGAGTCTCAATAGTATATTTATTCACCTTATTCATATTGTATTATGGTATAATAGATATAAACAGTTTCCGTATTTTCTAATTCTACATCACCAAATTTTAGGTTACTTCATCACTAAGAAACCAAGTTAAAAGACTATTACTTAATGACACATATTCCATATACATTTGAAGTAATTCAAATTATCTAATGAGTCTCGATAGTATATTTATCCACCATATTCATATTGTATTATGGTATAATAGATGTAAACAATTTCAATATTTTTCCTTTTCTCTATCACCAAATTTTAGGTTACTTCATCACTAAGAAACTAAGTTAAAAGACTATTACTTAATGACACATATTCCATATACATTTGAAATAATTCAAATTATTTAATGAGTCTCGATAGTATATTTATTCACCATATTCATATTGTATTATGGTATAATAGATGTAAACAGTTTTAGTATTTTCTAATTCTCCATCACCAAATCTTAGATTACTTCATCACTAACAAACTAAGTTAAAAGACTATTACTTAATGACACATATTCAATATACATTTGAAATAATTCAAATTATCTAATGATTCTCGATAGTATATTTATCCACCATATTCATATTTTATTATCGTATAATAGATGTAAACAATTTCATTATTTTTCTTCTTCTCCATCACCAAATTTTAGGTTACTTAATCACTAAGAAACTAAGTTAAGAGACTATTACTTAATGACACATATTCCATATACATTTGAAATAATTCAAATTATCTAATGAGTCTCGATAGTATATTTATTCACCGTATTCATATTGTATTATTGTATAATACATGTAAACAGTTTCAGTATTTTCAAATTCTCCATCACAAAATCTTATGTTACTTCATCACTAAGAAACTAAGTTAAAAGACTATTACTTAATGACACATATTCCATATACATTTATAATAATTCAAAATATCTAATGAGTCTCGATAGTATATTTATTCACCATATTCATATTGAATTATTGTATAATACATGTAAACAGTTTCAGTATTTTCAAATTCTCCATCACAAAATCTTAGGTTACTTCATCACTAAGAAACTAAGTTAAAAGACTATTACTTAATGACACATATTCCATATACATTTGAAATAATTCAAATTATCTAATGAGTCTCGATAGTATATTTATCCACCATATTCATATTGTATTACGGTATAATAGATGTAAACAATTTCAATATTTTTCTTCTTCTCTATCACCAAATTTTAGGTTACTTCATCACTAACAAACTAAGTTAAAAGACTATTACTTAATGACACATATTCCATATACATTTGAAATAATTCAAATTATCTAATGAGTCTCGATAGTATATTTATTCACCATATTCATATTGTATTATGGTATAATAGATATAAACAGTTTCCGTATTTTCTAATTCTCCATCACCAAATTTTAGGTTACTTCATCACTAAGAAACCAAGTTAAAAGACTATTACTTAATGACACATATTCCATATACATTTGAAGTAATTCAAATTATCTAATGAGTCTCGATAGTATATTTATCCACCATATTCATATTGTATTATGGTATAATAGATGTAAACAATTTCAATATTTTTCCTTTTCTCTATCACCAAATTTTAGGTTACTTCATCACTAAGAAACTAAGTTAAAAGACTATTACTTAATGACACATATTCCATATACATTTGAAATAATTCAAATTATTTAATGAGTCTCGATAGTATATTTATTCACCATATTCATATTGTATTATGGTATAATAGATGTAAACAGTTTTAGTATTTTCTAATTCTCCATCACCAAATCTTAGATTACTTCATCACTAACAAACTAAGTTAAAAGACTATTACTTAATGACACATATTCCATATACGTTTGAAATAATTCAAGTTATCTAATGATTCTCGATAGTATATTTATCCACCATATTCATATTTTATTATCGTATAATAGATGTAAACAATTTCATTATTTTTCTTCTTCTCCATCACCAAATTTTAGGTTACTTAATCACTAAGAAACTAAGTTAAGAGACTATTACTTAATGACACATATTCCATATACATTTGAAATAATTCAAATTATCTAATGAGTCTCGATAGTATATTTATTCACCGTATTCATATTGTATTATTGTATAATACATGTAAACAGTTTCAGTATTTTCAAATTCTCCATCACAAAGTCTTATGTTACTTCATCACTAAGAAACTAAGTTAAAAGACTATTACTTAATGACACATATTCCATATACATTTGAAATAATTCAAATTATCTAATGAGTCTCGATAGTATATTTATTCACCATATTCATATTGTATTATTGTATAATACATGTAAACAGTTTCAGTATTTTCAAATTCTCCATCACAAAATCTTAGGTTACTTCATCACTAAGAAACTAAGTTAAAAGACTATTACTTAATGACACATATTCCATATACATTTGAAATAATTCAAATGATCTAATGTGTCTCGATAGTATATTTATCCACCATATTCATATTGTATTATGGTATAATAGATGTAATCAATTTAAGTATTTTCAAATTCTCCATCACCAAATCTTAGGTTACTTCATCACTAAGAAACTAAGTTAAAAGACTATTACTTAATGACACATATTCCATATACATTTGAAATAATTCAAATTATCTAATGAGTCTCGATAGTATATTTATCCACCATATTCATATTGTATTATGGTATAATAGATGTAAACAATTTCAATATTTTTCTTCTTCTCTATCACCAAATTTTAGGTTACTTCTTCACTAAGAAACTAAGTTAAAAGACTATTACTTAATGACACATATTCCATATACATTTGAAATAATTCAAATTATCTAATGAGTCTCGATAGTATATTTATCCACCATATTCATATTGTATTATGGTATAATAGAGGTAATCAATTTCAGTATTTTCTAATTCTCCATCACCAAATTTTAGGTTACTTCATCACTAACAAACTAAGTTAAAAGACTACTACTTAATGACACATATTCCATATACATTCGAAATATTTCAAATTATCTAATGAGTCTCAATAGTATATTTATTCACCTTATTCATATTGTATTATGGTATAATAGATATAAACAGTTTCCGTATTTTCTAATTCTACATCACCAAATTTTAGGTTACTTCATCACTAAGAAACCAAGTTAAAAGACTATTACTTAATGACACATATTCCATATACATTTGAAGTAATTCAAATTATCTAATGAGTCTCGATAGTATATTTATCCACCATATTCATATTGTATTATGGTATAATAGATGTAAACAATTTCAATATTTTTCCTTTTCTCTATCACCAAATTTTAGGTTACTTCATCACTAAGAAACTAAGTTAAAAGACTATTACTTAATGACACATATTCCATATACATTTGAAATAATTCAAATTATTTAATGAGTCTCGATAGTATATTTATTCACCATATTCATATTGTATTATGGTATAATAGATGTAAACAGTTTTAGTATTTTCTAATTCTCCATCACCAAATCTTAGATTACTTCATCACTAACAAACTAAGTTAAAAGACTATTACTTAATGACACATATTCCATATACATTTGAAATAATTCAAATTATCTAATGATTCTCGATAGTATATTTATCCACCATATTCATATTTTATTATCGTATAATAGATGTAAACAATTTCATTATTTTTCTTCTTCTCCATCACCAAATTTTAGGTTACTTAATCACTAAGAAACTAAGTTAAGAGACTATTACTTAATGACACATATTCCATATACATTTGAAATAATTCAAATTATCTAATGAGTCTCGATAGTATATTTATTCACCGTATTCATATTGTATTATTATATAATACATGTAAACAGTTTCAGTATTTTCAAATTCTCCATCACAAAATCTTATGTTACTTCATCACTAAGAAACTAAGTTAAAAGACTATTACTTAATGACACATATTCCATATACATTTGTAATAATTCAAATTATCTAATGAGTCTCGATAGTATATTTATTCACCATATTCATATTGAATTATTGTATAATACATGTAAACAGTTTCAGTATTTTCAAATTCTCCATCACAAAATCTTAGGTTACTTCATCACTAAGAAACTAAGTTAAAAGACTATTACTTAATGACACATATTCCATATACATTTGAAATAATTCAAATTATCTAATGAGTCTCGATAGTATATTTATCCACCATATTCATATTGTATTACGGTATAATAGATGTAAACAATTTCAATATTTTTCTTCTTCTCTATCACCAAATTTTAGGTTACTTCATCACTAACAAACTAAGTTAAAAGACTATTACTTAATGACACATATTCCATATACATTTGAAATAATTCAAATTATCTAATGATTCTCGATAGTATATTTATCCACCATATTCATATTTTATTATCGTATAATAGATGTAAAGAATTTCATTATTTTTCTTCTTCTCAATCACCAAATTTTAGGTTACTTCATCACTAAGAAACTAAGTTAAGAGACTATTACTTAATGACACATATTCCATATACATTTGAAATAATTCAAATTATCTAATGAGTCTCGATAGTATATTTATTCACCGTATTCATATTGTATTATTGTATAATACATGTAAACAGTTTCAGTATTTTCAAATCCTCCATCACAAAATCTTATGTTACTTCATCACTAAGAAACTAAGTTAAAAGACTATTACTTAATGACACATATTCCATATACATTTGAAATAATTCAAATTATCTAATGAGTCTCGATAGTATATTTATTCACCATATTCATATTGTATTATTGTATAATACATGTAAACAGTTTTAGTATTTTCAAATTCTCCATCATAAAATCTTAGGTTACTTCATCACTAAGAAACTAAGTTAAAAGACTATTACTTAATGACACATATTCCATATACATTTGAAATAATTCAAATTATCTAATGAGTCTCGATAGTATATTTATCCACCATATTCATATTGTATTATGGTATAATAGATGTAAACAATTTCAATATTTTTCTTCTTCTCTATCACCAAATTTTAGGTTACTTCATCACTAAGAAACTAAGTTAAAAGACTATTACTTAATGACACATATTCCATATACATTTGAAATAATTCAAATTATCTAATGAGTCTCGATAGTATATTTATCCACCATATTCATATTGTATTATGGTATAATAGATGTAAACAATTTCAATATTTTTCTTCTTCTCTATCACCAAATTTTAGGTTACTTCATCACTAAGAAACTAAGTTAAAAGACTATTACTTAATGACACATATTCCATATACATTTGAAATAATTCAAATTATCTAATGAGTCTCGATAGTATATTTATCCACCATATTCATATTGTATTATCGTATAATAGATGTAAACAATTTCATTATTTTTCTTCTTCTCCATCACCAAATTTTAGGTTACTTCATCACTAAGAAACTAAGTTAAGATACTATTACTTAATGACACATATTCCATATACATTTGAAATAATTCAAATTATCTAATGAGTCTCGATAGTATATTTATTCACCGTATTCATATTGTATTATTGTATAATACATGTAAACAGTTTCAGTATTTTCAAATTCTCCATCACAAAATCTTATGTTACTTCATCACTAAGAAACTAAGTTAAAAGACTATTACTTAATGACACATATTCCATATACATTTGAAATAATTAAAATTATCTAATGAGTCTCGATAGTATATTTATTCACCATATTCATATTGTATTATTGTATAATACATGTAAATAGTTTCAGTATTTTCAAATTCTCCATCACAAAATCTTAGGTTACTTCATCACTAAGAAACTAAGTTAAAAGACTATTACTTAATGACACATATTCCATATACATTTGAAATAATTCAAATTATCTAATGAGTCTCGATAGTATATTTATCCACCATATTCATATTGTATTATGGTATAATAGATGTAAACAATTTCAATATTTTTCTTCTTCTCTATCACCAAATTTTAGGTTACTTCATCACTAAGAAACTAAGTTAAAAGACTATTACTTAATGACACATATTCCATATACATTTGAAATAATTCAAATTATCTAATGAGTCTCGATAGTATATTTATCCACCATATTCATATTGTATTATGGTATAATAGATGTAACCAGTTTCAGTATTTTTAATTCTCTATCACCAAATTTTAGGTTACTTCATCACTAACAAACTAAGTTAAAAGACTATTACTTAATGACACATATTCCATATACATTTGAAATAATTCAAATTATCTAATGATTCTCGATAGTATATTTATCCACCATATTCATATTTTATTATCGTATAATAGATGTAAACAATTTCATTATTTTTCTTCTTCTCCATCACCAAATTTTAGGTTACTTCATCACTAAGAAACTAAGTTAAGAGACTATTACTTAATGACACATATTCCATATACATTTGAAATAATTCAAATTATCTAATGAGTCTCGATAGTATATTTATTCACCGTATTCATATTGTATTATTGTATAATACATGTAAACAGTTTCAGTATTTTCAAATTCTCCATCACAAAATCTTATGTTACTTCATCACTAAGAAACTAAGTTAAAAGACTATTACTTAATGACACATATTCCATATACATTTGAAATATTTCAAATTATCTAATGAGTCTCGATAGTATATTTATTCACCATATTCATATTGTATTATGGTATAATAGATGTAAACAGTTTCCGTATTTTCTAATTCTCCATCACCAAATTTTAGGTTACTTCATCACTAAGAAACCAAGTTAAAAGACTATTACTCAATGACACATATTTCATATACATTTGAAATAATTCAAATTATCTAATGAGTCTCGATAGTATATTTATCCACCATATTCATATTGTATTATGGTATAATAGATGTAATCAATTTCAGTATTTTCTAATTCTCCATCACCAAATCTTAGGTTACTTCATCACTAAGAAACTAAGTTAAAAGACTCTTACTTAATGATACATATTCCATATACATTTGAAATAATTAAAATTATCTAATGAGTCTCGATACTATATTTATCCATCATATTCATATTGTATTATGGTATAATAGATGTAAATAGTTTCAGTATTTTCTAATTCTCTATCACCAAATTTTAGGTTACTTTATCCCTAACAAACTAAGTTAAAAGACTATTACTTAATGACACATATTCCATATACATTTGAAATATTTCAAATTATCTAATGAGTCTCGATAGTATATTTATTCACCATATTCATATTGTATTATGGTATAATAGATGTAATCAATTTCAGTATTTTCTAATTCTCCATCACCAAATCTTAGGTTACTTCATCACTAAGAAACTAAGTTAAAAGACTCTTACTTAATGATACATATTCCATATACATTTGAAATAATTAAAATTATCTAATGAGTCTCGATACTATATTTATCCATCATATTCATATTGTATTATGGTATAATAGATGTAAATAGTTTCAGTATTTTCTAATTCTCCATCACCAAATTTTAGGTTACTTCATCACTAAGAAACCAAGTTAAAAGACTATTACTTAATGACACATATTCCATATACATTTGAAGTAATTAAAATTATCTAATGAGTCTCGATAGTATATTTATCCACCATATTCATATTGTATTATGGTATAATAGATGTAAACAATTTCAATATTTTTCTTCTTCTCTATCACCAAACTTTTGGTTACTTCATCACTAAGAAACTAAGTTAAAAGACTATTACTTAATGACACATATTCCATATACATTTGAAATAATTCAAATTATCTAATGAGTCTTGATAGTATATTTATCCACCATATTCATATTGTATTATGGTATAATAGATGTAATCAATTTAAGTATTTTCAAATTCTCCATCACCAAATCTTAGGTTACTCCATCACTAAGAAACTAAGTTAAAAGACTATTACTTAATGACACATATTCCATATACATTTGAAATAATTCAAATTATCTAATGAGTCTCGAAAGTATATTTATCCACCATATTCATATTGTATTATTGTATAATAGATGTAAACAATTTCAATATTTTTCTTCTTCTCTATCACCAAATTTTAGGTTACTTCATTACTAAGAAACTAAGTTAAAAGACTATTACTTAATGACACATATTCCATATACATTTGAAATAATTCAAATTATCTAATGAGTCTCGATAGTATATTTATCCACCATATTCATATTGTATTATGGTATAATAGATGTAAACAATTTCAATATTTTTCTTCTTCTCTATCACCAAATTTTAGGTTACTTCATCACTAAGAAACTAAGTTAAAAGACTATTACTTAATGACACATATTCCATATACATTTGAAATAATTCAAATTATCTAATGAGTCTCGATAGTATATTTATCCACCATATTCATTTGTATTATGGTATAATAGATGTAATCAATTTCAGTATTTTCTAATTCTCCATCACCAAATCTTAGGTTACTTCATCACTAAGAAACTAAGTTAAAAGACTATTACTTAATGACACATATTCCATATACATTTGAAATAATTCAAATTATCTAATGAGTCACGATACTATATTTATCAACCATATTCATATTGTATTATGGTATAATAGATGTAAATAGTTTCCGTATTTTCTAATTCTCTATCACCAAATTTTAGGTTACTTCATCACTAACAAACTAAGTTTAAAGACTATTACTTAATGACACTTATTCCATATACATTTGAAATATTTCAAATTATCTAATGAGTCTCAATAGTATATTTATTCACCATATTCATATTGTATTATGGTATAATAGATGTAAACAATTTCCGTATTTTCTAATTCTCCATCACCAAATTTTAGGTTACTTCATCACTAAGAAACCAAGTTAAAAGACTATTACTTAATGACACATATTCCATATACATTTGAAGTAATTCAAATTATCTAATGAGTCTCGATAGTATATTTATTCACCATATTCATATTGTATTATGGTATAATAGATGTAAACAGTTTTAGTATTTTCTAATTCTCCATCACCAAATCTTAGATTACTTCATCACTAAGAAACTAAGTTAAAAGACTATTACTTAATGACACATATTCCATATACATTTGAAATAATTCAAATTATCTAATGTGTCTCGATAGTATATTTATCCACCATATTCATATTGTATTATGGTATAATAGATGTAATCAATTTCAGGATTTTCTAATTCTCCATCACCAAATCTTAGGTTACTTCATCACTGAGAAACTAAGTTAAAAGACTATTACTTAATGACACATATTCCATATACATTTGAAATAATTCAAATTATCTAATGAGTCTCGATAGTATATTTATTTACCATATTCATATTGTATTATGGTATAATACATGTAAACAGTTTCAGTATTTTCTAATTCTCCATCACAAAATCTTAGGTTACTTCATCACTAAGAAACTAAGTTAAAAGACTATTACTTAATGACACATATTCCATATACATTTGAAATAATTCAAATTATCTAATGAGTCTCGATAGTTTATTTATTCACCATATTCATATTGTATTATGGTATAATACATGTAAACAGTTTCAGTATTTTCTAATTCTCCTTCACCAAATCTTAGGTTATCTTATCACTAAGAAACTAAGTTAAAAGACTATTACTTAATAACACATATTCCATATACATTTGAAATAATTCAAATTATCTAATGAGTCTCGATAGTATATTTATCCACCATATTCATATTGTATTATGGTATAATAGATGTAAACAATTTCAATATTTTTCCTTTTCTTTATCACCAAATTTTAGGTTACTTCATCACTAAGAAACTAAGTTAAAAGACTATTACTTAAAGACACATATTCCATATACATTTGAAGTAATTCAAATTATCTAATGAGTCTAGATAGTATATTTATCCACCATATTCATATTGTATTATGGTATAATAGATGTAAACAATTTCAATATTTTTCCATTTCTCTATCACCAAATTTTAGGTTACTTCATCACTAAGAAACTAAGTTAGGAGACTATTACTTAATGACACATATTCCATATACATTTGAAATAATTCAAATTATTTAATGAGTCTCGATAGTATATTTATTAACCATATTCATATTGTATTATGGTATAATAGATGTAAACAGTTTTAGTATTTTCTAATTCTCCATCACCAAATCTTAGATTACTTCATCACTAAGAAACTAAGTTAAAATACTATTACTTAATGACACATATTCCATATACATTTGAAAGAATTCAAATTATCTAATGAGTCTCGATAGTATATTTATTCACCATATTCATATTGTATTATGGTATAATACATGTAAACAATTTCAGTATTTCTTATTCTCCATCACAAAATCTTAGGTTACTTCATCACTAAGAAACTAAGTTAAAAGACTAGTAATTAATGACACATATTCCATATACATTTGAAAGAATTCAAATTATCTAATGAGTCTCGATAGTATATTTGTTCACCATATTCATATTGTATTATGGTATAATACATGTAAACAATTTCAGTATTTTCTAATTCTCCTTCACCAAATCTTAGGTTACTTCATCACTAAGAAACTAAGTTAAAAGACTATTACTTAATGACACATATTCCATATACATTTGAAATAATTCAAATTATCTAATGAGTCTCGATAGTGTATTTATTTACCATATTCATATTGTATTATGGTATAATACATGTAAACAGTTTCAGTATTTTCTAATTCTCCATCACAAAATCTTAGGTTACTTCATCATTAAGAAACTAAGTTAAAAGACTATTACTTAATGACACATATTCCATATACATTTGAAATAATTCAAATCATCTAATGAGTCTCGATAGTTTATTTATTCACCATATTCATATTGTATTATGGTATAATACATGTAAACAGTTTCAGTATTTTCTAATTCTCCTTCACCAAATCTTAAGTTACTTCATCACTAAGAAACTAAGTTAAAAGACTATTACTTAATGACACATATTCCTTATACATTTGAAATATTTCAAATTATCTAATGAGTCTCGATACTATATTTATCCACCATATTCATATTGTATTATGGTATAACAGATATAAACAGTTTCAGTATTTTCTAATTCTCAATCACCAAATTTTAGGTTACTTCATCACAAAGAAACTAAGTTAAAAGACTATTACTTAATGACACATATTCCATATACATTTAAAATAATTCAAATTATCTAATGAGTCTCGATAGTATAGTTATCCACCATATTCATATTGTATTATCGTATAATAGATGTAAATAATTTCAATATTTTTCTTCTTCTCCATCACCAAATTTTAGGTTACTTCATCACTAAGAAACTAAGTTAAAAGACTAGTACTTAATGACACATATTCCATATACATTTGAAAGAATTCAAATTATCTAATGAGTCTCGATAGTATATTTGTTCACCATATTCATATTGTATTATGGTATAATACATGTAAACAATTTCAGTATTTTCTAATTCTCCTTCACCAAATCTTAGGTTACTTCATCACTAAGAAACTAAGTTAAAAGACTATTACTTAATGACACATATTCCATATACATTTGAAATAATTCAAATTATCTAATGAGTCTCGATAGTGTATTTATTTACCATATTCATATTGTATTATGGTATAATACATGTAAACAGTTTCAGTATTTTCTAATTCTCCATCACAAAATCTTAGGTTACTTCATCATTAAGAAACTAAGTTAAAAGACTATTACTTAATGACACATATTCCATATACATTTGAAATAATTCAAATCATCTAATGAGTCTCGATAGTTTATTTATTCACCATATTCATATTGTATTATGGTATAATACATGTAAACAGTTTCAGTATTTTCTAATTCTCCTTCACCAAATCTTAAGTTACTTCATCACTAAGAAACTAAGTTAAAAGACTATTACTTAATGACACATATTCCTTATACATTTGAAATATTTCAAATTATCTAATGAGTCTCGATACTATATTTATCCACCATATTCATATTGTATTATGGTATAACAGATATAAACAGTTTCAGTATTTTCTAATTCTCAATCACCAAATTTTAGGTTACTTCATCACAAAGAAACTAAGTTAAAAGACTATTACTTAATGACACATATTCCATATACATTTAAAATAATTCAAATTATCTAATGAGTCTCGATAGTATAGTTATCCACCATATTCATATTGTATTATCGTATAATAGATGTAAATAATTTCAATATTTTTCTTCTTCTCCATCACCAAATTTTAGGTTACTTCATCACTAAGAAACTAAGTTAAAAGACTATTACATAATGACACATATTCCATATACATTTGAAATAATTCAAATTATCTAATGAGTCTCGATACTATATTTATCCACCATATTCATATTGTATTATGGTATAATAGTTGTAAACAGTTTCAGTATTTTCTAATTCTCTATCACCATATTTTAGGTTACTTCATCACAAATAAACTAAGTTAAAAGACTATTACTTAATGAAACATATTCCATATACATTTGAAATAATTCAAATTATCTAATGAGTCTCAATAGTATAGTTATCCACCATATTCATATTGTATTATCGTATAATAGATGTAATCAATTTCAGTATTTTCTAATTCTCCATCACCAAATCTTAGGTTACTTCATCACTAAGAAACTAAGTTAAAAGACTATTACTTAAAGACACATATTCCATATACATTTTAAATAATTCAAATTATCTAATGAGTCTCGATAGTTTATTTATTCACCATATTCATATTGTATTATGGTATAATACATGTAAACAGTTTCAGTATTTTCTAATTCTCCTTCACCAAATCTTAAGTTACTTCATCACTAAGAAACTAAGTTAAAAGACTATTACTTAATGACACATATTCCTTATACATTTGAAATATTTCAAATTATCTAATGAGTCTCGATACTATATTTATCCACCATATTCATATTGTATTATGGTATAACAGATATAAACAGTTTCAGTATTTTCTAATTCTCAATCACCAAATTTTAGGTTACTTCATCACAAAGAAACTAAGTTAAAAGACTATTACTTAATGACACATATTCCATATACATTTAAAATAATTCAAATTATCTAATGAGTCTCGATAGTATAGTTATCCACCATATTCATATTGTATTATCGTATAATAGATGTAAATAATTTCAATATTTTTCTTCTTCTCCATCACCAAATTTTAGGTTACTTCATCACTAAGAAACTAAGTTAAAAGACTATTACATAATGACACATATTCCATATACATTTGAAATAATTCAAATTATCTAATGAGTCTCGATACTATATTTATCCACCATATTCATATTGTATTATGGTATAATAGTTGTAAACAGTTTCAGTATTTTCTAATTCTCTATCACCATATTTTAGGTTACTTCATCACAAATAAACTAAGTTAAAAGACTATTACTTAATGAAACATATTCCATATACATTTGAAATAATTCAAATTATCTAATGAGTCTCAATAGTATAGTTATCCACCATATTCATATTGTATTATCGTATAATAGATGTAATCAATTTCAGTATTTTCTAATTCTCCATCACCAAATCTTAGGTTACTTCATCACTAAGAAACTAAGTTAAAAGACTATTACATAATGACACATATTCCATATACATTTGAAATAATTCAAATTATCTAATGAGTTTCGATACTATATTTATCCACCATATTCATATTGTATTATGGTATAATAGTTGTAAACAGTTTCAGTATTTTCTAATTCTCTATCACCATATTTTAGGTTACTTCATCACAAATAAACTAAGTTAAAAGACTATTACTTAATGAAACATATTCCATATACATTTGAAATAATTCAAATTATCTAATGAGTCTCAATAGTATAGTTATCCACCATATTCATATTGTATTATCGTATAATAGATGTAATCAATTTCAGTATTTTCTAATTCTCCATCACCAAATCTTAGGTTACTTCATCACTAAGAAACTAAGTTAAAAGACTATTACTTAAAGACACATATTCCATATACATTTTAAATAATTCAAATTATCTAATGAGTTTCGATACTATATTTATCCACCATATTCATATTGTATTATGGTATAATAGATGTAACCAGTTTCAGCATTTTCTAATTCTCTATCACCAAATTTTAGGTTACTTCATCACTAAGAAACCAAGTTAAAAGACTATTACTTAATGACACATATTCCATATACATTTGAAATATTTCAAATTATCTAATGAGTCTCGATAGTATATTTATTCACCATATTCATATTGTATTATGGTATAATAGATGTAAACAGTTTCCGTATTTTCTAATTCTCCATCACCAAATTTTAGGTTACTTCATCATTAAGAAACCAAGTTAAAAGACTATTACTTAATGACACATATTCCATATACATTTGAAATAATTCAAATTATCTAATGAGTCTCGATAGTATATTTATCCACCATATTCATATTGTATTATCGTATAATAGATGTAAACAATTTCAATATTTTTCTTCTTCTCTATCACCAAATCTTAGGTTACTTCATCACTAAGAAACTAAGTTAAAAGACTTTTACTTAATGACACATATTCCATATACATTTTAAATAATTCAAATTATCTAATGAGTCTCAATACTATATTTATCCACCATATTCATATTGTATTATGGTATAATAGATGTAAACAATTTCAATATTTTTCTTCTTCTCTATCACCAAATTTTAGGTTACTTCACCACTAAGAAACTAAGTTAAAAGACTATTACTTAATGACACATATTCCATATACATTTGAAATAATTCAAATTATCTAATGAGTCTCGATAGTATATTTATCCACCATATTCATATTGTATTATGGTATAATAGATGTAATCAATTTCCGTATTTTCTAATTCTCCATCACCAAATCTTAGGTTACTTCATCACTAAGAAACTAAGTTAAAAGACTATTACTTAATGACACATATTCCATATACATTTGAAATAATTCAAATTATCTAATGAGTCTCGATAGTATATTTATTCACCATATTCATATTGTATTATGGTATAATAGATGTAAACAGTTTCAGTATTTTCTAATTCTCCATCACCAAATCTTAGGTTACTTCATCACTAAGAAACTAAGTTAAAAGACTATTACTTAATGACATATATTCCATATACATTTGAAATAATTCAAATTATCTAATGAGTCTAGATAGTATATTTATCCACCATATTCATATTGTATTATGGTATAATAGATGTAAACAGTTTCAGTATTTTCTAATTCTCCATCACCAAATCTTAGGTTAGTTCATCACTAAGAAACTAAGTTAAAGGACTATTACTTAATGACACATATTCCATATACATTTGAAATAATTCAAATTATCTAATGAGTCTCGATAGTATATTTATTCACCATATTCATATTGTATTATGGTATAATAGATGTAAACAATTTCAGCATTTTCTAGTTTTCCATCACCAAATCTTAGGTTACTTCATCACTAAGAAACTAAGTTAAAAGCCTATTACTTAATGACATATATTCCATATACATTTGAAATAATTCAAATTATCTAATGAGTCTAGATAGTATATTTATCCACCATATTCATATTGTATTATGGTATAATAGATGTAAACAGTTTCAGTATTTTCTAATTCTCCATCACCAAATCTTAGGTTAGTTCATCACTAAGAAACTAAGTTAAAAGACTATTACTTAATGACACATATTCCATATACATTTGAAATAATTCAAATTATATAATGAGTCTCGATAGTATATTTATTCACCATATTCATATTGTATTATGGTATAATAGATGTAAACAATTTCAGCATTTTCTAGTTTTCCATCACCAAATCTTAGGTTACTTCATCACTAAGAAACTAAGTTAAAAGACTATTACTTAATGACACATATTCCATATACATTTGAAATAATTCAAATTAACTAATGAGTCTCGATAGTATATTTACCCACCATATTCATATTGTATTATGGTATAATAGATGTAAACAGTTTCATTATTTTCTAATTCTCCATCACCAAATCTTAGGTTACTTCATCACTAAGAAACTAAGTTAAAAGACTATTACTTAATGACACATATTCCATATACATTTGAAATAATTCAAATTATCTAATGAGTCTCGATAGTATATTTATTCACCATATTCATATTGTATTATGGTATAATAGATATAAACAGTTTCAGTATTTTCTAATTCTCCATCACCAAATCTTAGGTTACTTCATCACTAAGAAACTAAGTTAAACGACTATTACTTAATGACACATATTCCATATACATTTGAAATAATTCAAATTATCTAATGAGTCTCGATAGTATAATTATCCACCATATTCATATTGCATTATGGTATAATAGATGTAAACAGTTTCAGTATTTTCTAATTCTCCATCACCAAATCTTAGGTTACTTCATCACTAAGATACTAAGTTAAAAGACTATTACTTAATGACACATATTCCATATACATTTGAAATAATTCAAATTATCTAATGAGTCTCGATAGTATATTTATTCACCATATTCATATTGTATTATGGTATAATAGATATAAACAGTTTCAGTATTTTCTAATTCTCCATCACCAAATCTTAGATTACTTCATCACTAAGAAACTAAGTTAAAAGACTATTACTTAATGACACATATTCCATATACATTTGAAATAATTCAAATTATCTAATGAGTCTCGATAGTATATTTATTCACCATATTCATATTGTATTATGGTATAATAGATATAAACAGTTTCAGTATTTTCTAATTCTCCATCACCAAATCTTAGGTTACTTCATCACTAAGAAACTAAGTTAAACGACTATTACTTAATGACACATATTCCATATACATTTGAAATAATTCAAATTATCTAATGAGTCTCGATAGTATATTTATCCACCATATTCATATTGTATTATGGTATAATAGATGTAAACAATTTCAGTATTTTCCTTCTTTTCCATCACCAAATTTTAGGTTACTTCATCACTAAGAAACTAAGTTAAAAGACTATTACTTAATGACACATATTCCATATACATTTGAAATAATTCAAATTATCTAATGAGTCTCGATAGTATATTTATCCACCATATTCATATTGTATTATGGTATAATAGATGTAATCAATTTCAGTATTTTCTAATTCTCCATCACCAAATCTTAGGTTACTTCATCACTAAGAAACTAAGTTAAAAGACTATTACTTAATGACACATATTCCATATACATTTGAAATAATTCAAATTATCTAATGAGTCTCGATAGTATATTTATTCACCATATTCATATTGTATTATGGTATAATACATGTAAACAGTTTCAGTATTTTCTAATTCTCCAACAAGAAATCTTAGGTTACTTCATCACTAAGAAACTAAGTTAAAAGACTATTACTTAATGACACATATTCCATATACATTTGAAATAATTCAAATTATCTAATGAGTCTCTATAGTATATTTATTCACCATATTCATATTGTATTATGGTATAATACATGTAAACAGTTTCAGTATTTTCTAATTCTCCTTCACCAAATCTTAGGTTACTTCATCACTAAGAAACTAAGTTAAAAGACTTTTACTTAATGACACATATTCCATATACATTTGAAATAATTCAAATTATCTAATAAGTCTCAATACTATATTTATCCACCATATTCATATTGTATTATGGTATAATAGATGTAAACAATTTCAATATTTTTCTTCTTCTCTATCACCAAATTTTAGGTTACTTCATCACTAAGAAACTAAGTTAAAAGACTATTACTTAATGACACATATTCCATATACATTTGAAATAATTCAAATTATCTAATGAGTCTCGATAGTATATTTATCCACCATATTCATATTGTATTATGGTATAATAGATGTAATCAATTTCCGTATTTTCTAATTCTCCATCACCAAATCTTAGGTTACTTCATCACTAAGAAACTAAGTTAAAAGACTATTACTTAATGACACATATTCCATATACATTTGAAATAATTCAAATTATCTAATGAGTCTCGATACTATATTTATCCACCATATTCATATTGTATTATGGTATAATAGATGTAAATAGTTTCAGTATTTTCTAATTCTCTATCACCAAATTTTAGGTTACTTCATCACTAACAAACTAAGTTAAAAAACTATTACTTAATGACACATATTCCATATACATTTAAAATATTTCAAATTATCTAATGAGTCTCAATAGTATATTTATTCACCATATTCATATTGTATTATGGTATAATAGATGTAAACAGTTTCCGTATTTTCTAATTCTCCATCACCAAATTTTAGGTTACTTCATCACTAAGAAACCAAGTTAAAAGACTATTACTTAATGACACATATTCAATATACATTTGAAGTAATTCAAATTATCTAATGAGTCTCGATAGTATATTTATCCACCATATTCATATTGTATTATGGTATAATAGATGTAAACAGTTTTAGTATTTTCTAATTCTCCATCACCAAATCTTAGGTTACTTCATCACTAAGAAACTAAGTTAAAAGACTATTACTTAATGACACATATTCCATATACATTTGAAATAATTCAAATTATATAATGTGTCTCGATAGTATATTTATCCGCCATATTCATATTGTATTATGGTATAATAGATGTAATCAATTTCAGTATTTTCTAATTCTCCATCACCAAATCTTAGGTTACTTCATCACTAAGAAACTAAGTTAAAAGACTATTACTTAATGACACATATTCCATATACATTTGAAATAATTCAAATTATCTAATGAGTCTCGATAGTATATTAAATCACCATATTCATATTGTATTATGGTATAATTGACGTAAACAGTTTCCGTATTTTCTAATTCTCCATCACCAAATTTTAAGTTACTTCATCACTAAGAAACCAAGTTAAAAGACTATTACTTAATGACACATATTCCATATACATTTGAAATAATTCAAATTATCTAATGAGTCTCGATAGTATATTTATCCACCATATTCATATTGTATTATGGTATAATACATGTAAACAGTTTCAGTATTTTCTAATTCTCCTTCACCAAATCTTAGGTTACTTCATCACTAAGAAACTAAGTTAAAAGACTTTTACTTAATGACACATATTCCATATACATTTGAAATATTTCAAATTATCTAATGAGTCTCGATAGTATATTTATCCACCATATTCATATTGTATTATGGTATAATAGATGTAATCAATTTCAGTATTTTCTAATTCTCCATCACCAAATCTTAGGTTACATCATTACTAAGAAACTAAGTTAAAAGACTATTACTTAATGACACATATTCCATATACATTTGAAATAATTCAAATTATCTAATGAGTCTCGATAGTATATTTATTCACCATATTCATATTGTATTATGGTATAATACATGTAAACAGTTTCAGTATTTTCTAATTCTCCATCACAAAATCTTAGGTTACTTCATCACTAAGAAACTAAGTTAAAAGACTATTACTTAATGACACATATTCCATATACATTTGAAATATTTCAAATTATCTAATGAGTCTCGATAGTATATTTATTCACCATATTCATATTGTATTATGGTATAATAGACGTAAACAGTTTCCGTATTTTCTAATTCTCCGTCACCAAATTTTAGGTTACTTCATCACTAAGAAACCAAGTTAAAAGACTATTACTTAATGACACATATTCCATATACATTTGAAATAATTCAAATTATCTAATGAGTCTCGATAGTATATTTATCCACCATATTCATATTGTGTTATGGCATAATAGAATTAAACAATTTCAATATTTTTCTTCTTCTCTATCACCAAATTTTAGGTTACTTCATCACTAAGAAACCAAGTTAAAAGACTATTACTTAATGACACATATTCCATATACATTTGAAATAATTCAAATTATCTAATGAGTCTCGATAGTATATTTATCCACCATATTCATATTGTATTATCGTATAATAGATGTAAACAATTTCAATATTTTTCTTCTTCTCCATCACCAAATTTTAGGTTACTTCATAACTAAGAAACTAAGTTAAGAGACTCTTACTTAATGACACATATTCCATATACATTTGAAATAATTCAAATTATCTAATGAGTCTCGATAGTATATTTATTCACCATATTCATATTGTATTATGGTATAATAGATGTAAACAGTTTCAGTATTTTCTATTTCTCCTTCACCAAATCTTATGTTACTTCATCACTAAGAAACTAAGTTAAAAGACTATTACTTAATTACACATATTCCATATACATTTTAAATATTTCAAATTATCTAATGAGTCTCGATACTATATTTATCCACCATATTCATATTGTATTATGGTATAATAGATGTAAACAGTTTCAGTATTTTCTAATTCTCCATCACCAAATTTTAGGTTACTTCATCACTAAGAAACTAATTTAAAAGACTATTACTTAATGACACATATTCCATATACATTTGAAATAATTCAAATTATCTAATGAGTCTCGATAGTATATTTATTCACCATATTCATATTCTATTATGGTATAATAGATGTAAACAGTTTCAGTATTTTCTAATTCTCCTTCACCAAATCTTATGTTACTTCTTCACTAAGAAACTAAGTTAAAAGACTATTACTTAATGACACATATTCCATATACATTTGAAATAATTCAAATTATCTAATGAGTCTCGATACTATTTTTATCCACCATATTCATATTGTATTATGGCATAATAGATGTAAACAGTTTCAGTATTTTCTAATTCTCTATCACCAAATTTTAGGTTACTTCATCACTAAGAAACTAAGTAAAAAGACTATTACTTAATGACACATATTCCATATACATTTGAAATAATTCAAATTATCTAATGAGTCTCGATAGTATATTTATTCACCATATTCATATTGTATTATGGTATAATAGATGTAAACAGTTTCAGTATTTTCTAATTCTCCATCACCAAATTTTAGGTTACTTCATCACTAAGAAACTAAGTTAAGAGACTATTACTTAATGACACATATTCCATATACATTTGAAATAATTCAAATTATCTAATGAGTCTCGATAGTATATTTATCCACCATATTCATATTGTATTATCGTATAATAGATGTAAACAATTTCAATATTTTTCTTCTTCTCCATCACCTAATTTTAGGTTACTTCATAACTAAGAAACTAAGTTAAGAGACTCTTACTTAATGACACATATTCCATATACATTTGAAATAATTCAAATTATCTAATGAGTCTCGATAGTATATTTATTCACCATATTCATATTGTATTATGGTATAATAGATGTAAACAGTTTCAGTATTTTCTATTTCTCCTTCACCAAATCTTAGGTTACTTCATCACTAAGAAACTAAGTTAAAAGACTATTACTTAATGACACATATTCCATATACATTTGAAATAATTCAAATTATCTAATGAGTCTCGATAGTATATTTATCCACCATATTCATATTGTATTATCGTATAATAGATGTAAACAATTTCAATATTTTTCTTCTTCTCCATCACCAAATTTTAGGTTACTTCATAACTAAGAAACTAAGTTAAGAGACTCTTACTTAATGACACATATTCCATATACATTTGAAATAATTCAAATTATCTAATGAGTCTCGATAGTATATTTATTCACCATATTCATATTTTATTATGGTATAATAGATGTAAACAGTTTCAGTATTTTCTATTTCTCCTTCACCAAATCTTAGGTTACTTCATCACTAAGAAACTAAGTTAAAAGACTATTACTTAATGACACATATTCCATATACATTTGAAATAATTCAAATTATCTAATGAGTCTCGATACTATATTTATCCACCATATTCATATTGTATTATGGTATAATAGATGTAAACAGTTTCAGTATTTTCTAATTCTCTATCACCAAATTTTAGGTTACTTCATCACTAAGAAACTAAGTTAAAAGACTATTACTTAATGACACATATTCCATATACATTTGAAATAATTCAAATTATCTAATGAGTCTCGATACTATATTTATCCACCATATTCATATTGTATTATGGTATAATAGATGTAAACAGTTTCAGTATTTTCTAATTCTCTATCACCAAATTTTAGGTTACTTCATCACTAAGAAACTAAGTAAAAAGACTATTACTTAATGACACATATTCCATATACATTTGAAATATTTCAAATTATCTAATGAGTCTTGATAGTATATTTATTCACCATATTCATATTGTATTATGGTATAATAGATGTAAACAATTTCAATATTTTTCTTCTTCTCTATCACCAAATTTTAGGTTACTTCATCACTAAGAAACTAAGTTAAAATACTATTACTTAATGACACATATTCCATATGCATTTGAAATAATTCAAATTATCTAATGAGTCTCGATAGTATATTTATCCACCATATTCATATTGTATTATGGTATAATAGATGTAAACAGTTTCAGTATTTTCTAATTCTCCTTCACCAAATCTTATGTTACTTCTTCACTAAGAAACTAAGTTAAAAGACTATTACTTAATGACACATATTCCATATACATTTGAAATAATTCAAATTATCTAATGAGTCTCGATACTATTTTTATCCACCATATTCATATTGTATTATGGCATAATAGATGTAAACAGTTTCAGTATTTTCTAATTCTCTATCACCAAATTTTAGGTTACTTCATCACTAAGAAACTAAGTAAAAAGACTATTACTTAATGACACATATTCCATATACATTTGAAATAATTCAAATTATCTAATGAGTCTCGATAGTATATTTATTCACCATATTCATATTGTATTATGGTATAATAGATGTAAACAGTTTCAGTATTTTCTAATTCTCCATCACCAAATTTTAGGTTACTTCATCACTAAGAAACTAAGTTAAGAGACTATTACTTAATGACACATATTCCATATACATTTGAAATAATTCAAATTATCTAATGAGTCTCGATAGTATATTTATCCACCATATTCATATTGTATTATCGTATAATAGATGTAAACAATTTCAATATTTTTCTTCTTCTCCATCACCTAATTTTAGGTTACTTCATAACTAAGAAACTAAGTTAAGAGACTCTTACTTAATGACACATATTCCATATACATTTGAAATAATTCAAATTATCTAATGAGTCTCGATAGTATATTTATTCACCATATTCATATTGTATTATGGTATAATAGATGTAAACAGTTTCAGTATTTTCTATTTCTCCTTCACCAAATCTTAGGTTACTTCATCACTAAGAAACTAAGTTAAAAGACTATTACTTAATGACACATATTCCATATACATTTGAAATAATTCAAATTATCTAATGAGTCTCGATAGTATATTTATCCACCATATTCATATTGTATTATCGTATAATAGATGTAAACAATTTCAATATTTTTCTTCTTCTCCATCACCAAATTTTAGGTTACTTCATAACTAAGAAACTAAGTTAAGAGACTCTTACTTAATGACACATATTCCATATACATTTGAAATAATTCAAATTATCTAATGAGTCTCGATAGTATATTTATTCACCATATTCATATTTTATTATGGTATAATAGATGTAAACAGTTTCAGTATTTTCTATTTCTCCTTCACCAAATCTTAGGTTACTTCATCACTAAGAAACTAAGTTAAAAGACTATTACTTAATGACACATATTCCATATACATTTGAAATAATTCAAATTATCTAATGAGTCTCGATACTATATTTATCCACCATATTCATATTGTATTATGGTATAATAGATGTAAACAGTTTCAGTATTTTCTAATTCTCTATCACCAAATTTTAGGTTACTTCATCACTAAGAAACTAAGTTAAAAGACTATTACTTAATGACACATATTCCATATACATTTGAAATAATTCAAATTATCTAATGAGTCTCGATACTATATTTATCCACCATATTCATATTGTATTATGGTATAATAGATGTAAACAGTTTCAGTATTTTCTAATTCTCTATCACCAAATTTTAGGTTACTTCATCACTAAGAAACTAAGTAAAAAGACTATTACTTAATGACACATATTCCATATACATTTGAAATATTTCAAATTATCTAATGAGTCTTGATAGTATATTTATTCACCATATTCATATTGTATTATGGTATAATAGATGTAAACAATTTCAATATTTTTCTTCTTCTCTATCACCAAATTTTAGGTTACTTCATCACTAAGAAACTAAGTTAAAATACTATTACTTAATGACACATATTCCATATGCATTTGAAATAATTCAAATTATCTAATGAGTCTCGATAGTATATTTATCCACCATATTCATATTGTATTATGGTATAATAGATGTAAACAATTTCAATATTTTTCTTCTTCTCTATCACCAAATTTTAGGTTACTTCATCACTAAGAAACTAAGTTAAAAGACTATTACTTAATGACACATATTCCATATACATTTGAAATAATTCAAATTATCTAATGAGTCTCGATAGTATATTTATCCACCATATTCATATTGTATTATCGTATAATAGATGCAAACAATATTAATATTTTTATTCTTCTCCATCACCAAATTTTAGGTTACTTCATCACTAAGAAACTAAGTTAAGAGACTATTACTTAATGACACATATTCCACATACATTTGAAATAATTCAAATTATCTAATGAGTCTTGATAGTATATTTATTCACCATATTCATATTGTATTATGGTATAATAGATGTAAACAGTTTTAGTATTTTCTAATTCTCCATCACCAAATCTTATGTTAATTCATCACTAAGAAACTAAGTTAAAAGACTATTACTTAATGACACATATTCCATATACATTTGAAATATTTCAAATTATCTAATAAGTCTCGATAGTATATTTATTCACCATATTCATATTGTATAATGGTATAATAGATGTAAACAGTTTCCGTATTTTCTAATTCTCCATCACCAAAGTTTAGGTTACTTCATCACTAAGAAACCAAGTTAAAAGACTATTACTTAATGACACATATTCCATATACATTTGAAATAATTCAAATTATCTAATGAGTCTCGATAGTATATTTATCCACCATATTCATATTGTATTATGGTATAATAGATGTAAACAATTTCAATATTTTTCTTCTTCTCTATCACAAAATCTTAGGTTACTTCATCACTAAGAAACTAAGTTAAAAGACTATTACTTAATGACACATATTCCATATACATTTGAAATAATTCAAATTGTCTAATGAGTCTCGATAGTACATTTATTCACCATATTTATATTGTATTATGGTATAATACATGTAAACAGTTTCAGTATTTTCTAATTCTCCATCACAAAATCTTAGGTTACTTCATCACTAAGAAACTAAGTTAAAAGACTATTACTTAATGACACACATTCCATATACATTTGAAATAATTCAAATTATCTAATGAGTCTCGATAGTATATTTATTCACCATATTCATATTGTATTATGGTATAATAGATGTAAACAGTTTCAGTATTTTCTAATTCTCCTTCACCAAATCTTAGGTTACTTCATCACTAAGAAACTAAGTTAAAAGATTATTACTTAATGACACAAATTCCATATACATTTGAAATAATTCATATTATCTAATGAGTCTCGATACTATATTTATCCACTATATTCATATTGTATTATGTTATAATAGATGTAAACAGTTTCAGTATTTTCTAATTCTCTATCACCAAATTTTAGGTTACTTCATCACTAAGAAACTAAGTTAAAAGACTATTACTTAATGACACATATTCCATATACATTTGAAATAATTCAAATTATCTAATGAGTCTCGATAGTATATTTATTCACCATATTCATATTGTATTATGGTATAATAGATGTAAACAGTTTCAGTATTTTCTAATTCTCCTTCACCAAATCTTATGTTACTTCTTCAATAAGAAACTAAGTTAAAAGACTATTACTTAATGACACATATTCCATATACATTTGAAATAATTCAAATTATCTAATGAGTCTCGATACTATATTTATCCACCATATTCATATTGTATTATGGTATAATAGATGTAAACAGTTTCAGTATTTTCTAATTCTCTATCACCAAATTTTAGGTTACTTCATCACTAAGAAACTAAGTAAAAAGACTATTACTTAATGACACATATTCCATATACATTTTAAATATTTCAAATTATCTAATGAGTCTTGATAGTATATTTATTCACCATATTCATATTGTATTATCGTATAATAGATGTAAACAATTTCAATATTTTTCTTCTTCTCAATCACCAAATTTTAGGTTACTTCATCACTAAGAAACTAAGTTAAAATACTATTACTTAATGACACATATTCCATATGCATTTGAAATAATTCAAATTATCTAATGAGTCTCGATAGTATATTTATCCACCTTATTCATATTGTATTATGGTATAATAGATGTAAACAATTTCAATATTTTTCTTCTTCTCTATTGTAACACCCCAGTTTCAATTATTTGATTTATTTAAATTTGGGGAATTATTTTATTAGGATTAATAAAATAAAAAGGAATTATTTATTTTGAAATATGGAGGAAAATAAAAGAAATAAGAAAATGCTGAGTTTTAAGTTATTGGGCTTGGATGTTGTTAGTAAAGAGTGGGGGTGCAAAAGAAGTAAAGTTATGTTTTGGAACTCAAGTTAGTTTTCTCATTTTTCACGATAAACAGAAGTTGGGAATTTGGGGAAATAGAGCTCTGAAGGTACGAAGAACAACGAAGAACGAAGAACGAAGACCATCGCTCAAAAAAAAAGTTCAAAGCTGCTAATTGATAAGGTAAGGGGGGCTATTACTCGATTTACCTTTGTTTATGGGTTTTATGTACGGTCGATTCGGGTAATTGTAGGGAAAAACCCCAATTGTTAGATGTTAGTGGGAATCGATACCTTAGGATTGAACCTTGTTAGAAAATGGTTAGGTTCCCAATTTTTATGAATCGATTAGGAATTTTAGGTTCCAAATGGTGGATTGGGAGTATATCTGCATGATCGTGAATTTACCTTAGAGGTTTAGGGATAACCTTAATGTTGTCAGAACTTCCCCAAAAAGGGACGAGTAATCACTGTTAAGGTTACTATAATAATTGTTGGTAATTATGAAATGGATGTGTTGTGTTTGAGTTGTGAAATATCGATGTCGTTAGGTACCGAAATGCGCGTTTAGCCGGCATTTTTCCCGCGTTTGGCTGCTGTTTTCTGAGCTGCTGCAGATACAGGAAATTTCTGTACGCGCTCAGCAACACGGGCCGTGTTGCACAACACGGGCACCCGTGTTGCACAACACGGGCACCCGTGTTGCTCTTCTGGTTGTCCTTCTGGTTGTACAACACGGGCCGTGTTGCACAACACGGGAACCCATGTTGCTTCCCCTGTACTGATAAGGATGCTGTGTTTTTTCTTTTTCTGAATATGTTACAACACGGGCCGTGTTGCACAACACGGGCACCCGTGTTGCTCTTCTGTGTTGCCCAACACGGGCCGTGTTGCACAACACGGGCACCCGTGTTGAGGCTACTGTGTTGATTTTTCTGAACCTTGTTTTCAGTGCTTGATTTTAGATTTTATTGCCATGCTTTTGGATAATGTTATCGAGCATGAATTATGATATGACTTGATATGATTGATGTTTAAATAGTATGTTGAGTGATTACATGCTATCCATATCTTGTTATGATTTGATGTTGTTGATGTTGCATGATATGTTGATTGATGTTCATAGTATGCTGAGTGTTACATACTTACATGTCATGTTGCATTTGTTAATTCCCATTGTGTGGAATTAACATGGTGGCCAATATACGTGTCCGCGATTTAATGGAACGTTGAGGTGGTAGCCGTGTCCGCGATATAATGGAACGGTGAGTTATCCGTGACCCGAGATTTAATGGGGCGGTAAAGTGGTACCACATGCATGTGTGTGTTGCATTACCTTGAATATAACATGAATGGATGATCTTTCCAATGTTGTATTTGATTGTTTGTATGCACGTATGATTGCTAAATGGTTGACGATGTTTGATGTTAATTGCAAATATGAAAAGCAATATATTATGGTTGTATGAATTTGCAAAGGTTTTTGTAAACTATGAAATATGCTAATTATTGGGTGATGCTTATGATTTCCTGAATTGATTGTTATGAACGTATAATCAAATGTATAATTGAGATGCTCACCCTTACTGTTGAATATTTCAGATTGAGGAGCTTCGTTCAGGTGCTTGGCGAAGGCTTGTCGTTCTAGTTTATTTTCGTTTTAGTATTGTCCGGGTCATGCTCTGATAGTTGTAACTCCGGGAACGTTTGTTTGTCGAGCTGCTTTAGTCAGACTCGTTTATTTCCTTAGTATTTGGTTATAATATGATGTTGATATATCCCAGGTGTTAATCCCTGATGATTGAAAATATTATAACTTTGGTTTTATTAAATGAATTATTCCGCTGTGTAAACATGTATGAGTTACTACTAAGATTATGCATGACAGGAATTTGTGTTATTTAAAGAGAATTGTAGCATCCTCGATTATACATGTACTCTGATATTATACTTTTAATAATTGCGAAAATTTATTCGGGGTTTAGAGGGTGTTACAATAGTGGTATCAGAGCCTGGTTGGTCGTTGCGACCAGAGTCTTGAGTCAGTCATTCCTTTTGTATGCGACTAGTGCAAGGTAACACTGTCGATACTGTATTCTAATGTGGAGCATGTTTTAATTCTCAGGAATATGGCTGGAGGAGGTAACGGACGAAATGATGCTGCACTAGCTGAGGCTTTGGGGATGTTAGCTGGTGTACTTGCTGGAAACCCAACTGGAGGCGTGATTGGTGCTGATAGGCAATTGGGAAATTTCCAAAGGAACAATCCTCCGTTGTTCAAAGGTACACATGACCCTGAAGGTGCTCAGAAGTGGCTAAAGGAAATCGAAAGGATTTTCCGTGTGATTGATTGTGCTGAAGATCTGAAAGTCAGATATGGTACGCATATGTTGGCAGAAGAGGCCGACGACTGGTGGGTTGCCACAAGGACTGAAATGGTTCAGGATGGAGAGGCACTGACTTGGGCTAACTTCAGAAGGGCTTTTCTGAGGAGGTACTTTCCTGAAGATGTTCGGGGAAGAAAGGAAATTGAGTTTTTGGAGCTTAAGCAGGGCAATCTGACTGTTAGTGAATATGCTACTAAGTTCACTGAGCTGGCAAAGTATTATGCACACTACAACAATGATGAGGCTGGAGAATTCTCTAAATGTATCAAATTTGAGAATGGTCTCCGAGATGATATTAAGCAGGGAATCAGGTACCAGCGTATTCGTAGATTTTCTGATCTGGTGGATTGTAGCAGGATCTTGGAAGAAGATATTACCAAGAATAGGTCGTCTCACTCTCGTGGGGCTGTTGATAAAAGAGGAAAGCAACATATGGACCGTGGCAAGCCATATGGTAGAGATAACCAGAGATCAGGCGGTTGGAAAAGGCCTAGTGGGGGAGATTCTAAGGCTCCTATCAGATGCTACAGGTGTGGTGAGTTTGGTCATCATATTCGAGATTGCAAGAGTGATGAGAAGAAGTGCTATAAATGTGGAAAGGCTGGTCATTTGTCTATTGATTGCAAAGGGAAGTCTGTTACTTGTTACAATTGTGGCGAAGAAGGTCACATTCGTCCGCAGTGTCCTAAGCCTAGGAAGGATCAGTCAGGTGGAAAAGTGTTCGCTTTGTCTGGATCTGAGACTACTCCAGAGGATCGATTGATTAAAGGTACGTGTTTTATTCATGGCACACCTTTAGTTGCAATTATTGATACGGGTGCAACTCATTCTTTCATTTCTTTGGATTGTGCTGAGAGGTTGAAACTGGACATATCTGGTATGCGAGGTAGCATGGTTGTTGATACTCCTGCATCGGGTTCAGTGACAACTTCACTTGTATGTAGGAATTGTCCTATTGAGATTTTTGGTAGAGGTTTCGGTATGGATTTAGTGTGCCTACCGCTTGAAAAGATTGATATTATCCTTGGGATGAACTGGTTGGAACTCAACCGGGTTTATCTGAACTGCTTTGCTAAGACGGTGATTTTTCCAGAAGCAGTTGGTGTCGAGAATTTGACTATGACTGCTAGGCAGGTACAAGAAGCAATGGAAGACGGTGCTAATGTGTTTATGTTACTTGCTTCGTTAGATGCAACAGGAAAGGTCAGGAGTGGTGAATTGCCAGTGGTGTGTGATTTCCCAGAAGTCTTTCCTGATGATGTTGGTGAGTTACCTCCTGAGAGAGAAGTGGAATTTTCTATAGATTTGATTCCTGGTACGAGACCGGTGTCAATGGCGCCATATCGTATGTCTGCGTCTGAGTTGGCTGAATTGAAGAGTCAGTTGGAAGATTTACTGGAGAAGAAGTTTATTCGTCCAAGTGTTTCGCCTTGGGGTGCTCCGGTGTTGTTGGTTAAGAAGAAAGAAGGTTCTATGAGACTGTGTGTTGATTACAGGCAATTGAACAAGGTAACCATTAAGAATCGGTATCCGTTACCGAGGATTGATGATTTAATGGATCAACTAATTGGAGCCAGTGTATTCAGTAAGATTGACTTGAGATCTGGATATCATCAGATTCGTGTGAAAGCGGAAGATATTCAAAAGACTGCTTTTCGAACGAGGTATGGGCATTATGAATATTCTGTTATGCCGTTCGGAGTTACTAATGCACCTGGTGTTTTCATGGAATATATGAATAGGATTTTTCATCCGTATCTGGATAAGTTTGTTGTGGTTTTTATTGATGACATTCTGATTTATTCCAAGAATGACGAAGAGCATGCGAGACATCTCAGAATTGTGTTAGAGTTGTTGAAAGATAGGAAGTTGTATGCCAAGTTGTCCAAATGTGAGTTCTGGCTGAGTGAAGTTAGTTTTCTTGGACATGTGATTTCTAAGAATGGTATTGCAGTGGATCCTACAAAAGTAGAAGCAGTATCTCAGTGGGAAGCGCCGAAGACTGTTTCTGAAATCAGAAGTTTTCTTGGTCTTGCAGGTTATTACAGAAAGTTTATCGAAGGATTCTCAAAGTTAGCATTGCCATTGACGAAATTGACTCGTAAAGGACAAGCGTTTATTTGGGATTCTGATTGTGAGAAAGGTTTCCAAGAATTGAAGCGGAGATTGACTAGTGCTCCTATTCTGATTTTACCGAATCCGGTGGAATCCTTTGTGGTTTATTGTGATGCATCTCTGATGGGATTAGGTGGTGTTCTAATGCAGAATCAGCAGGTAGTTGCGTATGCTTCGAGACAGTTGAAGGTTCATGAAAGGAACTATCCTACTCATGACTTAGAGTTGGCAGCAGTTGTGTTTGTCTTGAAATTATGGAGACATTATCTTTATGGTTCGAGATTTGAAGTGTATAGTGATCATAAGAGTTTGAAGTATCTTTTCGATCAGAAAGAGCTCAATATGAGGCAAAGAAGGTGGTTGGAATTTCTCAAAGATTATGATTTTGGTTTGAATTACCATCCTGGTAAGGCAAATGTGGTTGCGGATGCTTTGAGCAGGAAATCCTTGCATATGTCTATGATGATGGTTCGTGAATTGGATTTAATTGAACAATTCCGAGATTTGAGTTTAATTTGTGAAAGTACTCCGAAGTGTGTTCGTTTGGGTATGTTGAAACTTACTAGTGGTATTCTAGAAGAGATCAGGATCGGGCAGAAATCTGATGTTAATTTAGTTGATAAATTGACATTGATCAACCAAGGTCAAGGTGGTGAGTTTAGAATTGATGAGAATGATGTTATGAGATTTGGCGATAGAGTTTGTGTTCCTAATGTCGCGGAAATCAAGAAGAGTATATTAGAGGAAGGACATCGCAGTGGGATGAGTATTCATCCGGGCGCCACGAAAATGTATCATGATTTGAAGAAATTGTTTTGGTGGCCGGGAATGAAAAAGGAAATAGCTGAATTTGTGTATGCATGTTTAATCTGTCAGAAATCGAAGATTGAGCATCAGAAGCCGTCTGGATTTATGCAACCAATGTTTATTCCAGAATGGAAGTGGGATAGTATTTCTATGGATTTCGTATCTGGGTTGCCGAGGACTCCTATGAATTGTGAAGCGATATGGGTCGTTGTGGATAGGTTGACTAAGTCTGCTCATTTTATACCGGTGCGAATGGATTACTCAATGGAGAGATTGGCACAGTTATATATTGATAAAATAGTGAGTTTGCATGGAGTTCCTTCTAGTATTGTGTCAGATAGAGATCCGAGATTCACTTCGAAATTTTGGGAAGGATTGCAGAAGGCTTTGGGTACTAAATTGAGGTTGAGTTCAGCTTACCATCCTCAGACTGATGGACAGACGGAGAGGACGATTCAATCGTTAGAAGATTTATTGCGTGCTTGTGTTTTAGAGCAGGGTGGAGCTTGGGATAGCTATTTGCCATTGATTGAATTTACTTATAACAATAGTTACCATTCGAGCATTGGTATGGCTCCGTTTGAGGCATTGTGTGGTAGACGGTGTAGAACACCTTTGTGTTGGTATGAATCTGGAGAGAGTTCGGTGGTTGGGCCAGAGATTGTTCAGCAGACTACTGAAAAGATCAGATTGATTCAAGAGAAGATGAGAGCTTCTCAGAGTCGTCAGAAAAGTTATCATGATAAGAGGAGAAAGAATTTAGAATTCAGTGCTGGAGATCATGTGTTTATGAGAGTTACTCCGATGACGGGTATTGGTCGAGCGTTGAAATCTAAGAAATTGACTCCGCGTTTTATTGGTCCGTTTCAGATTACGGAAAGAGTTGGAGAAGTTGCTTATCGTATTGCTTTACCTCCGAGACTTGCGAATTTGCACGATGTTTTTCATGTTTCTCAGTTGAGGAGATACATTCCAGACCCATCTCATGTAATCCAAATAGATGATGTACAGGTGAGAGATAACCTGACAGTAGAAACATTGCCTATGAGGATAGAAGATCGGGAAGTGAAACAGCTAAGAGGTAAAGAGATAGCATTAGTGAAGGTTGCTTGGGGAGGTCCAGCAGATGGAAATATCACTTGGGAGCTGGAGAGCCAGATGAAAGAGGCTTATCCGGAACTGTTCGTCTAAGGTATGTTTTCGAGGACGAAAACTCTTTTAGTGGGGGAGAGTTGTAACACCCCAGTTTCAATTATTTGATTTATTTAAATTTGGGAAATTATTTTATTAGGATTAATAAAATAAAAAGGAATTATTTATTTTGAAATATGGAGGAAAATAAAAGAAATAAGAAAATGCTGAGTTTTAAGTTATTGGGCTTGGATGTTGTTAGTAAAGAGTGGGGGTGCAAAAGAAGTAAAGTTATGTTTTGGAACTCAAGTTAGTTTTCTCATTTTTCACGATAAACAGAAGTTGGGAATTTGGGGAAATGGAGCTCTGAAGGTACGAAGAACAACGAAGAACGAAGAACGAAGACCATCGCTCAAAAAAAAAAGTTCAAAGCTGCTAATTGATAAGGTAAGGGGGGCTATTACTCGATTTACCTTTGTTTATGGGTTTTATGTACGGTCGATTCGGGTAATCATAGGGAAAAACCCCAATTGTTAGATGTTAGTGGGAATCGATACCTTAGGATTGAACCTTGTTAGAAAATGGTTAGGTTCCCAATTTTTATGAATCGATTAGGAATTTTAGGTTCCAAATGGTGGATTGGGAGTATATCTGCATGATCGTGAATTTACCTTAGAGGTTTAGGGATAACCTTAATGTTGTCAGAACTTCCCCAAAAAGGGACGAGTAATCACTGTTAAGGTTACTATAATAATTGTTGGTAATTATGAAATGGATGTGTTGTGTTTGAGTTGTGAAATATCGATGTCGTTAGGTACCGAAATGCGCGTTTAGCCGGCATTTTTCCCGCGTTTGGCTGCTGTTTTCTGAGCTGCTGCAGATACAGGAAATTTCTGTACGCGCTCAGCAACACGGGCCGTGTTGCACAACACGGGCACCCGTGTTGCTCTTCTGGTTGTCCTTCTGGTTGTACAACACGGGCCGTGTTGCACAACACGGGAACCCGTGTTGCTTCCCCTGTACTGATAAGGATGCTGTGTTTTTTCTTTTTCTGAATATGTTACAACACGGGCCGTGTTGCACAACACGGGCACCCGTGTTGCTCTTCTGTGTTGCCCAACACGGGCCGTGTTGCACAACACGGGCACCCGTGTTGAGGCTACTGTGTTGATTTTTCTGAACCTTGTTTTCAGTGCTTGATTTTAGATTTTATTGCCATGCTTTTGGATAATGTTATCGAGCATGAATTATGATATGACTTGATATGATTGATGTTTAAATAGTATGTTGAGTGATTACATGCTATCCATATCTTGTTATGATTTGATGTTGTTGATGTTGCATGATATGTTGATTGATGTTCATAGTATGCTGAGTGTTACATACTTACATATCATGTTGCATTTGTTAATTCCCATTGTGTGGAATTAACATGGTGGCCAATATACGTGTCCGCGATTTAATGGAACGTTGAGGTGGTAGCCGTGTCCGCGATATAATGGAACGGTGAGTTATCCGTGACCCGAGATTTAATGGGGCGGTAAAGTGGTACCACATGCATGTGTGTGTTGCATTACCTTGAATATAACATGAATGGATGATCTTTCCAATGTTGTATTTTATTGTTTGTATGCACGTATGATTGCTAAATGGTTGACGATGTTTGATGTTAATTGCAAATATGAAAAGCAATATATTATGGTTGTATGAATTTGCAAAGGTTTTTGTAAACTATGAAATATGCTAATTATTGGGTGATGCTTATGATTTCCTGAATTGATTGTTATGAACGTATAATCAAATGTATAATTGAGATGCTCACCCTTACTGTTGAATATTTCAGATTGAGGAGCTTCGTTCAGGTGCTTGGCGAAGGCTTGTCGTTCTAGTTTATTTTCGTTTTAGTATTGTCCGGGTCATGCTCTGATAGTTGTAACTCCGGGAACGTTTGTTTGTCGAGCTGCTTTAGTCAGACTCGTTTATTTCCTTAGTATTTGGTTATAATATGATGTTGATATATCCCAGGTGTTAATCCCTGATGATTGAAAATATTATAACTTTGGTTTTATTAAATGAATTATTCCGCTGTGTAAACATGTATGAGTTACTACTAAGATTATGCATGACAGGAATTTGTGTTATTTAAAGAGAATTGTAGCATCCTCGATTATACATGTACTCTGATATTATACTTTTAATAATTGCGAAAATTTATTCGGGGTTTAGAGGGTGTTACATCTATCACCAAATTTTAGGTTACTTCATCACTAAGAAATTAAGTTAAAAGACTATTACTTAATGACACATATTCCATATACATTTGAAATAATTCAAATTATCTAATGAGTCTCGATAGTATATTTATCCACCATATTCATATTGTATTATCGTATAATAGATGCAAACAATATTAATATTTTTACTCTTCTCCATCACCAAATTTTAGGTTACTTCATCACTAAGAAACTAAGTTAAGAGACTATTACTTAATGACACATATTCCACATACATTTGAAATAATTCAAATTATCTAATGAGTCTTGATAGTATATTTATTCACCATATTCATATTGTATTATGGTATAATAGATGTAAACAATTTTAGTATTTTCTAATTCTCCATCACCAAATCTTATGTTAATTCATCACTAAGAAACTAAGTTAAAAGACTATTACTTAATGACACATATTCCATATACATTTGAAATAATTCAAATTATCTAATGAGTCTCGATATTATATTTATCCACCATATTCATATTGTATTATGGTATAATAGATGTATTCAATTTCAGTATTTTCTAATTCTCCATCAACAAATCTTAGGTTACTTCATCACTAAGAAACTAAGTTAAAAGACTATTACTTAATGACACATATTCCATATACATTTGAAATAATTAAAATTATCTAATGAGTCTCGATAGTATATTTATTCACCATATTCATATTGTATTATGGTATAATAGATGTAAACAGTTTCAGTATTTTCTAATTCTCCATCACAAAATCTTAGGTTACTTCATCACTAAGAAACTAAGTTAAAAGACTATTACTTAATGACACATATTCCGTATACATTTGAAATAATTCAAATTGTCTAATGAGTCTCGATAGTATATTTATTCACCATATTCATATTGTATTATGGTATAATACATGTAAACAGTTTCAGTATTTTCTAATTCTCCATCACAAAATCTTAGGTTACTTCATCACTAAGAAACTAAGTTAAAAGACTGTTACTTACTGAAACATATTCCATATACATTTGAAATAATTCAAATTATCTAATGAGTCTCGATAGTATATTTATTCACCATATTCATATTGTATTATGGTATAATAGATGTAAACAGTTTCAGTATTTTCTAATTCTCCTTCACCAAATGTTAGGTTACTTCATCACTAAGAAACTAAGTTAAAAGATTATTACTTAATGACACAAATTCCATATACATTTGAAATAATTCATATTATCTAATGAGTCTCGATACTATATTTATCCACTATATTCATATTGTATTATGGTATAATAGATGTAAACAGTTTCAGTATTTTCTAATTCTCTATCACCAAATTTTAGGTTACTTCATCACTAAGAAACTAAGTTAAAAGACTATTACTTAATGACACATATTCCATATACATTTGAAATAATTCAAATTATCTAATGAGTCTCGATAGTATATTTATTCACCATATTCATATTGAGTTATGGTATAATAGATGTAAACAGTTTCAGTATTTTCTAATTCTCCTTCACCAAATCTTATGTTACTTCTTCAATAAGAAACTAAGTTAAAAGACTATTACTTAATGACACATATTCCATATACATTTGAAATAATTCAAATTATCTAATGAGTCTCGATACTATATTTATCCACCATATTCATATTGTATTATGGTATAATAGATGTAAACAGTTTCAGTATTTTCTAATTCTCTATCACCAAATTTTAGGTTACTTCATCACTAAGAAACTAAGTAAAAAGACTATTACTTAATGACACATATTCCATATACATTTGAAATATTTCAAATTATCTAATGAGTCTTGATAGTATATTTATTCACCATATTCATATTGTATTATGGTATAATAGATGTAAACAATTTCAATATTTTTCTTCTTCTCTATCACCAAATTTTAGGTTACTTCATCACTAAGAAACTAAGTTAAAATACTATTACTTAATGACACATATTCCATATACATTTGAAATAATTCAAATTATCTGATGAGTCTCGATAGTATATTTATCCACCATATTCATATTGTATTATCGTATAATAGATGTAAACAATTTCAATATTTTTCTTCTTCTCCATCACCTAATTTTAGGTTACTTCATAACTAAGAAACTAAGTTAAGAGACTCTTACTTAATGACACATATTCCATATACATTTGAAATAATTCAAATTATCTAATGAGTCTCGATAGTATATTTATTCACCATATTCATATTGTATTATGGTATAATAGATGCAAACAATATTAATATTTTTACTCTTCTCCATCACCAAATTTTAGGTTACTTCATCACTAAGAAACTAAGTTAAGAGACTATTACTTAATGACACATATTCCACATACATTTGAAATAATTCAAATTATCTAATGAGTCTTGATAGTATATTTATTCACCATATTCATATTGTATTATGGTATAATAGATGTAAACAATTTTAGTATTTTCTAATTCTCCATCACCAAATCTTATGTTAATTCATCACTAAGAAACTAAGTTAAAAGACTATTACTTAGTGACACATATTCCATATACATTTGAAATAATTCTAATTATCTAATGAGTCTCGATAGATTATTTATTCACCATATTCATATTGTATTATGGTATAATAGATGTAAACAGTTTCAGTATTTTCTAATTCTCCATCACCAAATCTTAGGTTAACTCATCACTAAGAAACTAAGTTAAAAGACTATTACTTTATGACACATATTCCATATACATTTGAAATAATTCAAATTATCTAATGAGTCTCGATAGTATATTTATCCACCATATTCATATTGTATTATGGTATAATACATGTAAACAGTTTCAGTATTTTCTAATTCTCCATCACCAAATCTTAGGTTAATTCATCACTAAGAAACTAAGTTAAAAGACTATTATTTAATGACACATATTCCATATACATTTGAAATAATTCAAATTATCTAATGAGTCTCGATAGTATATTTATCCACCATATTCATATTGTATTATGGTATAATACATGTAAACAGTTTCAGTATTTTCTAATTCTCCATCACCAAATCTTAGGTTAATTCATCACTAAGAAACTAAGTTAAAAGACTATTATTTAATGACACATATTCCATATACATTTGAAATAATTCAAATTATCTAATGAGTCTCGATAGTATATTTATTCACCATATTCATATTGTATTATGGTATAATACATGTAAACAGTTTTAGTATTTTCTAATTCTCCATCACAAAATCTTAGGTTACTTCATCACTAAGAAACTACGTTAAAAGACTATTACTTAATGACACATATTCCATATACATTTGAAATAATTCTAATTGTCTAATGAGTCTCGATAGTATAATTATTCACCATATTCATATTGTATTATCGTATAATACATGTAAACAGTTTTAGTATTTTCTAATTCTCGATCACAAAATCTTAGGTTACTTCATCACTAAGAAACTAAGTTAAAAGACTATTACTTAATGACACATATTCCATATACATTTGAAATAATTCAAATTATCTAATGAGTCTCGATAGTATATTTATCCACCATATTCATATTGTATTATGGTATAATAGATGTAAACAATTTCAATATTTTTCTTCTTCTCTATCACCAAATTTTAGGTTACTTCATCACTAAGAAACTAAGTTAAAATACTATTACTTAATGACACATATTCCATATACATTTGAAATAATTCAAATTATCTAATGAGTCTCGATAGTATATTTATTCACCATATTCATATTGTATTATGGTATAATACATGTAAACAGTTTCAGTATTTTCTAATTCTCCATCACAAAATCTTAGGTTACTTCATCACTAATAAACTAAGTTAAAAGACTATTACTTAATGACACATATTCCATATACATTTTAAATAATTCAAATTGTCTAATGAGTCTCGATAGTACATTTATTCACCATATTTATATAGTATTATGATATAATAGATGTAAACAGTTTTAGTATTTTCTAATTCTCCATCACCAAATCTTAGGTTACTTCATCACTAAGAAACTAAGTTAAAAGACTATTACTTAATGACACATATTCCATATACATTTGAAATAATTCAAATTATATAATGTGTCTCGATAGTATATTTATCCACCATATTCATATTGTATTATGGTATAATAGATGTAATCAATTTCAGAATTTTTCTTCTTCTCTATCACCAAATTTTAGGTTACTTCATCACTAAGAAACTAAGTTAAAAGACTATTACTTAATGACACATATTCCATATACATTTGAAATAATTCAAATTATCTAATCAGTCTCGATAGTATATTTATCCACCATATTCATATTGTATTATCGTATAATAGATGTAAATAATTTCAATATTTTTCTTCTTCTCCATCACCAAATTTTAGGTTACTTGATCACTAAGAAACTAAGTTAAGAGACTATTACTTAATGACACATATTCCATATACATTTGAAATAATTCAAATTATCTAATGAGTCTTGATAGTATATTTATTCACCATATTCATATTGTATTATGGTATAATAGATGTAAACAGTTTTAGTATTTTCTAATTCTCCATCACAAAATCTTAGGTTACTTCATCACTAAGAAACTAAGTTAAAAGACTATTACTTAATGACACATATTCCATATACATTTGAAATAATTCAAATTATATAATGTGTCTCGATAGTATAATTATCCACCATATTCATATTGTATTATGGTATAATAGATGTAATTAATTTAAGTATTTTCTAATTCTCCATCACCAAATCTTAGGTTACTTCATCACTAAGAAACTAAGTTAAAAGACTATTACTTAATGACACATATTCCATATACATTTGAAATAATTCAAATTTTCTAATGAGTCTCGATACTATATTTATTCACCATATTCATATTGTATTATGGTATAATAGATGTAAACAATTTCAATATTTTTCTTCTTCTCTATCACCAAATTTTAGGTTACTTCATCACTAAGAAACTAAGTTAAAATACTATTACTTAATGACACATATTCCATATACATTTGAAATAATTCAAATTATCTAATGAGTCTCGATAGTATATTTATTCACCATATCCATATTGTATTATGGTATAATACATGTAAACAGTTTCAGTATTTTCTAATTCTCCATCACAAAATCTTAGGTTACTTCATCACTAAGAAACTAAGTTAAAAGACTATTACTTAATGACACATATTCCATATACATTTGAAATAATTCAAATTGTCTAATGAGTCTCGATAGTACATTTATTCACCATATTTATATTGTATTATGGTATAATACATGTAAACAGTTTCAGTATTTTCTAATTCTCCATCACAAAATCATATGTTAGTTCATCCCTAAGAAACTAAGTTAAAAGACTATTACTTAATGACACACATTCCATATACATTTGAAATAATTCAAATTATCTAATGAGTCTCGATAGTATATTTATTCACCATATTCATATTGTATTATGGTATAATAGATGTAAACAGTTTCAGTATTTTCTAATTCTCCTTCACCAAATCTTAGGTTACTTCATCACTAAGAAACTAAGTTAAAATATTATTACTTAATGACACATATTCCATATACATTTGAAATAATTCATATTATCTAATGAGTCTCGATACTATATTTATCCACCATATTCATATTGTATTATGGTATAATAGATGTAAACAGTTTCACTATTTTCTAATTCTCTATCACCAAATTTTAGGTTACTTCATCACTAAGAAACTAAGTTAAAAGACTATTACTTAATGACACATATTCCATATACATTTGAAATATTTCAAATTATCTAATGAGTCTCGATAGTATATTTATTCACCATATTCATATTGTATTATGGTATAATAGATGTAAACAGTTTCCGTATTTTCTAATTCTCCATCACCAAATTTTAGGTTACTTTATCACTAAGAAACCAAGTTAAAAGACCATTACTTAATGACACATATTCCATATACATTTGAAATAATTCAAATTATCTAATGAGTCTCGATTGTATATTTATCCACCATATTCATATTGTATTATGGTATAATAGATGTAAACAGTTTTAGTATTTTCTAATTCTCCATCACCAAATCTTAGGTTACTTCATCACTAAGAAACTAAGTTAAAAGACTATTACTTAATGACACATATTCCATATACATTTGAAATAATTCAAATTATATAATGTGTCTCGATAGTATATTTATCCACCATATTCATATTGTATTATGGTATAATAGATGTAATCAATTTCAGTATTTTCTAATTCTCCATCACCAAATCTTAGGTTACTTCATCACTAAGAAACTAAGTTAAAAGACTATTACTTAATGACACATATTCCATATACATTTGAAATAATTCAAATTTTCTAATGAGTCTCGATACTATATTTATTCATCATATTCATATTGTATTATGGTATAATAGATGTAAACAATTTCAATATTTTTCTTCTTCTCTATCACCAAATTTTAGGTTACTTCATCACTAAGAAACTAAGTTAAAAGACTATTACTTAATGACACATATTCCATATACATTTGAAATAATTCAAATTATCTAATGAGTCTCGATAGTATATTTATCCACCATATTCATATTGTATTATCGTATAATAGATGCAAACAATATTAATATTTTTATTCTTCTCCATCACCAAATTTTAGGTTACTTCATCACTAAGAAACTAAGTTAAAAGACTATTACTTAATGACACATATTCCATATACATTTGAAATAATTCAAATTATCTAATGAGTCTCGATAGTATATTTATCCACCATATTCATATTGTATTATGGTATAATACATGTAAACAGTTTCAGTATTTTCTAATTCTCCATCACCAAATCTTAGGTTAATTCATCACTAAGAAACTAAGTTAAAAGACTATTATTTAATGACACATATTCCATATACATTTGAAATAATTCAAATTATCTAATGAGTCTCGATAGTATATTTATTCACTATATTCATATTGTATTATGGTATAATACATGTAAACAGTTTTAGTATTTTCTAATTCTCCATCACAAAATCTTAGGTTACTTCATCACTAAGAAACTAAGTTAAAAGACTATTACTTAATGACACATATTCCATATACATTTGAAATAATTCAAATTGTCTAATGAGTCTCGATAGTATATTTATTCACCATATTCATATTGTATTATCGTATAATACATGTAAACAGTTTTAGTATTTTCTAATTCTCGATCACAAAATCCTAGGTTACTTCATCACTAAGAAACTAAGTTAAAAGACTATTACTTAATGACACATATTCCATATACATTTGAAATAATTCAAATTATCTAATGAGTCTCGATAGTATATTTATCCAACATATTCATATTGTATTATGGTATAATAGATGTAAACAATTTCAATATTTTTCTTCTTCTCTATCACCAAATTTTAGGTTACTTCATCACTAAGAAACTAAGTTAAAATACTATTACTTAATGACACATATTCCATATACATTTGAAATAATTCAAATTATCTAATGAGTCTCGATAGTATATTTTTTCACCATATTAATATTGTATTATGGTATAATACATGTAAACAGTTTCATTATTTTCTAATTCTCCATCACAAAATCTTGGGTTACTTCATCACTAAGAAACTAAGTTAAAAGACTATAACTTAATGACACATATTCCATATACATTTGAAATAATTCAAATTATCTAATGAGTCTCGCTACTTTGTTTATCCACCATATTCATATTGTATTATGGTATAATAGATGTAAACAGTTTCAGTATTTTCTAATTATCTATCACCAAATTTTAGGTTACTTCATCACTAAGAAACTAAGTTAAAAGACTATTACTTAATGACACATATTCCATATACATTTGAAATATTTCAAATTATCTAATAAGTCTCGATAGTATATTTATTCACCATATTCATATTGTATTATGGTATAATAGATGTAAACAGTTTCCGTATTTTCTAATTCTCCATCACCAAAGTTTAGGTTACTTCATCACTAAGAAACTAAGTTAAAAGACTATTACTTAATGACACATATTCCATATACATTTGAAATAATTCAAATTATCTAATGAGTCTCGATAGTATATTTATCCACCATATTCATATTGTATTATGGTATAATAGATGTAAACAATTTCAATATTTTTCTTCTTCTCTATCACCAAATTTTAGGTTACTTCATCACTAAGAAACTAAGTTAAAATACTATTACTTAATGACACATATTCCTTATACATTTAAAATAATTGAAATTATCTAATGAGTCTCGATAGTATATTTATCCACCATATTCATATTGTATTATCGTATAATAGATGTAAACAATTTCAATATTTTTCTTCTTCTCCATCACAAAATTTTAGGTTACTTCATCACTAAGAAACTAAGTTAAGAGACTATTACTTAATGACACATATTCCATATACATTTGAAATAATTCAAATTATCTAATGAGTCTCGATAGATTATTTATTCACCATATTCATATTGTATTATGGTATAATAGATGTAAACAGTTTCTGTATTTTCTAATTCTCCATCACCAAATCTTAGGTTAACTCATCACTAAGAAACTAAGTTAAAAGACTATTACTTTATGACACATATTCCATATACATTTGAAATAATTCAAATTATCTAATGAGTCTCGATAGTATATTTATCCACCATATTCATATTGTATTATGGTATAATAGATGTAAACAGTTTCAGTATTTTCTAATTCTCCATCACCAAATTTTTGGTTACTTCATCACTAAGAAACTAAGTTAAGAGACTATTACTTAATGACACATATTCCATATACATTTGAAATAATTAAAATTATCTAATGAGTCTCGATAGTATATTTATCCACCATATTCATATTGTATTATCGTATAATAGATGTAAACAATTTCAATATTTTTCTTCTTCTCCATCACCAAATTTTAGGTTACTTCATAACTAAGAAACTAAGTTAAGAGACTCTTACTTAATGACACATATTCCATATACATTTGAAATAATTCAAATTATCTAATGAGTCTCGATAGTATATTTATTCACCATATTCATATTGTATTATGGTATAATAGATGTAAACAGGTTCAGTATTTTCTATTTCTCCTTCACCAAATCTTATGTTACTTCATCACTACGAAACTAAGTTAAAAGAGTATTACTTTATTACAAATATTCCATATACATTTTAAATATTTCAAATTATCTAATGAGTCTCGATACTATATTTATCCACCATATTCATATTGTATTATGGTATAATAGATGTAAACAGTTTTAGTATTTTCTAATTCTCTATCACCAAATTTTAGGTTACTTCATAACTAAGAAAGTAAGTTAAAAGACTATTACTTAATGACACATATTCCATATACATTTGAAATAATTCAAATTATCTAATGAGTCTCGATAGTATATTTATTCACCATATTCATATTGTATTATGGTATAATAGATGTAAACAGTTTCAGTATTTTCTAATTCTCCTTCACCAAATCTTATGTTACTTCTTCACTAAGAAACTAAGTTAAAAGACTATTACTTAATGACACATATTCCATATACATTTGAAATAATTCAAATTATCTAATGAGTCTCGATAGATTATTTATTCACCATATTCATATTGTATTATGGTATAATAGATGTAAACAGTTTCAGTATTTTCTAATTCTCCATCACCAAATCTTAGGTTAACTCATCACTAAGAAACTAAGTTAAAAGACTATTACTTTATGACACATATTCCATATACATTTGAAATAATTCAAATTATCTAATGAGTCTCGATAGTATATTTATCCACCATATTCATATTGTATCATGGTATAATAGATGTAAACAGTTTCAGTATTTTCTAATTCTCCATCACCAAATTTTAGGTTACTTCATCACTAAGAAACTAAGTTAAGAGACTATTACTTAATGACACATATTCCATATACATTTGAAATAATTCAAATTATCTAATGAGTCTCGATAGTATATTTATCCACCATATTCATATTGTATTATGGTATAATAGATGTAAACAATTTCAATATTTTTCTTCTTCTCTATCACCAAATTTTAGGTTACTTCATCACTAAGAAACTAAGTTAAAATACTATTACTTAATGACACATATTCCTTATACATTTGAAATAATTGAAATTATCTAATGAGTCTCGATAGTATATTTATCCACCATATTCATATTGTATTATCGTATAATAGATGTAAACAATTTCAATATTTTTCTTCTTCTCCATCACAAAATTTTAGGTTACTTCATCACTAAGAAACTAAGTTAAGAGACTATTACTTAATGACACATATTCCATATACATTTGAAATAATTCAAATTATCTAATGAGTCTCGATAGATTATTTATTCACCATATTCATATTGTATTATGGTATAATAGATGTAAACAGTTTCAGTATTTTCTAATTCTCCATCACCAAATCTTAGGTTAACTCATCACTAAGAAACTAAGTTAAAAGACTATTACTTTATGACACATATTCCATATACATTTGAAATAATTCAAATTATCTAATGAGTCTCGATAGTATATTTATCCACCATATTCATATTGTATTATGGTATAATAGATGTAAACAGTTTCAGTATTTTCTAATTCTCCATCACCAAATTTTTGGTTACTTCATCACTAAGAAACTAAGTTAAGAGACTATTACTTAATGACACATATTCCATATACATTTGAAATAATTAAAATTATCTAATGAGTCTCGATATTATATTTATCCACCATATTCATATTGTATTATCGTATAATAGATGTAAACAATTTCAATATTTTTCTTCTTCTCCATCACCAAATTTTAGGTTACTTCATAACTAAGAAACTAAGTTAAGAGACTCTTACTTAATGACACATATTCCATATACATTTGAAATAATTCAAATTATCTAATGAGTCTCGTTAGTATATTTATTCACCATATTCATATTGTAATATGGTATAATAGATGTAAACAGTTTCAGTATTTTCTATTTCTCCTTCACCAAATCTTATGTTACTTCATCACTACGAAACTAAGTTAAAAGAGTATTACTTTATTACAAATATTCCATATACATTTTAAATATTTCAAATTATCTAATGAGTCTCGATACTATATTTATCCACCATATTCATATTGTATTATGGTATAATAGATGTAAACAGTTTTAGTATTTTCTAATTCTCTATCACCAAATTTTAGGTTACTTCATAACTAAGAAAGTAAGTTAAAAGACTATTACTTAATGACACATATTCCATATACATTTGAAATAATTCAAATTATCTAATGAGTCTCGATAGTATATTTATTCACCATATTCATATTGTATTATGGTATAATAGATGTAAACAGTTTCAGTATTTTCTAATTCTCCTTCACCAAATCTTATGTTACTTCTTCACTAAGAAACTAAGTTAAAAGACTGTTACTTAATGACACATATTCCATATACATTTGAAATAATTCAAATTATCTAATGAGTCTCGATAGATTATTTATTCACCATATTCATATTGTATTATGGTATAATAGATGTAAACAGTTTCAGTATTTTCTAATTCTCCATCACCAAATCTTAGGTTAACTCATCACTAAGAAACTAAGTTAAAAGACTATTACTTTATGACACATATTCCATATATATTTGAAATAATTCAAATTATCTAATGAGTCTCGATAGTATATTTATCCACCATATGCATATTGTATTATGGTATAATAGATGTAAACAGTTTCAGTATTTTCTAATTCTCCATCACCAAATTTTAGGTTACTTCATCACTAAGAAACTATGTTAAGAGACTATTACTTAATGACACATATTCCATATACATTTGAAATAATTAAAATTATCTAATGAGTCTCGATAGTATATTTATCCACCATATTCATATTGTATTATCGTATAATAGATATAAACAATTTCAATATTTTTCTTCTTCTCTATCACCAAATTTTAGGTTACTTCATCACTAAGAAACTAAGTTAAAATACTATTACTTAATGACACATATTCCTTATACATTTGAAATAATTGAAATTATCTAATGAGTCTCGATAGTATATTTATCCACCATATTCATATTGTATTATCGTATAATAGATGTAAACAATTTCAACATTTTTCTTCTTCCCCATCACAAAATTTTAGGTTACTTCATCACTAAGAAACTAAGTTAAGAGACTATTACTTAATGACACATATTCCATATACATTTGAAATAATTCAAATTACCTAATGAGTCTCGATAGATTATTTATTCACCATATTCATATTGTATTATGGTATAATAGATGTAAACAGTTTCAGTATTTTCTAATTCTCCATCACCAAATCTTAGGTTAACTCATCACTAAGAAACTAAGTTAAAAGACTATTACTTTATGACACATATTCCATATACATTTGAAATAATTCAAATTATCTAATGAGTCTCGATAGTATATTTATCCACGATATTCATATTGTATTATGGTATAATAGATGTAAATAGTTTCAGTATTTTCTAATTCTCCTTCACCAAATTTTTGGTTACTTCATCACTAAGAAACTAAGTTAAGAGACTATTACTTAATGACACTTATTCCATATACATTTGAAATAATTAAAATTATCTAATGAGTCTCGATAGTATATTTATCCACCATATTCATATTGTATTATCGTATAATAGATGTAAACAATTTCAATATTTTTCTTCTTCTCCATCACCAAATTTTAGGTTACTTAATAACTAAGAAACTAAGTTAAGAGACTCTTACTTAATGACACATATTCCATATACATTTGAAATAATTCAAATTATCTAATGAGTCTCGATAGTATATTTATTCACCATATTCATATTGTATTATGGTATAATAGATGTAAACAGTTTCAGTATTTTCTATTTCTCCTTCACCAAATCTTATGTTACTTCATCACTACGAAACTAAGTTAAAAGAGTATTACTTAATTACAAATATTCCATATACATTTTAAATATTTCAAATTATCTAATGAGTCTCGATACTATATTTATCCACCATATTCATATTGTATTATGGTATAATAGATGTAAACAGTTTTAGTATTTTCTAATTCTCTATCACCAAATTTTAGGTTACTTCATCACTAAGAAACTAAGTTAAAAGACTATTACTTAATGACACATATTCCATATACATTTGAAATAATTCAAATTATCTAATGAGTCTCGATAGTATATTTATTCACCATATTCATATTGTATTATGGTATAATAGATGTAAACAGTTTCAGTATTTTCTAATTCTCCTTCACCAAATCTTATGTTACTTCTTCACTAAGAAACTAAGTTAAAAGACTATTACTTAATGACACATATTCCATATACATTTGAAATAATTCAAATTATCTAATGAGTCTCGATAGATTATTTATTCACCATATTCATATTGTATTATGGTATAATAGATGTAAACAGTTTCAGTATTTTCTAATTCTCCATCACCAAATCTTAGGTTAACTCATCACTAAGAAACTAAGTTAAAAGACTATTACTTTATGACACATATTCCATATACATTTGAAATAATTCAAATTATCTAATGAGTCTCGATAGTATATTTATCCACCATATTCATATTGTATTATGGTATAATAGATGTAAACAGTTTCAGTATTTTCTAATTCTCCATCACCAAATTTTAGGTTACTTCATCACTAAGAAACTAAGTTAAGAGACTATTACTTAATGACACATATTCCATATACATTTGAAATAATTAAAATTATCTAATGAGTATCGATAGTATATTTATCCACCATATTCATATTGTATTATCGTATAATAGATGTAAACAATTTCAATATTTTTCTTCTTCTCCATCACCAAATTTTAGGTTACTTCATAACTAAGAAACTAAGTTAAGAGACTCTTACTTAATGACACATATTCCATATACATTTGAAATAATTCAAATTATCTAATGAGTCTCGATAGTATATTTATTCACCATATTCATATTGTATTATGGTATAATAGATGTAAACAGTTTCAGTATTTTCTGTTTCTCCTTCACCAAATCTTATGTTACTTCATCACTACGAAACTAAGTTAAAAGAGTATTACTTAATTACAAATATTCCATATACATTTTAAATATTTCAAATTATCTAATGAGTCTCGATAGATTATTTATTCACCATATTCATATTGTATTATGGTATAATAGATGTAAACAGTTTCAGTATTTTCTAATTCTCCATCACCAAATCTTAGGTTAACTCATCACTAAGAAACTAAGTTAAAAGACTATTACTTTATGACACATATTCCATATACATTTGAAATAATTCAAATTATCTAATGAGTCTCGATAGTATATTTATCCACCATATTCATATTGTATTATGGTATAATAGATGTAAACAGTTTCAGTATTTTCTAATTCTCCATCACCAAATTTTTGGTTACTTCATCACTAAGAAACTAAGTTAAGAGACTATTACTTAATGACACATATTCCATATACATTTGAAATAATTAAAATTATCTAATGAGTCTCGATATTATATTTATCCACCATATTCATATTGTATTATCGTATAATAGATGTAAACAATTTCAATATTTTTCTTCTTCTCCATCACCAAATTTTAGGTTACTTCATAACTAAGAAACTAAGTTAAGAGACTCTTACTTAATGACACATATTCCATATACATTTGAAATAATTCAAATTATCTAATGAGTCTCGTTAGTATATTTATTCACCATATTCATATTGTAATATGGTATAATAGATGTAAACAGTTTCAGTATTTTCTATTTCTCCTTCACCAAATCTTATGTTACTTCATCACTACGAAACTAAGTTAAAAGAGTATTACTTAATTACAAATATTCCATATACATTTTAAATATTTCAAATTATCTAATGAGTCTCGATACTATATTTATCCACCATATTCATATTGTATTATGGTATAATAGATGTAAACAGTTTTAGTATTTTCTAATTCTCTATCACCAAATTTTAGGTTACTTCATCACTAAGAAACTAAGTTAAAAGACTATTACTTAATGACACATATTCCATATACATTTGAAATAATTCAAATTATCTAATGAGTCTCGATAGTATATTTATTCACCATATTCATATTGTATTATGGTATAATAGATGTAAACAGTTTCAGTATTTTCTAATTCTCCTTCACCAAATCTTATGTTACTTCTTCACTAAGAAACTAAGTTAAAAGACTGTTACTTAATGACACATATTCCATATACATTTGAAATAATTCAAATTATCTAATGAGTCTCGATAGATTATTTATTCACCATATTCATATTGTATTATGGTATAATAGATGTAAACAGTTTCAGTATTTTCTAATTCTCCATCACCAAATCTTAGGTTAACTCATCACTAAGAAACTAAGTTAAAAGACTATTACTTTATGACACATATTCCATATATATTTGAAATAATTCAAATTATCTAATGAGTCTCGATAGTATATTTATCCACCATATGCATATTGTATTATGGTATAATAGATGTAAACAGTTTCAACATTTTTCTTCTTCCCCATCACCAAATTTTAGGTTACTTCATCACTAAGAAACTATGTTAAGAGACTATTACTTAATGACACATATTCCATATACATTTGAAATAATTAAAATTATCTAATGAGTCTCGATAGTATATTTATCCACCATATTCATATTGTATTATCGTATAATAGATATAAACAATTTCAATATTTTTCTTCTTCTCTATCACCAAATTTTAGGTTACTTCATCACTAAGAAACTAAGTTAAAATACTATTACTTAATGACACATATTCCTTATACATTTGAAATAATTGAAATTATCTAATGAGTCTCGATAGTATATTTATCCACCATATTCATATTGTATTATCGTATAATAGATGTAAACAATTTCAACATTTTTCTTCTTCCCCATCACAAAATTTTAGGTTACTTCATCACTAAGAAACTAAGTTAAGAGACTATTACTTAATGACACATATTCCATATACATTTGAAATAATTCAAATTACCTAATGAGTCTCGATAGATTATTTATTCACCATATTCATATTGTATTATGGTATAATAGATGTAAACAGTTTCAGTATTTTCTAATTCTCCATCACCAAATCTTAGGTTAACTCATCACTAAGAAACTAAGTTAAAAGACTATTACTTTATGACACATATTCCATATACATTTGAAATAATTCAAATTATCTAATGAGTCTCGATAGTATATTTATCCACGATATTCATATTGTATTATGGTATAATAGATGTAAATAGTTTCAGTATTTTCTAATTCTCCTTCACCAAATTTTTGGTTACTTCATCACTAAGAAACTAAGTTAAGAGACTATTACTTAATGACACTTATTCCATATACATTTGAAATAATTAAAATTATCTAATGAGTCTCGATAGTATATTTATCCACCATATTCATATTGTATTATCGTATAATAGATGTAAACAATTTCAATATTTTTCTTCTTCTCCATCACCAAATTTTAGGTTACTTAATAACTAAGAAACTAAGTTAAGAGACTCTTACTTAATGACACATATTCCATATACATTTGAAATAATTCAAATTATCTAATGAGTCTCGATAGTATATTTATTCACCATATTCATATTGTATTATGGTATAATAGATGTAAACAGTTTCAGTATTTTCTATTTCTCCTTCACCAAATCTTATGTTACTTCATCACTACGAAACTAAGTTAAAAGAGTATTACTTAATTACAAATATTCCATATACATTTTAAATATTTCAAATTATCTAATGAGTCTCGATACTATATTTATCCACCATATTCATATTGTATTATGGTATAATAGATGTAAACAGTTTTAGTATTTTCTAATTCTCTATCACCAAATTTTAGGTTACTTCATCACTAAGAAACTAAGTTAAAAGACTATTACTTAATGACACATATTCCATATACATTTGAAATAATTCAAATTATCTAATGAGTCTCGATAGTATATTTATTCACCATATTCATATTGTATTATGGTATAATAGATGTAAACAGTTTCAGTATTTTCTAATTCTCCTTCACCAAATCTTATGTTACTTCTTCACTAAGAAACTAAGTTAAAAGACTATTACTTAATGACACATATTCCATATACATTTGAAATAATTCAAATTATCTAATGAGTCTCGATAGATTATTTATTCACCATATTCATATTGTATTATGGTATAATAGATGTAAACAGTTTCAGTATTTTCTAATTCTCCATCACCAAATCTTAGGTTAACTCATCACTAAGAAACTAAGTTAAAAGACTATTACTTTATGACACATATTCCATATACATTTGAAATAATTCAAATTATCTAATGAGTCTCGATAGTATATTTATCCACCATATTCATATTGTATTATGGTATAATAGATGTAAACAGTTTCAGTATTTTCTAATTCTCCATCACCAAATTTTAGGTTACTTCATCACTAAGAAACTAAGTTAAGAGACTATTACTTAATGACACATATTCCATATACATTTGAAATAATTAAAATTATCTAATGAGTCTCGATAGTATATTTATCCACCATATTCATATTGTATTATCGTATAATAGATGTAAACAATTTCAATATTTTTCTTCTTCTCCATCACCAAATTTTAGGTTACTTCATAACTAAGAAACTAAGGTAAGAGACTCTTACTTAATGACACATATTCCATATACATTTGAAATAATTCAAATTATCTAATGAGTCTCGATAGTATATTTATTCACCATATTCATATTGTATTATGGTATAATAGATGTAAACAGTTTCAGTATTTTCTGTTTCTCCTTCACCAAATCTTATGTTACTTCATCACTACGAAACTAAGTTAAAAGAGTATTACTTAATTACAAATATTCCATATACATTTTAAATATTTCAAATTATCTAATGAGTCTCGATACTATATTTATCCACCATATTCATATTGTATTATGGTATAATAGATGTAAACAGTTTTAGTATTTTCTAATTCTCTATCACCAAATTTTTGGTTACTTCATCACTAAGAAACTAAGTTAAAAGACTATTACTTAATGACACATATTCCATATACATTTGAAATAATTCAAATTATCTAATGAGTCTCGATAGTATATTTATTCACCATATTCATATTGTATTATGGTATAATAGATGTAAACAGTTTCAGTATTTTCTAATTCTCCTTCACCAAATCTTAGGTTACTTCATCACTAAGAAACTAAGTTAAAAGACTATTACTTAATGACACATATTCCATATACATTTGAAATAATTCAAATTGTCTAATGAGTCTCGATAGTATATTTATTCACCATATTCATATTGTATTATCGTATAATACATGTAAATAGTTTTAGTATTTTCTAATTCTCGATCACAAAATCCTAGGTTACTTCATCACTAAGAAACTAAGTTAAAAGACTATTACTTAATGACACATATTCCATATACATTTGAAATAATTCAAATTATCTAATGAGTCTCGATAGTATATTTATTCACCATATTCATATTGTAATAATAGATGTAAACAGTTTCAGTATTTTCTAATTCTCCATCACCATATTTTAGGTTACTTCATCACTAAGAAACTAAGTTAAGAGACTATTACTGAATGACACATATTCCATATACATTTGAAATAATTCAAATTATCTAATGAGTCTTGATAGTATATTTATTCACCATATTCATATTGTATTATGGTATAATAGATGTAAACAATTTCAATATTTTTCTTCTTCTGCATCACCAAATTTTAGGTTACTTCATAACAAAGAAACTAAGTTAAGAGACTCTTACATAATGACACATATTCCATATACATTTGAAATAATTCAAATTATCTAATGAGTCTCGATAGTATATTTATTCACCATATTCATATTGTATTATGGTATAATAGATGTAAACAGTTTCAGTATTTTCTATTTCTCCTTCACCAAATCTTAGGTTACTTCATCACTAAGAAACTAAGTTAAAAGACTATTACTTAATGACACATATTCCATATACATTTGAAATAATTCAAATTTTCTAATGAGTCTCGATACTATATTTATTCACCATATTCATATTGTATTATGATATAATAGATGTAAACAATTTCAATATTTTTCTTCTTCTCTATCACCAAATTTTAGGTTACTTCATCACTAAGAAACTAAGTTAAAAGACTATTACTTAATGACACATATTCCATATACATTTGAAATAATTCAAATTATCTAATGAGTCTCGATACTATATTTATCCACCCTATTCATATTGTATTATCGTATAATAGATGCAAACAATAATAATATTTTTATTCTTCTCCATCACCAAATTTTAGGTTACTTCATCACTAAGAAACTAAGTTAAGAGACTATTACTTAATGACACATATTCCATATACATTTGAAATAATTCAAATTATCTAATGAGTCTCGATAGTATATTTATCCACCCTATTCATATTGTATTATGGTATAATACATGTAAACAGTTTTAGTATTTTCTAATTCTCCATCACAAAATCTTAGGTTACTTCATCACTAAGAAACTAAGTTAAAAGACTATTACTTAATGACACATATTCCATATACATTTGAAATAATTCAAATTGTCTAATGAGTCTCGATAGTATATTTATTCACCATATTCATATTGTATTATCGTATAATACATGTAAATAGTTTTAGTATTTTCTAATTCTCGATCACAAAATCCTAGGTTACTTCATCACTAAGAAACTAAGTTAAAAGACTATTACTTAATGACACATATTCCATATACATTTGAAATAATTCAAATTATCTAATGAGTCTCGATAGTATATTTATCCAACATATTCATATTGTATTATGGTATAATATATGTAAACAATTTCAATATTTTTCTTCTTCTCTATCACCAAATTTTAGGTTACTTCATCACTAAGAAACTAATTTAAAATACTATTACTTAATGACACATATTCCATATACATTTGAAATAATTCAAATTATCTAATGAGTCTCGATACTATATTTTTTCACCATATTCATATTGTATTATGGTATAATACATGTAAACAGTTTCATTATTTTCTAATTCTCCATCACAAAATCATGGGTTACTTCATCACTAAGAAACTAAGTTAAAAGACTATTACTTAATGACACATATTCCATATACATTTGAAATAATTCAAATTATCTAATGAGTCTCGCTACTTTGTTTATCCACCATATTCATATTGTATTATGGTATAATAGATGTAAATAGTTTCAGTATTTTCTAATTATCTAACACCAAATTTTAGGTTACTTCATCACTAAGAAACTAAGTTAAAAGACTATTACTTAATGACACATATTCCATATACATTTGAAATATTTCAAATTATCTAATAAGTCTCGATAGTATATTTATTCACCATATTCATATTGTATTATGGTATAATAGATGTAAACAGTTTCCGTATTTTCTAATTCTCCATCACCAAAGTTTAGGTTACTTCATCACTAAGAAACCAAGTTAAAAGACTATTACTTAATGACACATATTCCATATACATTTGAAAAAATTCAAATTATCTAATGAGTCTCGATAGTATATTTATCCACCATATTCATATTGTATTATGGTATAATAGATGTAAACAGTTTCAGTATTTTCTAATTCTCCAGCACCAAATTTTAGGTTACTTCATCACTAAGAAACTAAGTTAAGAGACTATTACTTAATGACACATATTCCATATACATTTGAAATAATTAAAATTATCTAATGAGTCTCGATAGTATATTTATCCACCATATTCATATTGTATTATCGTATAATAGATGTAAACAATTTCAATATTTTTCTTCTTCTCGATCACCAAATTTTAGGTTACTTCATAACTAAGAAACTAAGTTAAGAGACTCTTACTTAATGACACATATTCCATATACATTTGAAATAATTCAAATTATCTAATGAGTCTCGATAGTATATTTATTCACCATATTCATATTGTATTATGGTATAAAAGATGTAAACAGTTTCAGTATTTTCTATTTCTCCTTCACCAAATCTTATGTTACTCCATCACTACGAAACTAAGTTAAAAGACTATTACTTAATTACACATATTCCATATACATTTTAAATATTTCAAATTATCTAATGAGTCTCGATACTATATTTATCCACCATATTCATATTGTATTATGGTATAATAGATGTAAACAGTTTTAGTATTTTCTAATTCTCTATCACCAAATTTTAGGTTACTTCATCACTAAGAAACTAAGTTAAAAGACTATTACTTAATGACACATATTCCATATACATTTGAAATAATTCAAATTATCTAATGAGTCTCGATAGTATATTTATTCACCATATTCATATTGTATTATGGTATAATAGATGTAAACAGTTTCAGTATTTTCTAATTCTCCTTCACCAAATCTTATGTTACTTCTTCACTAAGAAACCAAGTTAAAAGACTATTACTTAATGACACATATTCCATATACATTTGAAATAATTAAAATTATCTAATGAGTCTCGATACTATATTTATCCACCATATTCATATTGTATTATGGTATAATAGATGTAAACAGTTTCACTATTTTCTAATTCTCTATCACCAAATTTTAGGTTACTTCATCACTAAGAAACTAAGTAAAAAGACTATTACTTAATGACACATATTCCATATACATTTGAAATAATTCAAATTATCTAATGAGTCTCGATAGTATATTTATTCACCATATTCATATTGTATTATGGTATAATAGATGTAAACAGTTTCAGTATTTTCTAATTCTCCATCACCAAATTTTAGGTTACTTCATCACTAAGAAACTAAGTTAAGAGACTATTACTTAATGACACATATTCCATATACATTTGAAATAATTCAAATTATCTAATGAGTCTCGATAGTATATTTATCCACCATATTCATATTGTATTATCGTATAATAGATGTAAACAATTTCAATATTTTTCTTCTTCTCCTCACCAAATTTTAGGTTACTTCATAACTAAGAAACTAAGTTAAGAGACTCTTACATAATGACACATATTCCATATACATTTGAAATAATTCAAATTATCTAATGAGTCTCGATAGTATATTTATTCACCATATTCATATTGTATTATGGTATAATAGATGTAAACAGTTTCAGTATTTTCTATTTCTCCTTCACCAAATCTTAGGTTACTTCATCACTAAGAAACTAAGTTAAAAGACTATTACTTAATGACACATATTCCATATACATTTAAAATAATTCAAATTATCTAATGAGTCTCGATAGTATATTTATCAACCATATTCATATTGTATTATGGTATAATAGATGTAAACAGTTTCAGTATTTTCTAATTCTCCATCACCAAATTTTAGGTTACTTCATCACTAAGAAACTAAGTTAAAAGACTATTACTTAATGACACATATTCCATATACATTTGAAATAATTCAAATTATCTAATTAGCCTCGATAGTATATTTATTCACCATATTCATATTGTATTATGGTATAATAGATGTAAACAGTTTCAGTATTTTCTAATTCTCCTTCACCAAATCTTATGTTACTTCTTCACTAAGAAACTAAGTTAAAAGACTATTACTTAATGACACATATTCCATATACATTTGAAATAATTAAAATTATCTAATGAGTCTCGATACTATAATTATCCACCATATTCATATTGTATTATGGTATAATAGATGTAAACAGTTTCAGTATTTTCTAATTCTCTATCACCAAATTTTAGGTTACTTCATCACTAAGAAACTAAGTAAAAAGACTACTACTTAATGACACATATTCCATATACATTTGAAATATTTCAAATTATCTAATGAGTCTTGATAGTATATTTATTCACCATATTCATATTTTATTATGGTATAATAGATGTAAACAGTTTTCGTATTTTTTAATTCTCCATCACCAAATTTTAGGTTACTTCATCACTAAGAAACCAAGTTAAAACACTATTACTTAATGACACATATTCCATATACATTAGAAATAATTCAAATTATCTAATGAGTCTCGATAGTATATTTATCCACCATATTCATATTGTATTATGGTATAATAGATGTAAACAATTTCAATATTTTTCTTCTTCTCTATCACCAAATCTTAGGTTACTTCATCACTAAGAAACTAAGTTAAAAGACTATTACTTAATGACACATACTCCATATACATTTGAAATAATTCAAATTATCTAATGAGTCTCGATAGTATATTTATCCACCATATTCATATTGTATTATCATATAATAGATGCAAACAATATTAATATTTTTATTCTTCTCCATCACCAAATTTTAGGTTACTTCATCACTAAGAAACTAAGTTAAGAGACTATTACTTAATGACACATATTCCATATACATTTGAAATAATTCAAATTATCTAATGAGTCTTGATAGTATATTTATTCACCATATTCATATTGTATTATGGTATAATAGATGTAAACAGTTTTAGTATTTTCTAATTCTCCATCACCAAATCTTATGTTAATTCATCACTAAGAAACTAAGTTAAAAGACTATTACTTAATGACACATATTCCATATACATTTGAAATAATTCAAATTATCTAATGAGTCTCGATATTATATTTATCCACCATATTCATATTGTATTATGGTATAATAGATGTAAACAGTTTTAGTATTTTCTAATTCTCTATCACCAAATTTTAGGTTACTTCATCACTAAGAAACTAAGTTAAAAGACTATTACTTAATGACACATATTCCATATACATTTGAAATAATTCAAATTATCTAATGAGTCTCGATAGTATATTTATTCACCATATTCATATTGTATTATGGTATAATAGATGTAAACAGTTTCAGTATTTTCTAATTCTCCTTCACCAAATCTTATGTTACTTCTTCACTAAGAAACTAAGTTAAAAGACTATTACTTAATGACACATATTCCATATACATTTGAAATAATTAAAATTATCTAATGAGTCTCGTTACTATATTTATCCACCATATTCATATTGTATTATGGTATAATAGATGTAAACAGTTTCAGTATTTTCTATTTCTCCTTCACCAAATCTTATGTTACTTCATCACTACGAAACTAAGTTAAAAGACTATTACTTAATTACACATATTCCATATACATTTTAAATATTTCAAATTATCTAATGAGTCTCGATACTATATTTATCCACCATATTCATATTGTATTATGGTATAATAGATGTAAACAGTTTTAGTATTTTCTAATTCTCTATCTCCAAATTTTAGGTTACTTCATCACTAAGAAACTAAGTTAAAAGACTATTACTTAATGACACATATTCCATATACATTTGAAATAATTCAAATTATCTAATGAGTCTCGATAGTATATTTATTCACCATATTCATATTGTATTATGGTATAATAGATGTAAACAGTTTCAGTATTTTCTAATTCTCCTTCACCAAATCTTATGTTACTTCTTCACTAAGAAACTAAGTTAAAAGACTATTACTTAATGACACATATTCCATATACATTTGAAATAATTAAAATTATCTAATGAGTCTCGATACTATATTTATCCACCATATTCATATTGTATTATGGTATAATAGATGTAAACAGTTTCAGTATTTTCTAATTCTCTATCACCAAATTTTAGGTTACTTCATCACTAAGAAACTAAGTAAAAAGACTATTACTTAATGACACATATTCCGTATACATTTGAAAAAATTCAAATTATCTAATGAGTCTCGATAGTATATTTATTCACCATATTCATATTGTATTATGGTATAATAGATGTAAACAGTTTCAGTATTTTCTATTTCTCCTTCACCAAATCTTAGGTTACTTTATCACTAAGAAACTAAGTTAAAAGACTATTACTTAATGACACATATTCCATATACATTTGAAATAATTCAAATTATCTAATGAGTCTCGATACTATATTTATCCACCATATTCATATTGTATTATGGTATAATAGATGTAAACAGTTTCAGTATTTTCTAATTCTCTATCACCAAATTTTAGGTTACTTCATCACTAAGAAACTAAGTTAAAAGACTATTACTTAATGACACATATTCCATATACATTTGAAATAATTCAAATTATCTAATGAGTCTCGATAGTATATTTATTCACCATATTCATATTGTATTATGGTATAATAGATGTAAACAGTTTCAGTATTTTCTAATTCTCCTTCACCAAATCTTATGTTACTTCTTCACTAAGAAACTAAGTTAAAAGACTATTACTTAATGACACATATTCCATATACATTTGAAATAATTAAAATTATCTAATGAGTCTCGTTACTATATTTATCCACCATATTCATATTGTATTATGGTATAATAGATGTAAACAGTTTCAGTATTTTCTATTTCTCCTTCACCAAATCTTATGTTACTTCATCACTACGAAACTAAGTTAAAAGACTATTACTTAATTACACATATTCCATATACATTTTAAATATTTCAAATTATCTAATGAGTCTCGATACTATATTTATCCACCATATTCATATTGTATTATGGTATAATAGATGTAAACAGTTTTAGTATTTTCTAATTCTCTATCTCCAAATTTTAGGTTACTTCATCACTAAGAAACTAAGTTAAAAGACTATTACTTAATGACACATATTCCATATACATTTGAAATAATTCAAATTATCTAATGAGTCTCGATAGTATATTTATTCACCATATTCATATTGTATTATGGTATAATAGATGTAAACAGTTTCAGTATTTTCTAATTCTCCTTCACCAAATCTTATGTTACTTCTTCACTAAGAAACTAAGTTAAAAGACTATTACTTAATGACACATATTCCATATACATTTGAAATAATTAAAATTATCTAATGAGTCTCGATACTATATTTATCCACCATATTCATATTGTATTATGGTATAATAGATGTAAACAGTTTCAGTATTTTCTAATTCTCTATCACCAAATTTTAGGTTACTTCATCACTAAGAAACTAAGTAAAAAGACTATTACTTAATGACACATATTCCGTATACATTTGAAAAAATTCAAATTATCTAATGAGTCTCGATAGTATATTTATTCACCATATTCATATTGTATTATGGTATAATAGATGTAAACAGTTTCAGTATTTTCTATTTCTCCTTCACCAAATCTTAGGTTACTTTATCATTAAGAAACTAAGTTAAAAGACTATTACTTAATGACACATATTCCATATACATTTGAAATAATTCAAATTATCTAATGAGTCTCGATACTATATTTATCCACCATATTCATATTGTATTATGGTATAATAGATGTAAACAGTTTCAGTATTTTCTAATTCTCTATCACCAAATTTTAGGTTACTTCATCACTAAGAAACTAAGTAAAAAGACTATTACTTAATGACACATATTCCATATACATTTGAAATATTTCAAATTATCTAATGAGTCTTGATAGTATATTTATTCACCATATTCATATTTTATTATGGTATAATAGATGTAAACAGTTTTCGTATTTTTTAATTCTCCATCACCAAATTTTAGGTTACTTCATCACTAAGAAACCAAGTTAAAACACTATTACTTAATGACACATATTCCATATACATTAGAAATAATTCAAATTATCTAATGAGTCTCGATAGTATATTTATCCACCATATTCATATTGTATTATGGTATAATAGATGTAAACAATTTCAATATTTTTCTTCTTCTCTATCACCAAATTTTAGGTTACTTCATCACTAAGAAACTAAGTTAAAAGACTATTACTTAATGACACATACTCCATATACATTTGAAATAATTCAAATTATCTAATGAGTCTCGATAGTATATTTATCCACCATATTCATATTGTATTATCGTATAATAGATGCAAACAATATTAATATTTTTATTCTTCTCCATCACCAAATTTTAGGTTACTTCATCACTAAGAAACTAAGTTAAGAGACTATTACTTAATGACACATATTCCATATATATTTGAAATAATTCAAATTATCTAATGAGTCTTGATGGTATATTTATTCAGCATATTCATATTGTATTATGGTATAATAGATGTAAACAGTTTTAGTATTTTCTAATTCTCCATCATCAAGTCTTATGTTAATTCATCACTAAGAAACTAAGTTAAAAGACTATTACTTAATGACACATATTCCATATACATTTGAAATAATTCAAATTATCTAATGAGTCTCGATATTATATTTATCCACCATATTCATATTGTATTATGGTATAATAGATGTATTCAATTTCAGTATTTTCTAATTCTCCATCAACAAATCTTAGGTTACTTCATCACTAAGAAACTAAGTTAAAAGACTATTACTTAATGACACATATTCCATATACATTTGAAATAATTCAAATTATCTAATGAGTCTCGATAGTATATTTATTCACCATATTCATATTGTATTATGGTATAATAGATGTAAACAGTTTCAGTATTTTCTAATTCTCCATCACAAAATCTTATGTTATTTCATCACTAAGAAACTAAGTTAAAAGACTATTACTTAATGACACATATTCCATATACATTTGAAATAATTCAAATTGTCTAATGAGTCTCGATAGTATATTTATTCACCATATTCATATTGTATTGTGGTATAATACATGTAAACAGTTTCAGTATTTTCTAATTCTCCATCACAAAATCTTAGGTTACTTCATCACTAAGAAACTAAGTTAAAAGACTATTACTTAATGAAACATATTCCATATACATTTGAAATAATTCAAATTATCTAATGAGTCTCGATAATATATTTATTCACCATATTCATATTGTATTATGGTATAATAGATGTAAACAGTTTCAGTATTTTCTAATTCTCCTTCACCAAATCTTAGGTTACTTCATCACTAAGAAACTAAGTTAAAAGACTATTACTTAATGACACATATTCCATATACATTTGAAATAATTCAAATTATCTAATGAGTCTCGATACTTTGTTTATCCACCATATTCATATTGTATTATGGTATAATAGATGTAAACAGTTTCAGTATTTTCTAATTATTTATCACCAAATTTTAGGTTACTTCATCACTAAGAAACTAAGTTAAAAGACTATTACTTAATGACACATATTCCATATACATTTGAAATATTTCAAATTATCTAATAAGTCTCGATAGTATATTTATTCACCATATTCATATTGTATAATGGTATAATAGATGTAAACAGTTTCCGTATTTTCTAATTCTCCATCGCCAAAGTTTAGGTTACTTCATCACTAAGAAACCAAGTTAAAAGACTATTACTTAATGACACATATTCCACATACATTTGAAATAATTCAAATTATCTAATGAGTCTCGATAGTATATTTATCCACCATATTCATATTGTATTATGGTATAATAGATGTAAACAATTTCAATATTTTTCTTCTTCTCTATCACAAAATCTTAGGTTACTTCATCACTAAGAAACTAAGTTAAAAGACTATTACTTAATGACACATATTCCATATACATTTGAAATAATTCAAATTGTCTAATGAGTCTCGATAGTACATTTATTCACCATATTTATATTGTATTATGGTATAATACATGTAAACAGTTTCAGTATTTTCTAATTCTCCATCACAAAATCTTAGGTTACTTCATCACTAAGAAACTAAGTTAAAAGACTATTACTTAATGACACACATTCCATATACATTTGAAATAATTCAAATTATCTAATGAGTCTCGATAGTATATTTATTCACCATATTCATATTGTATTATGGTATAATAGATGTAAACAGTTTCAGTATTTTCTAATTCTCCTTCACCAAATCTTAGGTTACTTCATCACTAAGTAACTAAGTTAAAAGATTATTACTTAATGACACAAATTCCATATACATTTGAAATCATTCATATTATCTAATGAGTCTCGATACTATATTTATCCACTATATTCATATTGTATTATGGTATAATAGATGTAAACAGTTTCAGTATTTTCTAATTCTCTATCACCAAATTTTAGGTTACTTCATCACTAAGAAACTAAGTTAAAAGACTATTACTTAATGACACATATTCCATATACATTTGAAATATTTCAAATTATCTAATGAGTCTCGATAGTATATTTATTCACCATATTCATATTGTATTATGGTATAATAGATGTAAACAGTTTCCGTATTTTCTAATTCTCCATCACCAAATTTTAGGTTACTTTATCACTATGAAACCAAGTTAAAAGACTATTACTTAATGACACATATTCCATATACATTTGAAATAATTCAAATTATCTAATGAGTCTCGATAGTATATTTATCCACCATATTCATATTGTATTATGGTATAATAGATGTAAACAGTTTTAGTATTTTCTAATTCTCCATCACCAAATCTTAGGTTACTTCATCACTAAGAAACTAAGTTAAAAGACTATTACTTAATGACACATATTCCATATACATTTGAAATAATTCAAATTATATAATGTGTCTCGATAGTATATTTATCCACCATATTCATATTGTATTATGGTATAATAGATGTAATCAATTTCAGTATTTTTCTTCTTCTCAATCACAAAATTTTAGGTTACTTCATCACTAAGAAACTAAGTTAAAAGACTATTACTTAATGACACATATTCCATATACATTTGAAATAATTCAAATTATCTAATCAGTCTCGATAGTATATTTATCCACCATATTCATATTGTATTATCGTATAATAGATGTAAACAATTTCAATATTTTTCTTCTTCTCCATCACCAAATTTTAGGTTACTTCATTACTAAGAAACTAAGTTAAGAGACTATTACTTAATGACACATATTCCATATACATTTGAAATAATTCAAATTATCTAATGAGTCTTGATAGTATATTTATTCACCATATTCATATTGTATTATGGGATAATAGATTTAAACAGTTTTAGTATTTTCTAATTCTCCATCACCAAATCTTAGGTTACTTCATCACTAAGAAACTAAGTTAAAAGACTATTACTTAATGACACATATTCCATATACATTTGAAATAATTCAAATTATATAATTTGTCTCGATAGTATATTTATCCACCATATTCATATTGTATTATGGTATAATAGATGTAATCAATTTCAGTATTTTCTAATTCTCCATCACCAAATCTTAGGTTACTTCATCACTAAGAAACTAAGTTAAAAGACTATTACTTAATGACACATATTCCATATACATTTGAAATAATTCAAATTATCTAATGAGTCTCGATAGTATATTTATTCACCATATTCATATTGTATTATGGTATAATACATGTAAACAGTTTCAGTATTTTCTAATTCTCCTTCACCAAATCTTATGTTACTTCTTCACTAAGAAACTAAGTTAAAAGACTATTACTTAATGACACATATTCCATATACATTTGAAATAATTAAAATTATCTAATGAGTCTCGTTACTATATTTATCCACCATATTCATATTGTATTATGGTATAATAGATGTAAACAGTTTCAGTATTTTCTATTTCTCCTTCACCAAATCTTATGTTACTTCATCACTACGAAACTAAGTTAAAAGACTATTACTTAATTACACATATTCCATATACATTTTAAATATTTCAAATTATCTAATGAGTCTCGATACTATATTTATCCACCATATTCATATTGTATTATGGTATAATAGATGTAAACAGTTTTAGTATTTTCTAATTCTCTATCTCCAAATTTTAGGTTACTTCATCACTAAGAAACTAAGTTAAAAGACTATTACTTAATGACACATATTCCATATACATTTGAAATAATTCAAATTATCTAATGAGTCTCGATAGTATATTTATTCACCATATTCATATTGTATTATGGTATAATAGATGTAAACAGTTTCAGTATTTTCTAATTCTCCTTCACCAAATCTTATGTTACTTCTTCACTAAGAAACTAAGTTAAAAGACTATTACTTAATGACACATATTCCATATACATTTGAAATAATTAAAATTATCTAATGAGTCTCGATACTATATTTATCCACCATATTCATATTGTATTATGGTATAATAGATGTAAACAGTTTCAGTATTTTCTAATTCTCTATCACCAAATTTTAGGTTACTTCATCACTAAGAAACTAAGTAAAAAGACTATTACTTAATGACACATATTCCGTATACATTTGAAAAAATTCAAATTATCTAATGAGTCTCGATAGTATATTTATTCACCATATTCATATTGTATTATGGTATAATAGATGTAAACAGTTTCAGTATTTTCTATTTCTCCTTCACCAAATCTTAGGTTACTTTATCACTAAGAAACTAAGTTAAAAGACTATTACTTAATGACACATATTCCATATACATTTGAAATAATTCAAATTATCTAATGAGTCTCGATACTATATTTATCCACCATATTCATATTGTATTATGGTATAATAGATGTAAACAGTTTCAGTATTTTCTAATTCTCTATCACCAAATTTTAGGTTACTTCATCACTAAGAAACTAAGTTAAAAGACTATTACTTAATGACACATATTCCATATACATTTGAAATAATTCAAATTATCTAATGAGTCTCGATAGTATATTTATTCACCATATTCATATTGTATTATGGTATAATAGATGTAAACAGTTTCAGTATTTTCTAATTCTCCTTCACCAAATCTTATGTTACTTCTTCACTAAGAAACTAAGTTAAAAGACTATTACTTAATGACCCATATTCCATATACATTTGAAATAATTCAAATTATCTAATGAGTCTCAATACTATATTTATCCACCATATTCATATTGTATTATGGTATAATAGATGTAAACAGTTTCAGTATTTTCTAATTCTCTATCACCAAATTTTAGGTTACTTCATCACTAAGAAACTAAGTAAAAAGACTATTACTTAATGACACATATTCCATATACATTTGAAATATTTCAAATTATCTAATGAGTCTTGATAGTATATTTATTCACCATATTCATATTTTATTATGGTATAATAGATGTAAACAGTTTTCGTATTTTTTAATTCTCCATCACCAAATTTTAGGTTACTTCATCACTAAGAAACCAAGTTAAAACACTATTACTTAATGACACATATTCCATATACATTAGAAATAATTCAAATTATCTAATGAGTCTCGATAGTATATTTATCCACCATATTCATATTGTATTATGGTATAATAGATGTAAACAATTTCAATATTTTTCTTCTTCTCTATCACCAAATTTTAGGTTACTTCATCACTAAGAAACTAAGTTAAAAGACTATTACTTAATGACACATACTCCATATACATTTGAAATAATTCAAATTATCTAATGAGTCTCGATAGTATATTTATCCACCATATTCATATTGTATTATCGTATAATAGATGCAAACAATATTAATATTTTTATTCTTCTCCATCACCAAATTTTAGGTTACTTCATCACTAAGAAACTAAGTTAAGAGACTATTACTTAATGACACATATTCCATATATATTTGAAATAATTCAAATTATCTAATGAGTCTTGATAGTATATTTATTCAGCATATTCATATTGTATTATGGTATAATAGATGTAAACAGTTTTAGTATTTTCTAATTCTCCATCATCAAGTCTTATGTTAATTCATCACTAAGAAACTAAGTTAAAAGACTATTACTTAATGACACATATTCCATATACATTTGAAATAATTCAAATTATCTAATGAGTCTCGATATTATATTTATCCACCATATTCATATTGTATTATGGTATAATAGATGTATTCAATTTCAGTATTTTCTAATTCTCCATCAACAAATCTTAGGTTACTTCATCACTAAGAAACTAAGTTAAAAGACTATTACTTAATGACACATATTCCATATACATTTGAAATAATTCAAATTATCTAATGAGTCTCGATAGTATATTTATTCACCATATTCATATTGTATTATGGTATAATAGATGTAAACAGTTTCAGTATTTTCTAATTCTCCATCACAAAATCTTATGTTATTTCATCACTAAGAAACTAAGTTAAAAGACTATTACTTAATGACACATATTCCATATACATTTGAAATAATTCAAATTGTCTAATGAGTCTCGATAGTATATTTATTCACCATATTCATATTGTATTGTGGTATAATACATGTAAACAGTTTCAGTATTTTCTAATTCTCCATCACAAAATCTTAGGTTACTTCATCACTAAGAAACTAAGTTAAAAGACTATTACTTAATGAAACATATTCCATATACATTTGAAATAATTCAAATTATCTAATGAGTCTCGATAATATATTTATTCACCATATTCATATTGTATTATGGTATAATAGATGTAAACAGTTTCAGTATTTTCTAATTCTCCTTCACCAAATCTTAGGTTACTTCATCACTAAGAAACTAAGTTAAAAGACTATTACTTAATGACACATATTCCATATACATTTGAAATAATTCAAATTATCTAATGAGTCTCGATACTTTGTTTATCCACCATATTCATATTGTATTATGGTATAATAGATGTAAACAGTTTCAGTATTTTCTAATTATTTATCACCAAATTTTAGGTTACTTCATCACTAAGAAACTAAGTTAAAAGACTATTACTTAATGACACATATTCCATATACATTTGAAATATTTCAAATTATCTAATAAGTCTCGATAGTATATTTATTCACCATATTCATATTGTATAATGGTATAATAGATGTAAACAGTTTCCGTATTTTCTAATTCTCCATCGCCAAAGTTTAGGTTACTTCATCACTAAGAAACCAAGTTAAAAGACTATTACTTAATGACACATATTCCACATACATTTGAAATAATTCAAATTATCTAATGAGTCTCGATAGTATATTTATCCACCATATTCATATTGTATTATGGTATAATAGATGTAAACAATTTCAATATTTTTCTTCTTCTCTATCACAAAATCTTAGGTTACTTCATCACTAAGAAACTAAGTTAAAAGACTATTACTTAATGACACATATTCCATATACATTTGAAATAATTCAAATTGTCTAATGAGTCTCGATAGTACATTTATTCACCATATTTATATTGTATTATGGTATAATACATGTAAACAGTTTCAGTATTTTCTAATTCTCCATCACAAAATCTTAGGTTACTTCATCACTAAGAAACTAAGTTAAAAGACTATTACTTAATGACACACATTCCATATACATTTGAAATAATTCAAATTATCTAATGAGTCTCGATAGTATATTTATTCACCATATTCATATTGTAATATGGTATAATAGATGTAAACAGTTTCAGTATTTTCTAATTCTCCTTCACCAAATCTTAGGTTACTTCATCACTAAGTAACTAAGTTAAAAGATTATTACTTAATGACACAAATTCCATATACATTTGAAATCATTCATATTATCTAATGAGTCTCGATACTATATTTATCCACTATATTCATATTGTATTATGGTATAATAGATGTAAACAGTTTCAGTATTTTCTAATTCTCTATCACCAAATTTTAGGTTACTTCATCACTAAGAAACTAAGTTAAAAGACTATTACTTAATGACACATATTCCATATACATTTGAAATATTTCAAATTATCTAATGAGTCTCGATAGTATATTTATTCACCATATTCATATTGTATTATGGTATAATAGATGTACACAGTTTCCGTATTTTCTAATTCTCCATCACCAAATTTTAGGTTACTTTATCACTATGAAACCAAGTTAAAAGACTATTACTTAATGACACATATTCCATATACATTTGAAATAATTCAAATTATCTAATGAGTCTCGATAGTATATTTATCCACCATATTCATATTGTATTATGGTATAATAGATGTAAACAGTTTTAGTATTTTCTAATTCTCCATCACCAAATCTTAGGTTACTTCATCACTAAGAAACTAAGTTAAAAGACTATTACTTAATGACACATATTCCATATACATTTGAAATAATTCAAATTATATAATGTGTCTCGATAGTATATTTATCCACCATATTCATATTGTATTATGGTATAATAGATGTAATCAATTTCAGTATTTTTCTTCTTCTCAATCACAAAATTTTAGGTTACTTCATCACTAAGAAACTAAGTTAAAAGACTATTACTTAATGACACATATTCCATATACATTTGAAATAATTCAAATTATCTAATCAGTCTCGATAGTATATTTATCCACCATATTCATATTGTATTATCGTATAATAGATGTAAACAATTTCAATATTTTTCTTCTTCTCCATCACCAAATTTTAGGTTACTTCATTACTAAGAAACTAAGTTAAGAGACTATTACTTAATGACACATATTCCATATACATTTGAAATAATTCAAATTATCTAATGAGTCTTGATAGTATATTTATTCACCATATTCATATTGTATTATGGGATAATAGATTTAAACAGTTTTAGTATTTTCTAATTCTCCATCACCAAATCTTAGGTTACTTCATCACTAAGAAACTAAGTTAAAAGACTATTACTTAATGACACATATTCCATATACATTTGAAATAATTCAAATTATATAATTTGTCTCGATAGTATATTTATCCACCATATTCATATTGTATTATGGTATAATAGATGTAATCAATTTCAGTATTTTCTAATTCTCCATCACCAAATCTTAGGTTACTTCATCACTAAGAAACTAAGTTAAAAGACTATTACTTAATGACACATATTCCATATACATTTGAAATAATTCAAATTATCTAATGAGTCTCGATAGTATATTTATTCACCATATTCATATTGTATTATGGTATAATACATGTAAACAGTTTCAGTATTTTCTAATTCTCCATCAAAAAATCATAGGTTACTTCATCACTAAGAAACCAAGTTAAAAGACTATTACTTAATGACACATATTCCATATACATTTGAAATAATTCAAATTATCTAATGAGTCTCGATAGTATATTAATCCACCATATTCATATTGTATTATCGTATAATAGATGTAAACAGTTTCAGTATTTTCTAATTCTCCATCACCAAATTTTAGGTTACTTCATAACTAAGAAACTAAGTTAAGAGACTCTTACTTAATGACACATATTCCATATACATTTGAAATAATTCAAATTATCTAATGAGTCTCGATAGTATATTTATTCACCATATTCATATTGTATTATGGTATAATAGATGTAAACAGTTTCAGTATTTTCTATTTCTCCTTCACCAAATCTTAGGTTACTTCATCACTAAGAAACTAAGTTAAAAGACTATTACTTAATTACACATATTCCATATACATTTGAAATAATTCAAATTATCTAATGAGTCTCGATACTATATTTATCCACCATATTCATATTGTATTATGGTATAATAGGTGTAAACAGTTTCAGTATTTTCTAATTCTCCATCACCAAATCTTATGTTAATTCATCACTAAGAAACTAAGTTAAAAGACTATTACTTAATGACACATATTCCATATACATTTGAAATAATTCAAATTATCTAATGAGTCTCGATATTATATTTATCCACCATATTCATATTGTATTATGGTATAATAGATGTATTCTATTTCAGTATTTTCTAATTCTCCATCAACAAATCTTAGGTTACTTCATCACTAAGAAACTAAGTTAAAAGACTATTACTTAATGACACATATTCCATATACATTTGAAATAATTCAAATTATCTAATGAATCTCGATAGTATATTTATTCACCATATTCATATTGTATTATGGTATAATAGATGTAAACAGTTTCAGTATTTTCTAATTCTCCATCACAAAATCTTAGGTTACTTCATCACTAAGAAACTAAGTTAAAAGACTATTACTTAATGACACATATTCCATATACATTTGAAATAATTCAAATTGTCTAATGAGTCTCGATAGTATATTTATTCACCATATTCATATTGTATTATGGTATAATACATGTAAACAGTTTCATTATTTTCTAATTCTCCTTCACCAAATCTTAGGTTACTTCATCACTAAGAAACTAAGTTAAAAGACTATTACTTAATGACACATATTCCATATACATTTGAAATAATTCAAATTATCTAATGAGTCTCGATACTTTGTTTATCCACCATATTCATATTGTATTATGGTATAATAGATGTAAACAGTTTCAGTATTTTCTAATTATCTATCACCAAATTTTAGGTTACTTCATCACTAAGAAACTAAGTTAAAAGACTATTACTTAATGACACATATTCCATATACATTTGAAATATTTCAAATTATCTAATAAGTCTCGATAGTATATTTATTCACCATATTCATATTGTATTATGGTATAATAGATGTAAACAGTTTCTGTATTTTCTAATTCTCCATCACCAAAGTTTAGGTTACTTCATCACTAAGAAACCAAGTTAAAAGACTATTACTTAATGACACATATTCCATATACATTTGAAATAATTCAAATTATCTAATGAGTCTCGATAGTATATTAATCCACCATATTCATATTGTATTATGGTATAATAGATGTAAACAGTTTCAGTATTTTCTAATTCTCCATCACCAAATTTTAGGTTACTTCATAACTAAGAAACTAAGTTAAGAGACTATTACTTAATGACACATATTCCATATACATTTGAAATAATTCAAATTATCTAATGAGTCTCGATAGTATATTTATTCACCATATTCATATTGTATTATGGTATAATAGATGTAAACAGTTTCAGTATTTTCTATTTCTCCTTCACCAAATCTTAGGTTACTTCATCACTAAGAAACTAAGTTAAAAGACTATTACTTAATTACACATATTCCATATACATTTGAAATAATTCAAATTATCTTATGAGTCTCGATACTATATTTATCCACCATATTCATATTGTATTATGGTATAATAGATGTAAACAGTTTCAGTATTTTCTAATTCTCCATCACCAAATCTTATGTTAATTCATCACTAAGAAACTAAGTTAAAAGACTATTACTTAATGACACATATTCCATATACATTTGAAATAATTCAAATTGTCTAATGAGTCTCGATAGTATATTTATTCACCATATTCATATTGTATTATGGTATAATACATGTAAACAGTTTCAGTATTTTCTAATTCTCCATCACAAAATCATAGGTTACTTCATCACTAAGAAACTAAGTTAAAAGACTATTACTTAATGAAACATATTCCATATACATTTGAAATAATTCAAATTATCTAATGAGTCTCGATAGTATATTTATTCACCATATTCATATTGTATTATGGTAAAATAGATGTAAACAGTTTCAGTATTTTCTAATTCTCCTTCACCAAATCTTAGGTTACTTCATCACTAAGAAACTAAGTTAAAAGACTATTACTTAATGACACATATTCCATATACATTTGAAATAATTCAAATTATCTAATGAGTCTCGATACTTTGTTTATCCACCATATTCATATTGTATTATGGTATAATAGATGTAAACAGTTTCAGTATTTTCTAATTATCTATCACCAAATTTTAGGTTACTTTATCACTAAGAAACTAAGTTAAAAGACTATTACTTAATGACACATATTCCATATACATTTGAAATATTTCAAATTATCTAATAAGTCTCGATAGTATATTTATCCACCATATTCATATTGTATTATGGTATAATAGATGTAAACAGTTTCAGTATTTTCTTATTCTCCATCACCAAATCTTATGTTAATTCATCACTAAGAAACTAAGTTAAAAGACTATTACTTAATGACACATATTCCATATACATTTGAAATAATTCAAATTATCTAATGAGTCTCGATAGTATATTTTTTCACCATATTCATATTGTATTATGGTATAATACATGTAAACAGTTTCAGTATTTTCTAATTCTCCATCACAAAATCTTGGGTTACTTCATCACTAAGAAACTAAGTTAAAAGACTATTACTTAATGACACATATTCCATATACATTTGAAATAATTCAAATTGTCTAATGAGTCTCGATAGTATATTTATTCACCATATTCATATTGTATTATGGTATAATACATGTAAACAGTTTCAGTATTTTCTAATTCTCCATCACAAAATCTTAGGTTACTTCATCACTAAGAAACTAAGTTAAAAGACTATTACTTAATGAAACATATTCCATATACATTTGAAATAATTCAAATTATCTAATGAGTCTCGATAGTATATTTATTCACCATATTCATATTGTATTATGGTAAAATAGATGTAAACAGTTTCAGTATTTTCTATTTCTCCTTCACCAAATCTTAGGTTACTTCATCACTAAGAAACTAAGTTAAAAGACTATTACTTAATGACACATATTCCATATACATTTGAAATAATTCAAATTATCTAATGAGTCTCGATACTTTGTTTATCCACCATATTCATATTGTATTATGGTATAATAGATGTAAACAGTTTCAGTATTTTCTAATTATCTATCACCAAATTTTAGGTTACTTTATCACTAAGAAACTAAGTTAAAAGACTATTACTTAATGACACATATTCCATATACATTTGAAATATTTCAAATTATCTAATAAGTCTCGATAGTATATTTATTCACCATATTCATATTGTATTATGGTATAATAGATGTAAACAGTTTCTGTATTTTCTAATTCTCCATCACCAAAGTTTAGGTTACTTCATCACTAAGAAACCAAGTTAAAAGACTATTACTTAATGACACATATTCCATATACATTTGAAATAATTCAAATTATCTAATGAGTCTCGATAGTATATTAATCCACCATATTCATATTGTATTATGGTATAATAGATGTAAACAGTTTCAGTATTTTCTAATTCTCCATCACTAAATTTTAGGTTACTTCATAACTAAGAAACCTAGTTAAAAGACTATTACTTAATGACACATATTCCATATACATTTGAAATAATTCAAATTATCTAATGAGTCTCGATAGTATATTTATTCACCATATTCATATTGTATTATGGTATAATAGATGTAAACAGTTTCAGTATTTTCTATTTCTCCTTCACCAAATCTTAGGTTACTTCATCACTAAGAAACTAAGTTAAAAGACTATTACTTAATTACACATATTCCATATACATTTGAAATAATTCAAATTATCTTATGAGTCTCGATACTATATTTATCCACCATATTCATATTGTATTATGGTATAATAGATGTAAACAGTTTCAGTATTTTCTAATTCTCCATCACCAAATCTTATGTTAATTCATCACTAAGAAACTAAGTTAAAAGACTATTACTTAATGACACATATTCCATATACATTTGAAATAATTCAAATTATCTAATGAGTCTCGATAGTATATTTTTTCACCATATTCATATTGTATTATTGTATAATACATGTAAACAGTTTCAGTATTTTCTAATTCTCCATCACAAAATCTTGGGTTACTTCATCACTAAGAAACTAAGTTAAAAGACTATTACTTAATGACACATATTCCATATACATTTGAAATAATTCAAATTGTCTAATGAGTCTCGATAGTATATTTATTCACCATATTCATATTGTATTATGGTATAATACATGTAAACAGTTTCAGTATTTTCTAATTCTCCATCACAAAATCTTAGGTTACTTCATCACTAAGAAACTAAGTTAAAAGACTATTACTTAATGAAACATATTCCATATACATTTGAAATAATTCAAATTATCTAATGAGTCTCGATAGTATATTTATTCACCATATTCATATTGTATTATGGTAAAATAGATGTAAACAGTTTCAGTATTTTCTATTTCTCCTTCACCAAATCTTAGGTTACTTCATCACTAAGAAACTAAGTTAAAAGACTATTACTTAATGACACATATTCCATATACATTTGAAATAATTCAAATTATCTAATGAGTCTCGATACTTTGTTTATCCACCATATTCATATTGTATTATGGTATAATAGATGTAAACAGTTTCAGTATTTTCTAATTATCTATCACCAAATTTTAGGTTACTTCATCACTAAGAAACTAAGTTAAAAGACTATTACTTAATGACACATATTCCATATACATTTGAAATATTTCAAATTATCTAATAAGTCTCGATAGTATATTTATTCACCATATTCATATTGTATTATGGTATAATAGATGTAAACAGTTTCTGTATTTTCTAATTCTCCATCACCAAAGTTTAGGTTACTTCATCACTAAGAAACAAAGTTAAAAGACTATTACTTAATGACACATATTCCATATACATTTGAAATCATTCAAATTATCTAATGAGTCTCGATAGTATATTTATTCACCATATTCATATTGTATTATGGTATAATAGATGTAAACAGTTTCAGTATTTTCTAATTCTCCATCACCAAATTTTAGGTTACTTCATAACTAAGAAACTAAGTTAAGAGACTATTACTTAATGACACATATTCCATATACATTTGAAATAATTCAAATAATCTAATGAGTCTCGATAGTATATTTATTCACCATATTCATATTGTGTTATGGTATAATAGATGTAAACAGTTTCAGTATTTTCTATTTCTCCTTCACCAAATCTTAGGTTACTTCATCATTAAGAAACTAAGTTAAAAGACTATTACTTAATTACACATATTCCATATACATTTGAAATAATTCAAACTATCTTATGAGTCTCGATACTATATTTATCCACCATATTCATATTGTATTATGGTATAATAGATGTAAACAGTTTCAGTATTTTCTAATTCTCCATCACCAAATCTTATGTTAATTCATCACTAACAAACTAAGTTAAAAGACTATTACTTAATGACACATATTCCATATACATTTGAAATAATTCAAATTATCTAATGAGTCTCGATAGTATATTTTTTCACCATATTCATATTGTATTATGGTATAATACATGTAAACAGTTTCAGTATTTTCTAATTCTCCATCACAAAATCTTGGGTTACTTCATCACTAAGAAACTAAGTTAAAAGACTATTACTTAATGACACATATTCCATATACATTTGAAATAATTCAAATTGTCTAATGAGTCTCGATAGTATATTTATTCACCATATTCATATTGTATTATGGTATAATACATGTAAACAGTTTCAGTATTTTCTAATTCTCCATCACAAAATCTTAGGTTACTTCATCACTAAGAAACTAAGTTAAAAGACTTTTACTTAATGAAACATATTCCATATACATTTGAAATAATTCAAATTATCTAATGAGTCTCGATAGTATATTTATTCACCATATTCATATTGTATTATGGTAAAATAGATGTAAACAGTTTCAGTATTTTCTAATTCTCCTTCACCAAATCTTAGGTTACTTCATCACTAAGAAACTAAGTTAAAAGACTATTACTTAATGACACATATTCCATATACATTTGAAATAATTCAAATTATCTAATGAGTCTCGATACTTTGTTTATCCACCATATTCATATTGTATTATGGTATAATAGATGTAAACAGTTTCAGTATTTTCTAATTATCTATCACCAAATTTTAGGTTACTTCATCACTAAGAAACTAAGTTAAAAGACTATTACTTAATGACACATATTCCATATACATTAGAAATATTTCAAATTATCTAATAAGTCTCGATAGTATATTTATTCACCATATTCATATTGTATTATGGTATAATAGATGTAAACAGTTTCTGTATTTTCTAATTCTCCATCACCAAAGTTTAGGTCACTTCATCACTAAGAAACCAAGTTAAAAGACTATTACTTAATGACACATATTCCATATACATTTGAAATAATTCAAATTATCTAATGAGTCTCGATAGTATATTTATCCACCATATTCATATTGTATTATGGTATAATAGATGTAAACAATTTCAATATTTTTCTTCTTCTCTATCACCAAATTTTAGGTTACTTCATCACTAAGAAACTAAGTTAAAATACTATTACTTAATGACACATATTCCATATACATTTGAAATAATTGAAATTATCTAATGAGTCTCGATAGTATATTTATCCGCCATATTCATATTGTATTATCGTATAATAGATGTAAACAATTTCAATATTTTTCTTCTTCTCCATCACCAAATTTTAGGTTACTTCATCACTAAGAAACTAAGTTAAGAGACTATTACTTAATGACACATATTCCATATACATTTGAAATAATTCAAATTATCTAATGAGTCTCGATAGATTATTTATTCACCATATTCATATTGTATTATGGTATAATACATGTAAACAGTTTCAGTATTTTCTAATTCTCCATCACAAAATCTTAGGTTACTTCATCACTAAGAAACTAAGTTAAAAGACTATTACTTAATGACACATATTCCATATACATTTGAAATAATTCAAATTGTATAATGAGTCTCGATAGTACATTTATTCACCATATTTATATTGTATTATGGTATAATACATGTAAACAGTTTCAGTATTTTCTAATTCTCCATCACAAAATCGTAGGTTACTTCTTCACTAAGAAACTAAGTTAAAAGACTATTACTTAATGACACACATTCCATATACATTTGAAATAATTCAAATTATCTAATGAGTCTCGATAGTATATTTATTCACCATATTCATATTGTATTATGGTATAATAGATGTAAACAGTTTCAGTATTTTCTAATTCTCCTTCACCAAATCTTAGGTTACTTCATCACTAAGAAACTAAGTTAAAAGATTATTACTTAATGACACATGTTCCATATACATTTTAATTAATTCATATTATCTAATGAGTCTCGATACTATATTTATCCACCATATTCATATTGTATTATGGTATAATAGATGTAAACAGTTTCAGTATTTTCTAATTCTCTATCACCAAATTTTAGGTTACTTCATCACTAAGAAACTAAGTTAAAAGACTATTACTTAATTACACATATTCCATATACATTTGAAATAATTCAAATTATCTTATGAGTCTCGATACTATATTTATCCACCATATTCATATTGTATTATGGTATAATAGATGTAAACAGTTTCAGTATTTTCTAATTCTCCATCACCAAATCTTATGTTAATTCATCACTAAGAAACTAAGTTAAAAGACTATTATATAATGACACATATTCCATATACATTTGAAATAATTCAAATTATCTAATGAGTCTCGATAGTATATTTTTTCACCATATTCATATTGTATTATGGTATAATACATGTAAACAGTTTCAGTATTTTCTAATTCTCCATCACAAAATCTTGGGTTACTTCATCACTAAGAAACTATGTTAAAAGACTATTACTTAATGACACATATTCCATATACATTTGAAATAATTCAAATTGTCTAATGAGTCTCGATAGTATATTTATTCACCATATTCATATTGTATTATGGTATAATACATGTAAACAGTTTCAGTATTTTCTAATTCTCCATCACAAAATCTTAGGTTACTTCATCACTAAGAAACTAAGTTAAAAGACTATTACTTAATGAAACATATTCCATATACATTTGAAATAATTCAAATTATCTAATGAGTCTCGATAGTATATTTATTCACCATATTCATATTGTATTATGGTAAAATAGATGTAAACAGTTTCAGTATTTTCTAATTCTCCTTCACCAAATCCTAGGTTACTTCATCACTAAGAAACTAAGTTAAAAGACTATTACTTAATGACACATATTCCATATACATTTGAAATAATTCAAATTATCTAATGAGTCTCGATACTTTGTTTATCCACCATATTCATATTGTATTATGGTATAATAGATGTAAACAGTTTCAGTATTTTCTAATTATCTATCACCAAATTTTAGGTTACTTCATCACTAAGAAACTAAGTTAAAAGACTATTACTTAATGACACATATTCCATATACATTTGAAATATTTCAAATTATCTAATAAGTCTCGATAGTATATTTATTCACCATATTCATATTGTATTATGGTATAATAGATGTAAACAGTTTCTGTATTTTCTAATTCTCCATCACCAAAGTTTAGGTTACTTCATCACTAAGAAACCAAGTTAAAAGACTATTACTTAATGACACATATTCCATATACATTTGAAATAATTCAAATTATCTAATGAGTCTCGATAGTATATTTGTCCACCATATTCATATTGTATTATGGTATAATAGATGTAAACAGTTTCAGTATTTTCTAATTCTCCATCACCAAATTTTAGGTTACTTCATAACTAAGAAACTAAGTTAAGAGACTATTACTTAATGACACATATTCCATATACATTTGAAATAATTCAAATTATCTAATGAGTCTCGATAGTATATTTATTCACCATATTCATATTGTATTATGGTATAATAGATGTAAACAGTTTCAGTATTTTCTATTTCTCCTTCACCAAATCTTAGGTTACTTCATCACTAAGAAACTAAGTTAAAAGACTATTACTTAATTACACATATTCCATATACATTTGAAATAATTCAAATTATCTTATGAGTCTCAATACTATATTTATCCACCATATTCATATTGTATTATGGTATAATAGATGTAAACAGTTTCAGTATTTTCTAATTCTCCATCACCAAATCTTATGTTAATTCATCACTAAGAAACTAAGTTAAAAGACTATTACTTAATGACACATATTCCATATACATTTGAAATAATTCAAATTATCTAATGAGTCTCGATAGTATATTTTTTCACCATATTCATATTGTATTATGGAATAATACATGTAAACAGTTTCAGTATTTTCTAATTCTCCATCACAAAATCTTGGGTTACTTCATCACTAAGAAACTAAGTTAAAAGACTATTACTTAATGACACATATTCCATATACATTTGAAATAATTCAAATTGTCTAATGAGTCTCGATAGTATATTTATTCACCATATTCATATTGTATTATGGTATAATACATGTAAACAGTTTCAGTATTTTCTAATTCTCCATCACAAAATCTTAGGTTACTTCATCACTAAGAAACTAAGTTAAAAGACTATTACTTAATGAAACATATTCCATATACATTTGAAATAATTCAAATTATCTAATGAGTCTCGATAGTATATTTATTCACCATATTCATATTGTATTATGGTAAAATAGATGTAAACAGTTTCAGTATTTTCTAATTCTCCTTCACCAAATCCTAGGTTACTTCATCACTAAGAAACTAAGTTAAAAGACTATTACTTAATGACACATATTCCATATACATTTGAAATAATTCAAATTATCTAATGAGTCTCGATACTTTGTTTATCCACCATATTCATATTGTATTATGGTATAATAGATGTAAACAGTTTCAGTATTTTCTAATTATCTATCACCAAATTTTAGGTTACTTCATCACTAAGAAACTAAGTTAAAAGACTATTACTTAATGACACATATTCCATATACATTTGAAATATTTCAAATTATCTAATAAGTCTCGATAGTATATTTATTCACCATATTCATATTGTATTATGGTATAATAGATGTAAACAGTTTCTGTATTTTCTAATTCTCCATCACCAAAGTTTAGGTTACTTCATCACTAAGAAACCAAGTTAAAAGACTATTACTTAATGACACATATTCCATATACATTTGAAATAATTCAAATTATCTAATGAGTCTCGATAGTATATTTATCCACCATATTCATATTGTATTATGGTATAATAGATGTAAACAGTTTCAGCATTTTCTAATTCTCCATCACCAAATTTTAGGTTACTTCATAACTAAGAAACTAAGTTAAGAGACTATTACTTAATGACACATATTCCATATACATTTGAAATAATTCAAATTATCTAATGAGTCTCGATAGTATATTTATTCACCATATTCATATTGTATTATGGTATAATAGATGTAAACAGTTTCAGTATTTTCTATTTCTCCTTCACCAAATCTTAGGTTACTTCATCACTAAGAAACTAAGTTAAAAGACTATTACTTAATTACACATATTCCATATACATTTGAAATAATTCAAATTATCTTATGAGTCTCGATACTATATTTATCCACCATATTCATATTGTATTATGGTATAATAGATGTAAACAGTTTCAGTATTTTCTAATTCTCCATCACCAAATCTTATGTTAATTCATCACTAAGAAACTAAGTTAAAAGACTATTACTTAATGACACATATTCCATATACATTTGAAATAATTCAAATTATCTAATGAGTCTCGATAGTATATTTTTTCACCATATTCATATTGTATTATGGTATAATACATGAAAACAGTTTCAGTATTTTCTAATTCTCCATCAAAAAACTTGGGTTACTTCATCACTAAGAAACTAAGTTAAAAGACTATTACTTAATGACACATATTCCATATACATTTGAAATAATTCAAATTGTCTAATGAGTCTCGATAGTATATTTATTCACCATATTCATATTGTATTATGGTATAATAGATGTAAACAGTTTCTGTATTTTCTAATTCTCCATCACCAAAGTTTAGGTTACTTCATCACTAAGAAACCAAGTTAAAAGACTATTACTTAATGACACATATTCCATATACATTTGAAATAATTCAAATTATCTAATGAGTCTCGATAGTATATTTATCCACCATATTCATATTGTATTATGGTATAATAGATGTAAACAGTTTCAGTATTTTCTAATTCTCCATCACCAAATTTTAGGTTACTTCATAACTAAGAAACTAAGTTAAGAGACTATTACTTAATGACACATATTCCATATACATTTGAAATAATTCAAATTATCTAATGAGTCTCGATAGTATATTTATTCACCATATTCATATTGTATTATGGTATAATAGATGTAAACAGTTTCAGTATTTTCTATTTCTCCTTCACCAAATCTTAGGTTACTTCATCACTAAGAAACTAAGTTAAAAGACTATTACTTAATTACACATATTCCATATACATTTGAAATAATTCAAATTATCTTATGAGTCTCAATACTATATTTATCCACCATATTCATATTGTATTATGGTATAATAGATGTAAACAGTTTCAGTATTTTCTAATTCTCCATCACCAAATCTTATGTTAATTCATCACTAAGAAACTAAGTTAAAAGACTATTACTTAATGACACATATTCCATATACATTTGAAATAATTCAAATTATCTAATGAGTCTCGATAGTATATTTATCCACCATATTCATATTGTATTATGGTATAATAGATGTAAACAGTTTCAGTATTTTCTAATTCTCCATCACCAAATTTTAGGTTACTTCATAACTAAGAAACTAAGTTAAGAGACTATTACTTAATGACACATATTCCATATACATTTGAAATAATTCAAATTATCTAATGAGTCTCGATAGTATATTTATTCACCATATTCATATTGTATTATGGTATAATAGATGTAAACAGTTTCAGTATTTTCTATTTCTCCTTCACCAAATCTTAGGTTACTTCATCACTAAGAAACTAAGTTAAAAGACTATTACTTAATTACACATATTCCATATACATTTGAAATAATTCAAATTATCTTATGAGTCTCGATACTATATTTATCCACCATATTCATATTGTATTATGGTATAATAGATGTAAACAGTTTCAGTATTTTCTAATTCTCCATCACCAAATCTTATGTTAATTCATCACTAAGAAACTAAGTTAAAAGACTATTACTTAATGACACATATTCCATATACATTTGAAATAATTCAAATTATCTAATGAGTCTCGATAGTATATTTTTTCACCATATTCATATTGTATTATGGTATAATACATGTAAACAGTTTCAGTATTTTCTAATTCTCCATCACAAAATCTTGGGTTACTTCATCACTAAGAAACTAAGTTAAAAGACTATTACTTAATGACACATATTCCATATACATTTGAAATAATTCAAATTGTCTAATGAGTCTCGATAGTATATTTATTCACCATATTCATATTGTATTATGGTATAATACATGTAAACAGTTTCAGTATTTTCTAATTCTCCATCACAAAATCTTAGGTTACTTCATCACTAAGAAACTAAGTTAAAAGACTATTACTTAATGAAACATATTCCATATACATTTGAAATAATTCAAATTATCTAATGAGTCTCGATAGTATATTTATTCACCATATTCATATTGTATTATGGTAAAACAGATGTAAACAGTTTCAGTATTTTCTAATTCTCCTTCACCAAATCTTAGGTTACTTCATCACTAAGAAACTAAGTTAAAAGACTATTACTTAATGACACATATTCCATATACATTTGAAATAATTCAAATTATCTAATGAGTCTCGATACTTTGTTTATCCACCATATTCATATTGTATTATGGTATAATAGATGTAAACAGTTTCAGTATTTTCTAATTATCTATCACCAAATTTTAGGTTACTTCATCACTAAGAAACTAAGTTAAAAGACTATTAATTAATGACACATATTCCATATACATTTGAAATATTTCAAATTATCTAATAAGTCTCGATAGTATATTTATTCACCATATTCATATTGTATTATGGTATAATAGATGTAAACAGTTTCTGTATTTTCTAATTCTCCATCACCAAAGTTTAGGTTACTTCATCACTAAGAAACCAAGTTAAAAGACTATTACTTAATGACACATATTCCATATACATTTGAATAATTCAAATTATCTAATGAGTCTCGATAGTATATTTATCCACCATATTCATATTGTATTATGGTATAATAGATGTAAACAGTTTCAGTATTTTCTAATTCTCCATCACCAAATTTTAGGTTACTTCATAACTAAGAAACTAAGTTAAGAGACTATTACTTAATGACACATATTCCATATACATTTGAAATAATTCAAATTATCTAATGAGTCTCGATAGTATATTTATTCACCATATTCATATTGTATTATGGTATAATAGATGTAAACAGTTTCAGTATTTTCTATTTCTCCTTCACCAAATCTTAGGTTACTTCATCACTAAGAAACTAAGTTAAAAGACTATTACTTAATTACACATATTCCATATACATTTGAAATAATTCAAATTATCTTATGAGTCTCGATACTATATTTATCCACCATATTCATATTGTATTATGGTATAATAGATGTAAACAGTTTCAGTATTTTCTAATTCTCCATCACCAAATCTTATGTTAATTCATCACTAAGAAACTAAGTTAAAAGACTATTACTTAATGACACATATTCCATATACATTTGAAATAATTCAAATTATCTAATGAGTCTCGATAGTATATTTTTTCACCATATTCATATTGTATTATGGTATAATACATGTAAACAGTTTCAGTATTTTCTAATTCTCCATCACAAAATCTTGGGTTACTTCATCACTAAGAAACTAAGTTAAAAGACTATTACTTAATGACACATATTCCATATACATTTGAAATAATTCAAATTGTCTAATGAGTCTCGATAGTATATTTATTCACCATATTCATATTGTATTATGGTATAATACATGTAAACAGTTTCAGTATTTTCTAATTCTCCATCACAAAATCTTAGGTTACTTCATCACTAAGAAACTAAGTTAAAAGACTATTACTTAATGAAACATATTCCATATACATTTGAAATAATTCAAATTATCTAATGAGTCTCGATAGTATATTTATTCACCATATTCATATTGTATTATGGTAAAATAGATGTAAACAGTTTCAGTATTTTCTAATTCTCCTTCACCAAATCTTAGGTTACTTCATCACTAAGAAACTAAGTTAAAAGACTATTACTTAATGACACATATTCCATATACATTTGAAATAATTCAAATTATCTAATGAGTCTCGATACTTTGTTTATCCACCATATTCATATTGTATTATGGTATAATAGATGTAAACAGTTTCAGTATTTTCTAATTATCTATCACCAAATTTTAGGTTACTTCATCACTAAGAAACTAAGTTAAAAGACTATTACTTAATGACACATATTCCATATACATTTGAAATATTTCAAATTATCTAATAAGTCTCGATAGTATATTTATTCACCATATTCATATTGTATTATGGTATAATAGATGTAAACAGTTTCTGTATTTTCTAATTCTCCATCACCAAAGTTTAGGTTACTTCATCACTAAGAAACCAAGTTAAAAGACTATTACTTAATGACACATATTCCATATACATTTGAAATAATTCAAATTATCTAATGAGTCTCGATAGTATATTTATCCACCATATTCATATTGTATTATGGTATAATAGATGTAAACAGTTTCAGTATTTTCTAATTCTCCATCACCAAATTTTAGGTTACTTCATAACTAAGAAACTAAGTTAAGAGACTATTACTTAATGACACATATTCCATATACATTTGAAAAAATTCAAATTATCTAATGAGTCTCGATAGTATATTTATTCACCATATTCATATTGTATTATGGTATAATAGATGTAAACAGTTTCAGTATTTTCTATTTCTCCTTCACCAATCTTAGGTTACTTCATCACTAAGAAACTAAGTTAAAAGACTATTACTTAATTACACATATTCCATATACATTTGAAATAATTCAAATTATCTTATGAGTCTCGATACTATATTTATCCACCATATTCATATTGTATTATGGTATAATAGATGTAAACAGTTTCAGTATTTTCTAATTCTCCATCACCAAATCTTATGTTAATTCATCACTAAGAAACTAAGTTAAAAGACTATTACTTAATGACACATATTCCATATACATTTGAAATAATTCAAATTATCTAATGAGTCTCGATAGTATATTTTTTCACCATATTCATATTGTATTATGGTATAATACATGTAAACAGTTTCAGTATTTTCTAATTCTCCATCACAAAATCTTGGGTTACTTCATCACTAAGAAACTAAGTTAAAAGACTATTACTTAATGACACATATTCCATATACATTTGAAATAATTCAAATTGTCTAATGAGTCTCGATAGTATATTTATTCACCATATTCATATTGTATTATGGTATAATACATGTAAACAGTTTCAGTATTTTCTAATTCTCCATCACAAAATCTTAGGTTACTTCATCACTAAGAAACTAAGTTAAAAGACTATTACTTAATGAAACATATTCCATATACATTTGAAATAATTCAAATTATCTAATGAGTCTCGATAGTATATTTATTCACCATATTCATATTGTATTATGGTAAAATAGATGTAAACAGTTTCAGTATTTTCTAATTCTCCTTCACCAAATCTTAGGTTACTTCATCACTAAGAAACTAAGTTAAAAGACTATTACTTAATGACACATATTCCATATACATTTGAAATAATTCAAATTATCTAATGAGTCTCGATACTTTGTTTATCCACCATATTCATATTGTATTATGGTATAATAGATGTAAACAGTTTCAGTATTTTCTAATTATCTATCACCAAATTTTAGGTTACTTCATCACTAAGAAACTAAGTTAAAAGACTATTACTTAATGACACATATTCCATATACATTTGAAATATTTCAAATTATCTAATAAGTCTCGATAGTATATTTATTCACCATATTCATATTGTATTATGGTTAAATAGATGTAAACAGTTTCTGTATTTTCTAATTCTCCATCACCAAAGTTTAGGTTACTTCATCACTAAGAAACCAAGTTAAAAGACTATTACTTAATGACACATATTCCATATACATTTTGAAATAATTCAAATTATCTAATGAGTCTCGATAGTATATTTATCCACCATATTCATATTGTATTATGGTATAATAGATGTAAACAGTTTCAGTATTTTCTAATTCTCCATCACCAAATTTTAGGTTACTTCATAACTAAGAAACTAAGTTAAGAGACTATTACTTAATGACACATATTCCATATACATTTGAAAAAATTCAAATTATCTAATGAGTCTCGATAGTATATTTATTCACCATATTCATATTGTATTATGGTATAATAGATGTAAACAGTTTCAGTATTTTCTATTTCTCCTTCACCAAATCTTAGGTTACTTCATCACTAAGAAACTAAGTTAAAAGACTATTACTTAATTACACATATTCCATATACATTTGAAATAATTCAAATTATCTTATGAGTCTCGATACTATATTTATCCACCATATTCATATTGTATTATGGTATAATAGATGTAAACAGTTTCAGTATTTTCTAATTCTCCATCACCAAATCTTATGTTAATTCATCACTAAGAAACTAAGTTAAAAGACTATTACTTAATGACACATATTCCATATACATTTGAAATAATTCAAATTATCTAATGAGTCTCGATAGTATATTTTTTCACCATATTCATATTGTATTATGGTATAATACATGTAAACAGTTTCAGTATTTTCTAATTCTCCATCACAAAATCTTGGGTTACTTCATCACTAAGAAACTAAGTTAAAAGACTATTACTTAATGACACATATTCCATATACATTTTAAATAATTCAAATTGTCTAATGAGTCTCGATAGTATATTTATTCACCATATTCATATTGTATTATGGTATAATACATGTAAACAGTTTCAGTATTTTCTAATTCTCCATCACAAAATCTTAGGTTACTTCATCACTAAGAAACTAAGTTAAAAGACTATTACTTAATGAAACATATTCCATATACATTTGAAATAATTCAAATTATCTAATGAGTCTCGATAGTATATTTATTCACCATATTCATATTGTATTATGGTAAAATAGATGTAAACAGTTTCAGTATTTTCTAATTCTCCTTCACCAAATCTTAGGTTACTTCATCACTAAGAAACTAAGTTAAAAGACTATTACTTAATGACACATATTCCATATACATTTGAAATAATTCAAATTATCTAATGAGTCTCGATACTTTGTTTATCCACCATATTCATATTGTATTATGGTATAATAGATGTAAACAGTTTCAGTATTTTCTAATTATCTATCACCAAATTTTAGGTTACTTCATCACTAAGAAACTAAGTTAAAAGACTATTACTTAATGACACATATTCCATATACATTTGAAATATTTCAAATTATCTAATAAGTCTCGATAGTATATTTATTCACCATATTCATATTGTATTATGGTTAAATAGATGTAAACAGTTTCTGTATTTTCTAATTCTCCATCACCAAAGTTTAGGTTACTTCATCACTAAGAAACCAAGTTAAAAGACTATTACTTAATGACACATATTCCATATACATTTGAAATAATTCAAATTATCTAATGAGTCTCGATAGTATATTTATCCACCATATTCATATTGTATTATGGTATAATAGATGTAAACAGTTTCAGTATTTTCTAATTCTCCATCACCAAATTTTAGGTTACTTCATAACTAAGAAACTAAGTTAAGAGACTATTACTTAATGACACATATTCCATATACATTTGAAAAAATTCAAATTATCTAATGAGTCTCGATAGTATATTTATTCACCATATTCATATTGTATTATGGTATAATAGATGTAAACAGTTTCAGTATTTTCTATTTCTCCTTCACCAAATCTTAGGTTACTTCATCACTAAGAAACTAAGTTAAAAGACTATTACTTAATTACACATATTCCATATACATTTGAAATAATTCAAATTATCTTATGAGTCTCGATACTATATTTATCCACCATATTCATATTGTATTATGGTATAATAGATGTAAACAGTTTCAGTATTTTCTAATTCTCCATCACCAAATCTTATGTTAATTCATCACTAAGAAACTAAGTTAAAAGACTCTTACTTAATGACACATATTCCATATACATTTGAAATAATTCAAATTATCTAATGAGTCTCGATAGTATATTTTTTCACCATATTCATATTGTATTATGGTATAATACATGTAAACAGTTTCAGTATTTTCTAATTCTCCATCACAAAATCTTGGGTTACTTCATCACTAAGAAACTAAGTTAAAAGACTATTACTTAATGACACATATTCCATATACATTTGAAATAATTCAAATTGTCTAATGAGTCTCGATAGTATATTTATTCACCATATTCATATTGTATTATGGTATAATACATGTAAACAGTTTCAGTATTTTCTAATTCTCCATCACAAAATCTTAGGTTACTTCATCACTAAGAAACTAAGTTAAAAGACTATTACTTAATGAAACATATTCCATATACATTTGAAATAATTCAAATTATCTAATGAGTCTCGATAGTATATTTATTCACCATATTCATATTGTATTATGGTTAAATAGATGTAAACAGTTTCAGTATTTTCTAATTCTCCTTCACCAAATCTTAGGTTACTTCATCACTAAGAAACTAAGTTAAAAGACTATTACTTAATGACACATATTCCATATACATTTGAAATAATTCAAATTATCTAATGAGTCTCGATACTTTGTTTATCCACCATATTCATATTGTATTATGGTATAATAGATGTAAACAGTTTCAGTATTTTCTAATTATCTATCACCAAATTTTAGGTTACTTCATCACTAAGAAACTAAGTTAAAAGACTATTACTTAATGACACATATTCCATATACATTTGAAATATTTCAAATTATCTAATAAGTCTCGATAGTATATTTATTCACCATATTCATATTGTATTATGGTATAATAGATGTAAACAGTTTCTGTATTTTCTAATTCTCCATCACCAAAGTTTAGGTTACTTCATCACTAAGAAACCAAGTTAAAAGACTATTACTTAATGACACATATTCCATATACATTTGAAATAATTCAAATTATCTAATGAGTCTCGATAGTATATTTATCCACCATATTCATATTGTATTATGGTATAATAGATGTAAACAGTTTCAGTATTTTCTATTTCTCCTTCACCAAATCTTAGGTTACTTCATCACTAAGAAACTAAGTTAAAAGACTATTACTTAATTACACATATTCCATATACATTTGAAATAATTCAAATTATCTTATGAGTCTCGATAGTATATTTTTTCACCATATTCATATTGTATTATGGTATAATACATGTAAACAGTTTCAGTATTTTCTAATTCTCCATCACAAAATCTTGGGTTACTTCATCACTAAGAAACTAAGTTAAAAGACTATTACTTAATGACACATATTCCATATACATTTGAAATAATTCAAATTGTCTAATGAGTCTCGATAGTATATTTATTCACCATATTCATATTGTATTATGGTATAATACATGTAAACAGTTTCAGTATTTTCTAATTCTCCATCACAAAATCTTAGGTTACTTCATCACTAAGAAACTAAGTTAAAAGACTATTACTTAATGAAACATATTCCATATACATTTGAAATAATTCAAATTATCTAATGAGTCTCGATAGTATATTTATTCACCATATTCATATTGTATTATGGTAAAATAGATGTAAACAGTTTCAGTATTTTCTAATTCTCCTTCACCAAATCTTAGGTTACTTCATCACTAAGAAACTAAGTAAAAAGACTATTACTTAATGACACGTATTCCATATACATTTGAAATAATTCAAATTATCTAATGAGTCTCGATACTTTGTTTATCCACCATATTCATATTGTATTATGGTATAATAGATGTAAACAGTTTCAGTATTTTCTAATTATCTATCACCAAATTTTAGGTTACTTCATCACTAAGAAACTAAGTTAAAAGACTATTACTTAATGACACATATTCCATATACATTTGAAATATTTCAAATTATCTAATAAGTCTCGATAGTATATTTATTCACCATATTCATATTGTATTATGGTATAATAGATGTAAACAGTTTCTGTATTTTCTAATTCTCCATCACCAAAGTTTAGGTTACTTCATAACTAAGAAACTAAGTTAAGAGACTATTACTTAATGACACATATTCCATATACATTTGAAAAAATTCAAATTATCTAATGAGTCTCGATAGTATATTTATTCACCATATTCATATTGTATTATGGTATAATAGATGTAAACAGTTTCAGTATTTTCTATTTCTCCTTCACCAAATCTTAGGTTACTTCATCACTAAGAAACTAAGTTAAAAGACTTTTACTTAATTACACATATTCCATATACATTTGAAATAATTCAAATTATCTTATGAGTCTCGATACTATATTTATCCACCATATTCATATTGTATTATGGTATAATAGATGTAAACAGTTTCAGTATTTTCTAATTCTCCATCACCAAATCTTATGTTAATTCATCACTAAGAAACTAAGTTAAAAGACTATTACTTAATGACACATATTCCATATACATTTGAAATAATTCAAATTATCTAATGAGTCTCGATAGTATATTTTTTCACCATATTCATATTGTATTATGGTATAATACATGTAAACAGTTTCAGTATTTTCTAATTCTCCATCACAAAATCTTGGGTTACTTCGTCACTAAGAAACTAAGTTAAAAGACTATTACTTAATGACACATATTCCATATACATTTGAAATAATTCAAATTGTCTAATGAGTCTCGATAGTATATTTATTCACCATATTCATATTGTATTATGGTATAATACATGTAAACAGTTTCAGTATTTTCTAATTCTCCATCACAAAATCTTAGGTTACTTCATCACTAAGAAACTAAGTTAAAAGACTATTACTTAATGAAACATATTCCATATACATTTGAAATAATTCAAATTATCTAATGAGTCTCGATAGTATATTTATTCACCATATTCATATTGTATTATGGTAAAATAGATGTAAACAGTTTCAGTATTTTCTAATTCTCCTTCACCAAATCTTAGGTTACTTCATCACTAAGAAACTAAGTAAAAAGACTATTACTTAATGACACATATTCCATATACATTTGAAATAATTCAAATTATCTAATGAGTCTCGATACTTTGTTTATCCACCATATTCATATTGTATTATGGTATAATAGATGTAAACAGTTTCAGTATTTTCTAATTATCTATCACCAAATTTTAGGTTACTTCATCACTAAGAAACTAAGTTAAAAGACTATTACTTAATGACACATATTCCATATACATTTGAAACATTTCAAATTATCTAATAAGTCTCGATAGTATATTTATTCACCATATTCATATTGTATTATGGTATAATAGATGTAAACAGTTTCTGTATTTTCTAATTCTCCATCACCAAAGTTTAGGTTACTTCATCACTAAGAAACCAAGTTAAAAGACTATTACTTAATGACACATATTCCATATACATTTGAAATAATTCAAATTATCTAATGAGTCTCGATAATATATTTATCCACCATATTCATATTGTATTATGGTATAATAGATGTAAACAGTTTCAGTATTTTCTAATTCTCCATCACCAAATTTTAGGTTACTTCATAACTAAGAAACTAAGTTAAGAGACTATTACTTAATGACACATATTCCATATACATTTGAAATAATTCAAATTATCTAATGAATCTCGATAGTATATTTATTCACCATATTCATATTGTATTATGGTATAATAGATGTAAACAGTTTCAGTATTTTCTATTTCTCCTTCACCAAATCTTAGGTTACTTCATCACTAAGAAACTAAGTTAAAAGACTATTACTTAATTACACATATTCCATATACATTTGAAATAATTCAAATTATCTTATGAGTCTCGATACTATATTTATCCACCATATTCATATTGTATTATGGTATAATAGATGTAAACAGTTTCAGTATTTTCTAATTCTCCATCACCAAATCTTATGTTAATTCATCACTAACAAACTAAGTTAAAAGACTATTACTTAATGACACATATTCCATATACATTTGAAATAATTCAAATTATCTAATGAGTCTCGATAGTATATTTTTTCACCATATTCATATTGTATTATGGTATAATACATGTAAACAGTTTCAGTATTTTCTAATTCTCCATCACAAAATCTTGGGTTACCTCATCACTAAGAAACTAAGTTAAAAGACTATTACTTAATGACACATATTCCATATACATTTGAAATAATTCAAATTGTCTAATGAGTCTCGATAGTATATTTATTCACCATATTCATATTGTATTATGGTATAATACATGTAAACAGTTTCAGTATTTTCTAATTCTCCATCACAAAATCTTAGGTTACTTCATCACTAAGAAACTAAGTTAAAAGACTATTACTTAATGAAACATATTCCATATACATTTGAAATAATTCAAATTATCTAATTTGTCTCGATAGTATATTTATTCACCATATTCATATTGTATTATGGTAAAATAGATGTAAACAGTTTCAGTATTTTCTAATTCTCCTTCACCAAATCTTAGGTTACTTCATCACTAAGAAACTAAGTTAAAAGACTATTACTTAATGACACATATTCCATATACATTTGAAATAATTCAAATTATCTAATGAGTCTCGATACTTTGTTTATCCACCATATTCATATTGTATTATGGTATAATAGATGTAAACAGTTTCAGTATTTTCTAATTATCTATCACCAAATTTTAGGTTACTTCATCACTAAGAAACTAAGTTAAAAGACTATTACTTAATGACACATATTCCATATACATTAGAAATATTTCAAATTATCTAATAAGTCTCGATAGTATATTTATTCACCATATTCATATTGTATTATGGTATAATAGATGTAAACAGTTTCTGTATTTTCTAATTCTCCATCACCAAAGTTTAGGTTACTTCATCACTAAGAAACCAAGTTAAAAGACTATTACTTAATGACACATATTCCATATACATTTGAAATAATTCAAATTATCTAATGAGTCTCGATAGTATATTTATCCACCATATTCATATTGTATTATGGTATAATAGATGTAAACAATTTCAATATTTTTCTTCTTCTCTATCACCAAATTTTAGGTTACTTCATCACTAAGAAACTAAGTTAAAATACTATTACTTAATGACACATATTCCATATACATTTGAAATAATTGAAATTATCTAATGAGTCTCGATAGTATATTTATCCACCATATTCATATTGTATTATCGTATAATAGATGTAAACAATTTCAATATTTTTCTTCTTCTCCATCACCAAATTTTAGGTTACTTCATCACTAAGAAACTAAGTTAAGAGACTATTACTTAATGACACATATTCCATATACATTTGAAATAATTCAAATTATCTAATGAGTCTCGATAGATTATTTATTCACCATATTCATATTGTATTATGGTATAATAGATGTAAACAGTTTCAGTATTTTCTAATTCTCTATCACCAAATTTTTAGGTTACTTCATCACTAAGAAACTAAGTTAAAAGACTATTACTTAATGACACATATTCCATATACATTTGAAATATTTCAAATTATCTAATGAGTCTCGATAGTATATTTATTCACCATATTCATATTGTATTATGGTATAATAGATGTAAACAGTTTCAGTATTTTCTATTTCTCCTTCACCAAATCTTAGGTTACTTCATCACTAAGAAACTAAGTTAAAAGACTATTACTTAATTACACATATTCCATATACATTTGAAATAATTCAAATTATCTAATGAGTCTCGATAGTATATTTATTCACCATATTCATATTGTATTATGGTATAATAGATGTAAACAGTTTCAGTATTTTCTAATTCTCCTTCACCAAATCTTAGGTTACTTCATCACTAAGAAACTAAGTTAAAAGATTATTACTTAATGACACATATTCCATATACATTGGAAATAATTCATATTATCTAATGAGTCTCGATACTATATTTATCCACCATATTCATATTGTATTATGGTATAATAGATGTAAACAGTTTCAGTATTTTCTAATTCTCTATCACCAAATTTTAGGTTACTTCATCACTAAGAGACTAAGTTAAAAGACTATTACTTAATGACACATATTCCATATACATTTGAAATATTTCAAATTATCTAATGAGTCTCGATAGTATATTTATTCACCATATTCATATTGTATTATGGTATAATAGATGTAAACAGTTTCAGTATTTTCTAATTCTCCTTCACCAAATCTTAGGTTACTTCATCACTAAGAAACTAAGTTAAAAGATTATTACTTAATGACACATATTCCATATACATTTGAAATAATTCATATTATCTAATGAGTCTCGATACTATATTTATCCACCATATTCATATTGTATTATGGTATAATAGATGTAAACAGTTTCAGTATTTTCTAATTCTCTATCACCAAATTTTAGGTTACTTCATCACTAAGAAACTAAGTTAAAAGACTATTACTTAATGACACATATTCCATATACATTTGAAATATTTCAAATTATCTAATGAGTCTCGATAGTATATTTATTCACCATATTTATATTGTATTATGGTATAATAGATGTAAACAGTTTCAGTATTTTCTATTTCTCCTTCACCAAATCTTAGGTTACTTCATCACTAAGAAACTAAGTTAAAAGACTATTACTTAATTACACATATTCCATATACATTTGAAATAATTCAAATTATCTTATGAGTATCGATACTATATTTATCCACCATATTCATATTGTATTATGGTATAATAGATGTAAACAGTTTCAGTATTTTCTAATTCTCCATCACCAAAACTTATGTTAATTCATCACTAACAAACTAAGTTAAAAGACTATTACTTAATGACACATATTCCATATACATTTGAAATAATTCAAATTATCTAATGAGTCTCGATAGTATATTTTTTCACCATATTCATATTGTATTATGGTATAATACATGTAAACAGTTTCAGTATTTTCTAATTCTCCATCACAAAATCTTGGGTTACTTCATCACTAAGAAACTAAGTTAAAAGACTATTACTTAATGACACATATTCCATATACATTTGAAATATTCAAATTGTCTAATGAGTCTCGATAGTATATTTATTCACCATATTCATATTGTATTATGGTATAATACATGTAAACAGTTTCAGTATTTTCTAATTCTCCATCACAAAATCTTAGGTTACTTCATCACTAAGAAACTAAGTTAAAAGACTATTACTTAATGAAACATATTCCATATACATTTGAAATAATTCAAATTATCTAATGAGTCTCGATAGTATATTTATTCACCATATTCATATTGTATTATGGTAAAATAGATGTAAACAGTTTCAGTATTTTCTAATTCTCCTTCACCAAATCTTAGGTTACTTCATCACTAAGAAACTAAGTTAAAAGACTATTACTTAATGACACATATTCCATATACATTTGAAATAATTCAAATTATCTAATGAGTCTCGATACTTTGTTTATCCACCATATTCATATTGTATTATGGTATAATAGATGTAAACAGTTTCAGTATTTTCTAATTATCTATCACCAAATTTTAGGTTACTTCATCACAAAGAAACTAAGTTAAAAGACTATTACTTAATGACACATATTCCATATACATTAGAAATATTTCAAATTATCTAATAAGTCTCGATAGTATATTTATTCACCATATTCATATTGTATTATGGTATAATAGATGTAAACAGTTTCTGTATTTTCTAATTCTCCATCACCAAAGTTTAGGTTACTTCATCACTAAGAAACCAAGTTAAAAGACTATTACTTAATGACACATATTCCATATACATTTGAAATAATTCAAATTATCTAATGAGTCTCGATAGTATATTTATCCACCATATTCATATTGTATTATTGTATAATAGATGTAAACAATTTCAATATTTTTCTTCTTCTCTATCACCAAATTTTAGGTTACTTCATCACTAAGAAACTAAGTTAAAATACTATTACTTAATGACACATATTCCATATACATTTGAAATAATTGAAATTATCTAATGAGTCTCGATAGTATATTTATCCACCATATTCATATTGTATTATCGTATAATAGATGTAAACAATTTCAATATTTTTCTTCTTCTCCATCACCAAATTTTAGGTTACTTCATCACTAAGAAACTAAGTTAAGAGACTATTACTTAATGACACATATTCCATATACATTTGAAATAATTCAAATTATCTAATGAGTCTCGATAGATTATTTATTCACCATATTCATATTGTATTATGGTATAATACATGTAAACAGTTTCAGTATTTTCTAATTCTCCATCACAAAATCTTAGGTTACTTCATCACTAAGAAACTAAGTTAAAAGACTATTACTTAATGACACATATTCCATATACATTTGAAATAATTCAAATTGTATAATGAGTCTCGATAGTACATTTATTCACCATATTTATATTGTATTATGGTATAATACATGTAAACAGTTTCAGTATTTTCTAATTCTCCATCACAAAATCTTAGGTTACTTCATCACTAAGAAACTAAGTTAAAAGACTATTACTTAATGACACACATTCCATATACATTTGAAATAATTCAAATTATTTAATGAGTCTCGATAGTATATTTATTCACCATATTCATATTGTATTATGGTATAATAGATGTAAACAGTTTCAGTATTTTCTAATTCTCCTTCACCAAATCTTAGGTTACTTCATCACTAAGAAACTAAGTTAAAAGATTATTACTAATGACACATATTCCATATACATTTGAAATAATTCATATTATCTAATGAGTCTCGATACTATATTTATCCACCATATTCATATTGTATTATGGTATAATAGATGTAAACAGTTTCAGTATTTCTAATTCTCTATCACCAAATTTTAGGTTACTTCATCACTAAGAAACTAAGTTAAAAGACTATTACTTAATGACACATATTCCATATACATTTGAAATATTTCAAATTATCTAATGAGTCTCGATAGTATATTTATTAACCATATTCATATTGTATTATGGTATAATAGATGTAAACAGTTTCAGTATTTTCTAATTCTCCTTCACCAAATCTTAGGTTACTTCATCACTAAGAAACTAAGTTAAAAGATTATTACTTAATGACACATATTCCATATACATTTGAAATAATTCATATTATCTAATGAGTCTCGATACTATATTTATCCACCATATTCATATTGTATTATGGTATAATAGATGTAAACAGTTTCAGTATTTTCTAATTCTCTATCACCAAATTTTAGGTTACTTCATCACTAAGAAACTAAGTTAAAAGACTATTACTTAATGACACATATTCCATATACATTTGAAATATTTCAAATTATCTAATGAGTCTCGATAGTATATTTATTCACCATATTCATATTGTATTATGGTATAATAGATGTAAACAGTTTCAGTATTTTCTATTTCTCCTTCACCAAATCTTAGGTTACTTCATCACTAAGAAACTAAGTTAAAAGACTATTACTTAATTACACATATTCCATATACATTTGAAATAATTCAAATTATCTTATGAGTCTCGATACTATATTTATCCACCATATTCATATTGTATTATGGTATAATAGATGTAAACAGTTTCAGTATTTTCTAATTCTCCATCACCAAATCTTATGTTAATTCATCACTAACAAACTAAGTTAAAAGACTATTACTTAATGACACATATTCCATTACATTTGAAATAATTCATATTATCTAATGAGTCTCGATAGTATATTTTTTCACCATATTCATATTGTATTATGGTATAATACATGTAAACAGTTTCGGTATTTTCTAATTCTCCATCACAAAATCTTGGGTTACTTCATCACTAAGAAACTAAGTTAAAAGACTATTACTTAATGACACATATTCCATATAAATTTGAAATAATTCAAATTGTCTAATGAGTCT